>PYXC01000947.1:1770000-1885000 GCA_015244755.2 Tenualosa ilisha
TAAGACAGTGGTGGCCAAACTATGGCCCCGGGGCCAGTTGTGGCCCTCTGCTCTCTTTCATGTGGTCCAGGTCAAAAATTATATGTAATATGGCCCATAAATCTAATACTATACTGTGTATCCATCACACATCAGAGTTTCAGTACTAGTGTGACAAGTTTGTCAATAATATCACTAAACAGTGTAGCATTAGACAGCCTGTTGATCTTCTGATCCAAAATGCAGTTGCCTCTTCACTTGAAACTGGTTAAAAACTGGTGCTTTTAATTTTGGCAGCTTAGATTTTTCAGATTATTTTTAGTCAGCCTGTTTTAAGATATGCAGTCCACTGTGGACTACTCTGGAGAGCTTCTCCTGATTCTTCTCCCATGCAAACATGATTCAGGGGGATGTGTGACACCTCAATGGTAAACTAATGTTTTAATGTTCACTCCACCCTGCTTGGAAAAATCGATATAAATGGATAAGATTTCGTTCTTAAGTTGAAGGTGAAGATGTGTTCTTGTGCTGTCTTGCATCCATAACAATTAAGGTCATAATTTTCTCCCACAATCTTTGACACACAACAAAGTCAACTGATGTTGATGTATCCTCTACTCAGCTCCAACTGTGTGTGTGTGTGTGTGTGTGTGGTGTGTGTGTGTGTGTGTGTGTGTGTGTGTGTGTGGCACCTACTCATCTCTGAGGCTTTACTGATCTACTCTTCTCTTACCGCCATATTAGTTTAAAAAGAGTCTGCTGGTAAATACTTTGCCATTGTATCCATGCCAACCACGTTTTTGGTGAGTGATGGTTCTAGAGTTATTTAGAAGAGGAGAATTGGCCATATAAAATCACATGTGTGTGGGTCCATAACAAAAGTGGATCATGCCCAGACAGAGTTTAACCTCTTCTTTGCTCTGACAAACATTGGTTTAAAATTTTTCAGAAAAGATTATGCCTCTTCAAAAGAACAGATTGTTCCATGAAAGTGGACAGACCCCCGAACTGAAGAGAGAGAGAGAGAGAGAGAGAAAGAAAGAAATAATTTAGTTGCATTAACTCCAAATTTAATTTAGATGTCATAGATTGTGTGGTCTAGAACAGAATAATTTGATGTCCAACTCCTAAATGTGATTTATTGCAGAAGAGAACTGGAGTTTACTTTGAGCCAGGAATGGGTAGCCATGGTTTCATTTTGTTATTTTAAGAGATCTTAAAATTTTGTTTTCTGAAGGAGTATCAAGAGGATGTATTGATGACTGACAACAATCACTTGTGGGAGGTTATGTCCTTCCAGTTCTTCTCCATTATCATTAAAATATCTAATCAGAATTAGAGGACGTTTTGTCTTTTTCCTTCAGGAAGCAGTTTTGGTTATCAGCATTTCAATGGGAAAATTAGGAGTTTTGTGCAATTGCATATGGGAGCTAATTCTACAGACCAATTTTTTGTTTTGAAATATAGACCATTAACAGACAACATATTGCCCCAGTACTTTTAGTATTTAGTATTTTAAATACATTTAAAAACAAGTACTTATTACTTTTACTGAAGTAGGATTGTTGATGTAGTTCTACTTTTACGTAAGAAGATATTTTGCTGATTATTTGTACTTTTACTAAAATACTGAGTTCCAGTACTTCTTCCACCACTGCTTGTGGTGGAAGTTCTCTTCATCAGTCTGCTGTGTCACACCTTATCTCTTTCCACTTCTTCTCCACGTAGCTCAAAAGATTACTCACTTATTATAAAAAAGTAGTTGACAAATGTAAGTTGTTTTGGATAAAAGCATCTGCTAACAATGCAAATGACATTATCCATAGGCATGGCAGTTGAATGGACATCACTTACACATGCACACACAATCTCAATGGACATTCCAGACCATGGTGAGACTCTAAATCAAGCATTCCCATGGGAAAACTGTAAATCAGACTGTAGATCACTGGTTCTCACCAGTTAGACAATCGAAATACAAATTCTTTGACAGAGAAAAACAACTCACCCTCCAGCACTTTAGCTTTGAGAAGTGGAAAAAATTGTCTCCAGAACTTGGATGTCATAAACCTTGGATGTTATTAAAAATGAAATTTTACATGTGAAGTGAACTTACTCAAAGGCACTCAACATTCAAGGCTAGCAAGAATCGAACTATATCAGTAGCCCTATTTACACAGACACTTTTAATCGTAATAGAAACAGAATAATGGCTCAATCAGAATAGAAATGATCCATGTAAAAATTGGAATTAGAATTCCTGATCTGATTAAAATTCTAATTAGAGTGAACGAGGTGGTTCATTCCATTGCTATTCTGATCAATCATGTAAACACTCGATGGAAATGTACTTTTTTTGTGCATGCTCACCGCTCATCCTTCAACATCACAGCACAAGCCTGTATTTTGTGGAAATAAAGCCTCTGATAGCTATTTCACTGTAGCTGTAATCATCCACAACATTTTGTTTACACTCGGGACAAGTATGGGATCATGTAGGCTGGTGGTAACAATAGTTTACTGAGACAACTGACAGCACTCTACTGTGCTCACCTCTTATCCAAAATTTGTCTACTTGTGTGATGAGTTACACTCCTTTGGATACCTCCTAGCCACACTGAAAATCGTCCTTGATTACTATTTCGAAGTGATTTTCAAAGTCAAAGTCAAAGTCAAAGTCAGCTTTAATGTCAAAAGCCATATGTACAGGTTGCACACATAGGATTTGAAATTGCAGCGCTCCCCAGGCCCACAGTGAACATTAAACATCTTATACACAAATATCAATATAATGACAATAAATATAGTGAAAAGCTTAACAATATAGCCTACACATAGCAAGGACAATATACTTTATATATATACCTATATACTTAATATAATATATTTTAAAATCAGGCTAAATGTACGTCTTCATCACATGACCACTAGCGTCTTGTCAGAATAGAATGTAGCTGTATGAATACATACATTCCAGAATTTTTAATCAGAATAGTTTAATCTGAATGGCAAGAATCTATCCATGTAAATGGGGCTTTTGTGAGGTAGCTCTGATCTGAACATTTATTCATTGCCCCTAATGGCATGCTTTTGGGCATCACTTGCAAGGGAAGCATTAACATGGGGTTAAACTCCCCCGGAAAGGCACTTTTTGGCCTTGATCAGTAAGACCATAAATCCAACTTTTGGATTGGGGTACATTTCACTTAGATAGAACAGCACAGTGGCATTCCCAGTCAAGCAGAGGGATATCTCAGAGGTTTACACAGGATTAACACATGGCCCACTGGACATGGTGTTACTCTGTTTGGGTGATTATTTCAAGCTGCCCCCCCCCCCCCCCCCCGCCCCCGCCCCCATATCCATTTTGTGTGTGTGTGTGTGTGTGTGTGTGTGTTTCATCTGTCCTATCACCAATGCGGTACATTAGCAATGCTGCTGACTGATCAGAGGGGCCAGTGAAGAGTTAATTGGCTAATAAGCACTAGGTTAATTGGCTGAGGCTTTCTCTGCTATCAGCAGTTATGGAAGAGGACAGGAGAGAAAAGAAGAAGAAGGAGAGAGAGAGAGAGACAGAGAGAGAGAGAGAGAGAGAACTTTGCTGAAAAATAAGTGGTGGGAGAGATGGAGTCCTAATTAAGAGAGCTGGGACTTTATGCAAATGAACGTGAGGCAGATATTCTAATGAGGCCGAGTGCCAGAGCCTGTGTGTTCTTTTTCTCCACTTATTCTCTCTCTTCTTCTTCTTCTTCTTCTTCTTCTTCTCTCTCTCTCTTGTTCACTCTCACATTCTCGGCCTGTGTTCATGTGTGTGTGTAGTGTGCCTATGTGTATGTGTGTGTGTGTAGTGTATATGCATATCTTTGTGTGCACATATAGTATGTGTGTGTGTGTGTTGTGTGTGTGTGTGTGTGTGTGTGTCTGTGTGTGTGTGAAGCATGTGTTGGCTGGGAGGAAGGTCAGAGTGTGCTGTAGTCTAATCCTCAGCCTGGCTGAGTTGCCCCGTGGTCAGTGCTGATTATCTCTTGGTGCTCTGCTCTTCTCACTGATAATGATTTATTTCTGTCTCTGGTGGGGAGGGGAGTGGTGGCTGGGAGAGAGTGAGTATGAGAGTGGTGTGTGTGTGTGTGTGTATGTATGTGTGGTGGGGAGTGTGTGTGTGTGTGTGTGTGTGGGGGGGGGGGGAGGGAATAATTTTTTAATGATTTCTGATGATTGCGGGTGATTTTTTATGGCCAAGATGAGTTTGACCTCCGGCTTCGTGTGAAGTGCACTGAAAAAAAAAAGAGAGGAGGGGGAAAAAATCAAAAAGTTTGGGCAGAAGTAGTTCTCATACATTACACACACACACACACACACACACACACACACACACACACACACACACTTAAGGGTACAGAAATGTTCACTTAAGCACTAGGGACACTGACTAAAAATGTTAGACATATATTCACCATTGAAAGAGTACTGAATTGTTTTATCTGTTTCCAAGTACCTTGTCAGTAAAAAAAATATCCTCAACAAAAATAGATCATACACACAGATCAACTACTGATACAAGACATCATGATGTATTTGGATAATTTTATACCTGTGCTGTGTTTCACATTGTCATTGGCATGGATAGACATTATTATTATTATGAACACTATTACTATGCTATACTAACATACCATAGAGCCATAGTCCTGAACATGCATTAATTAAAGGGGAAGTTTTTGAGCCAATGGCGACCCAGTGTTCACCTTAAAGAGCACACTTTAAGAGAACATGTTCATCGAACCTTAACGAAACAGCCAAAGCCCAGATCCTAATGAAAGGTGCTGAGTGGAGATTCAGCACAAAGCCCCTTTAACCACCGACTCTCAGTGGCACAGTCTCTTAATGAAGCCCCTTTAAGAGGCATGGGGCATGAGTGAGTCTGGGTGGCTGAGTCTCTGCTATCATCTCTGTCTCTGACTAATGGGGACACACACAATCACACACTCTCACACACTCAAGCATCTCTCTCACACACATACACTCAAGCATCTCTCTCTCACACACACACACACACACACACACACACATTCTCTGATGAAGGTAGCGAAACGAATGAAAAGCTGAAAGATAGGATCTCCTACAGGCCTCTGGGTGTACACACGCCTGCACACACACATACACACACACACACACACACACACACACACACACACACACAGACACACACAGAGAGAGAGGGAGTAAGGGAGGGTGAGAGAGGGAGAGTGACAGACTGGAGAGACAGAAAGAGACAGAGAGGAAAAGACAGAGAGAAACCCATAAAAAGGACAGTGAGGAACTCATGAAAAACATGATCAGAAAGACAAGGTAAAGTGCACTTAGTGTTGACGTTGCAAATCACCACACACACACACACACACACGCAGACGCACACACACACACACACACACACACACACACAAGCGTGCACATGCACACACACACAAACACACACGCACACACACACAAACACATGCGCACACACACACACACACACACACACACACACACACACACACATGCACACACACACACACACACACACACACACACACACACACACACACACACACACACACACACACACACAGGATTCCATGGATCCTATAAAATCAACAGATGCAACAGATATACTAGCCATATCTCCAGCTATCTCCCAAACATTTAAAAACAGGACACACTCTAGTGCAACTAGAATATAAAATATTAGATGGTAATGTGTTTGAACAGTAATAAACAGACATTTTGAACCAGCACCACTTGGGACTGTTTGTAGTAATCTACAGTAAAGTATGGCAGAATGTTTTTGATGATAAACCATAGTCAAAGATTGGACTACTGGCAATACATTATTTAGCAAACAAACTTATCAATATCATTTATCAAACATAATGATAAATATTTATCAGCACTTTGGTATATTACTCTTAAAAACATAATATCATTTTGTTCTTCATTTTATTATACATTTAGTACAGTGGGGCTAACAGCCTAACGCACCATTGTACCATTTCACACCTTTTTTATTTTGTAGATTTCCCATAATTTTTAATCTTTTTATTAAATTTCTTCACCTCTTCTGACCCAGACAGTATACTTCACAGCTCAACTCTCTCATATCAGTGTCCAATAATCTCTCTCTCTCTCTCTCTCTCTCTCTCCCCTGCTTCCAAACAGTAAACTGCAAACAGAGTTGCCCTGTCACTGGCCCCAGAGTACAAGAGGGACAGCCCAAGGGCCAGAGTCTGTGTCAGACAGTGTATGTCAGTGTGTGTGTGTGTGTGTGTTTGTTTGATTGTGTCTGTGTGTGTTTGTGTGTTTGTGTGTGTGTGTGAGTGTGACTGTGAGTGTGAATGAGATGATGACATGGTGTGTGGGAATGGGCTGTTGCCATCGGCCTCCATGTGTGTGATTGTATGTGTATGCATGTATGTGCGGGAGAGAATGTGTGTGTGTGTCTGTATGTGTGTATGTGTGTGTGAGAGAGAAATAATGATAGAGAGAGAATGACAAAGATAGTGATAGGGTGTGGGTTTGCTGTGTGTGAATCTTCTCTTGCCACTGGCTCTAACTGTGTGATCCCACGGAATTTTGATTTTAACTGACTGATGCTGTCGGGAGATCATTATGTCACACTAGTCTCTCTCTCTCTCTCTCTCTCTGTCTCTTTCTCTCCCTGTTTAGGTAGTTTAACATGGTGATGATGCTCTGTACTTCAAAATGTGAAATTTCCATGACAGGATTTTTTTTTTCTAGGTTTTACCATGCGGCTGCTTATTATGGGAGCCATGCTGTAATGTTTGTCAGATGCTGCTCCCTGACCGAATCATAGCTGCCAAAACATGGCAGGCAACAGATTTAATTTATATTCATGAGGGATATCTGGGGAGACATATTACTGTACCTGTTACCTTTACCAGCACTGAGGATTTGATATGTGAGCTTCTCAGTTTTCATTTTATGCTGATGTCATTTCATAGTGATGCTAATAAACTGTCGAAATCATAGCTACTATGTGAGATTAAATCCAGCATTTTCCAAATATTTTTAGAAAGACATGGGCTAACAGTAGGTTATAATATTAGTCATACACATTAATATTGTAAAATGTTTACGACAAAAATACACAAACACCATATTGATATTGTAAAATGTTAACGTATTTTTTTTATCTTTTGCCATTTTGGTGTGTAATAACAGTATCAGCAATAGCAGTAACAGTAACTCGCATGTCTATGGGTGTATGAGTCAAATTTGCCTTTTAGAGAAGTTTTTGTTTGTCCGTGTGTTTGTGCACAATAGACCCTGTTGGCCGGCCTCGCTTCGCTGGAGTCATAGGTCAAGCAGAGGATCAGTATTTGAATTCAAACATCCGAAGTAGTATTTCTAGGATCAGAAAGGATCAAGGATCCAAACTGTTATTTTACTAATCAATATTAACTGCTTATTTGTGGCCATCATTCACGCGGACTCTAACGGGAATTAAACAAGCAGGCAGCGGACCCGTGTGAGTCACATTAGAGTGATTTTTCCTCATTATTCTGGTCTGGAAGCTTCTCTTATTATGAGAAATGTAGAGACCTGCGAGCGCTTACAAGCAAAGTTCTGACATATTCACAGAGGGCGAGACAGAACGAGAGAGAGAGCGGGAAAGAGCGCGCGTGCGAGAGAGAGAGCTGTCTGTGCAGAAGCAGAGCAACGTTAATTGCAGTAATGAAAGTAATAAGACAGAGAAACAACAACAACAATAATAAAACCTTTGGAAAACATTTCATAAACTATTAGCGGGCAATTAGTATAATCTGCGCCTCGACAGGCCGCTAGATGCTTGTTTGCTACCTCAGCTGCAGTGTGTGCGTGTGTGCCTGTGCGTGCGTGCGTGCTTGTGTGTGTGTGTGTGTGTGTCGTGCCCCGCAGGCCCGACCTTCCAATCATTATCTGTCTGTCTTATTACCCCGCCAACCCGGGCCCACTTTTAAATAAAATATGCAAAGGTTTCTTAAATGATCACCCCGGGCGAGGCGGATCGCCTTTGCTGCTGTACATGTTGTTAATCTGAGAAATGCAAATTCCCTTCATCTTCTACTGCCGCTTTATTAACTTTTTTGAATTTAAAATTCCACGAACAATGAGTTCTGTCAGCTTCTGAAATTATATTTTCTCTCTTCTTTTCATGTGCGAGCGGAAGCGGGTTTGGAGCATGAAATCACCAGGGGAAATAAGAAGGGTTTCATCTCTCTTTCACAATTTAATTGGCTGCTTTGCAATTATTAGTTTTTGCTGCTAAAGTCTTTTTTTCATTTCTGTAACTGTTTTCTTAAAGCGATAGACTTTCACGTGGAATGCTTTTAGCTTGTGTTTATGTTTGTGTTTACGGGAGGGGTGATGGCAGTCACCTATCATGTCCTTATTTTCCCACTGTGTACATGTGGAATAAAAAATGATTTCTCAGTCATATTTTTCTGATTGGTATCTAATTTGTATAAAACAGGTTAACCTGTGAAAATTGATTTAATGACGAAAGGAAGAAAATATATTGCGTAAAACTGATGTTTGTGATTTTAGTCCGCACATGGACGCCTCACTATTCGTTAAAAGCCCAAACTAACCCACATGCTCAAATTTAGGATGTCTTACATAATATTACACAAAGCCCTTAATTAATTGAATTTAATAAGCTAATATTGCACATTTTCCTATATTTGTAATATAGAGAAATAATTTCTAGATCTGCACTCTATACATTCCAGATCACATCACGTGCAATTCACCTGTGGATTTAAAATTAACTGTTGCCTGCATGGAAGCTGCCTCCACTCCTCCATCTATTTTTTGGGCATGTGTGTGCAGAGCCCTAGAGCTTAAACTGTGTGTGTATGTGTGTGTGTGTGTGTGTGTGTGTGTGTGTGTGTGTGAGAGAGAGAGAGGAGAGGGAGAAAGTGTGTGTGTGTGTGTGTGTGTGTGTGTGTGTGAGCACATGCATGTGAGTGTGCGTGTGCATGTCAGTGAATGACAGAGAAAGATGAGGACAAAGGGGTTTAGGTCTGGCTCATTAAGGGGCAATTATGTGATTGGTCTCAGGGCGATTCAGGATGCTTTTAGACAGAGTAATGGCAGAGTGGTGCTAAAAGA
This sequence comes from Tenualosa ilisha, assembly GCA_015244755.2. Lineage (NCBI taxonomy): Eukaryota > Metazoa > Chordata > Actinopteri > Clupeiformes > Clupeidae > Tenualosa > Tenualosa ilisha. Next base: position 1,779,133 of record PYXC01000947.1, read on the forward strand.
TGAGACTCTGTCAGGAAAATGCAGTTTTCACCATTTTACCATCTAAAAGTCCTGCACAAGCCTCCATACACAAATGCACACACAGTAACCAACCACCCAACTCCCCCAATACATGCACACACACACACACACAAACATATTGATACACACACACACACACACACCACACACACACACACACACACACACATTTTTCTCAGTCTCTCTCTTTCTCTCTCACTCAAAAACACAATCACACATACATATATGTAATGTATTTTTTGGTAATTTGACACCTGTATGAGTTGTGTAACTGACCCTCAGATGTGTACATCCCTGTTTCAAGTGTCAATTCTGTAGAGTTCACTTAACATCCCTAATTCAACACACCTGAGTCAGCTATCAAAGCCCCTGAGTAGCATCAATACCAGCATCAAAACCAGCTGCCCATGTCAGAAGGGTTGTAATCTCAATACAAACAAAGATCTAAAGGTCTTCAGATAATCTGCTTTTAGTCCCAGAATTACTCCCATCTATAATGTAACCAACATTTTTTTCTAAAATGCTAGAAACATCTAATGTATTTGACAGATAGATTACAAAAGCTAGTGATGATTGCATTGTACATTTACTGACTTACACTCATACATACCCACAAAGTTCTCTCTCTTTCCTTCTCTGACATGCAGGTGGATCAGTGACAGGTTAATTGGAGTAAATAGGTGTTTTTCCACCCATACCTGAGGGTATTCACCTGCAGAGAAACAGACAGATGGAGAGGAAGAAAGCGAGAGAAAGTCATCATTTGTGACCACAATGAAGGAAGAAGATGAAATGCTGTATTTAAGGCCAAACCTCACGACCTCCGACACACCCCACATCCGCCCGCACACCAGAGAGGAATGTAGATGGTGCTTTAAGTGCTGGGGCGCCCATGAGTGATGTCTGTATGGAGCCACAGACATGGAGGAGCAGCTGCTCAGTGAGTCAGAGGCCAGTTTGTCCAAATGTTTGTTTTTTTTTTTTAGAAGTGGTGTTGTGCCCTCTTTCTGTCTTTCTCTCTTTCTTTCTTTCTTACAAACTCGTATGAACGTTGTCTGTTGATTGTAGTGCTAAGCTGCTATAGGGAGAGTGATTGGTGATTGATAATTGAAGATACAATGCTTCCCCCTGGCCTTCTCCATTCTTTCTTTCTTTCTCTCAATTTCTTTATTCGGTTCTCTGGCTCTCCTCACTGTGTTTCTCTCTGCTAGTTGTGTTGACTAGTTGGAGAGCTGTGGTTGTCCAGATAAGAGTGGTCAGCTCATGAGGGAGAGGTGGTGTAAGGAGAAGATTTGGAAGAGATGGAGAGACAGAGAGACAGATGGGAAGAGGGAGGGGGTGAAGGCGAGAAAGAGAGAGGACAGTGGGAGAGAAAGAGGGAGAAGAGGGGGAGAAAGAGAGAGAGAGAGAGAGAGAGAGAGAAAGAGGGTGAGAGTGCTGTGTGAATCCTTTCTCTGGGGTTTCATTAAAAGGTGGCTCCAGGGCGGTTTCTGCAGAGATCGCAGGTAGTTGCACAGGTTTCTGATTGGCTGGCTGTCCACAGGGAGGTGGTATGTGAGCAGTGGTAGTGTTAGGGGTGGAGGGGGGGGGGCGTGGTGAGGGGGGCTGGTGTGTGTGTGTGTGTGTGTGTGGGGTGGGGGGTGTCCTTAAGGCCTCTGTGATCTTGGCCTGACACAGGGATTCCAAAAAATCCAAAGGGGGCTCTAACGGGAATCCCGCTAACTAGTGTGGAGAAGGGCTGGCCTCGGGGTGTGGGTCTGGATTCACAGGTTGGAGTGGAGAGAGAGAGTAGAGAGGCTGTATCAGTGTGGTTGCCAGACTGGGCAATGGCGCACCAGATGGCCTAAAAGTGATCTGTATTGCAGCTCTGAACTCATAAATACTCACTGTGTCCTCAGAATGGCTTTATGTAATGATGGCATTATATGTAGTAAAGTAATGTTTAATTTAGAGAGTTGCATGTTTCATTTCCTACGCTAGATGAAATGCAATATGAAAAATACCTTTTGCATCCATGCAGTTGAACACCACATATGTCTTGAAATGTTTTTAGTCAACTCTCCAAATATTTTCTCATATTTCCTTCGAGTAAAAGAACTGTGTTAATGTGAAGGTTTATTTTTTGACCAGACAAATAAAAGCTATTCCCAAATAATGCCTCTGTCTGTGACCCTATCCAACTAAACCAAGAGCCAAGACATACTAAATTAAAGATATATGACAGTTGTTTCTAAAAGAGCTTTAAATATATGGAGCATCTAATTTTGGTCCAGTGATTTTGCCATTTCCTTTGATGTGGTTTACTTGTTGTAAATGCATAAACATAAGGCAGTAGAAGAGGTGTAGGTCTTGTGCATATGTCATTATTTCATGAGGAACTAAAAATGTGGAAAGACACTGGGCCTTACTTACCTACAATTCTTACGTAGACATTTCTTCTAAAAACCCACAGGTTTTTAAATGAGACCTTAAGAAGAAATATTAGAATTCTTTTATAGGAAGATATTGGCAAATGAGGCCCATTGAATATGAGCTTGTGTTTGGTGGGAGAAACTTCAGACACAGGTGTTAAATTACCTTTCCAGAGCTTCTGGGCTTCTGGTACGTAGCCAACAGAGCCTCCTACTCCGCAGACCACATTTGCTGTGTTACAACTGGTCTGGAGTTATCTTGAGGTCACAACACATTTACCCGCCTATCCTGAGTTACCAGCCTCTCCAACAGACTCTCACAAACAAGTGTTTCTGCACAAAAGTGGATGAAAATGATAATTTCAGTGAAAATGAAAATGATCATTAGCCGAGCCTATCCACGCATAGTTGGCATCAGCCCAGTGTGTTATTACAAAGTTATTATGCTGTTATAAACAACAGATTATCCATCATATCTTATTAATATTTTTATCATTCCTTATTGCATTATTGTGGATTTTGGGTTATGGTTATGGTATGGAGTATGAAACAATAGCCATTATATATAAGAAAAAGATGATGAGAAGATAGGACAAGATAAACAGAAGCAAAACAGAGTGTTCTGAGAGGGGAAAAGGTTTAGTCCAGTCAGTGCTGGAGAGGTGTGTGTGTGACCTTTCCACTAATTTAATTTGTGTTTAAGGGAAGTGGTTTGTGTCTCATTGAGCGCAAACAGCCTATTTAAACTCACCATGAGAGTGATTTAGACAAAACACAGGTATACTATCCCTTCTTCCTAACACACACACACACACACACGCACACATCACTTCCTTTTCACCTGAAGCTAAATCTCCCTTTAATCCAGCTGTCCCATTAGGAGTTTATCTCTTGACAGGCCAGCGTCTCCCCTCACTTGGGCTCCAGATCTCCTGTGGTTTATGAGGGCAAGTCAAGTGAGTCTTCTACTTACAGACTAAGACTTTGATGTGTTATGCTATGGTGTGTGAAGGCTAGTGTCTCTTGGCAAATACACAAACACATACACACACACATGCAGGCATGCACACACACAGACACACATGCAGGCATGCATACACATAGACACACGCACAGTCACACGCATGTACACACACACACACAAACACATACGCACACGCACACGCACACACACACACGCAAACACACACACACCTGGCCTGCAGCTGTGCCTGGTGTCTCCAGCTGTCCACGCAGTGTGTGACATCTACAGCAAATGATTAAGGTTTGACTGCCGTGTCCCACACGGCAAGCTATACGTCTCTGTCATACATTTTTAGTGATGTTTCACTTTAATACACAGGCTTTTATTATTTCATTTATGAATCAATAGCATAATGTTTGTCAAATGTTGAGATCACATGCATTACTGTAAAACCAAACCAGACACCACATAGGTCATATTAAGTCCAGAGCTGCTGAGGCATATTTATTGAATCAGCGATGTCGATAGATGACAGCACAGCTTTGTCCTGAAATGACTCTGTATTGCGTGATGATGGGTGAACTAGGCTCGTTTTGTGTGCTCTGTCCTATGTAGGATTTAATGTATCCAAAGACAAAGCAAACGGGAAACAGAGAGAGAGAGAGAGAGAGAGAGAGGATAGGCTATTTCTATGATATCCCCCTACAACTTTGACTTTGAAGAACTTTGAAAATGTTGCTGATTCTCCAGACTGGCCTTTGCTTTGGCAAATTCACCTTTCTTCATCTCCTTTCTGTCTTTTTTCCCCTCATTTTTTCTTTTCTCTTCTTTTTTCAGCCAACAGACATGCCGCAGTGGTTGGTTGTGTTATTATGTTCTATAGACTCACTAAAGGAGAGACTCTATTGTTTCCTGCATGAATGCAGGAAAGGACTTCAAAGCACTTTGCCCTTTTTTCAATTATGAACACAATCACCCCGCTGTTGTTTTTGGGGGCAGGAGAATAGGGATTTACCCTGTTCTTCACCACTTTTTTCATATAGGAAGTGAAGTGCTTACCCTGGCTTTTTAGATGCAAGCCATTTGAGTGTGTGTGTGTGTGTGAAGTGCTTGGCTGAGGAATTTCTGCGGTTCGGATCAACTGCCTGAGGGTGTGCCATCATATCAGCATTCTAAAGAACAAAGAACTTCAACGCACACACACGCCAACCAAACACACATGCCCACACACTTGCGTGCATATGTGTCCTCACAGACACAACACACACACACACACACACACACACACACACGCACGCACACCAATGCACATACGCACACATTGCATTCACACACACACACACACGGATTCAATCTTAATGCATTTGCGTGTACAAAAGGAACACTTGCAAATTGCACATACACATACATTGCATACACACACACACACACACACACAAGTCAGTAAACTAAGTCTGAGAATCTTAATGATAATTACTATAACATTTTCCCTCTGCCACCGCCGTCTGATGAAAGACAAAGCAATGCAGTTCTGCATGAGTATGTAAGTGTGTGTGTGTGTCTTTGTCCTTCTGTGTGTGTCTACATGTTTGCAAGCATTTTGTTTACAAAAATGTGTGTGTGTGTGTGTGTGTGTGGGGGGGGGGTCCACCACTGCCGATGTGGCCACAGGACGCTTGATGTTTGATGTGAGTAATGACATCCATGTGAAGGAGTCTGCGTGTGTCAGTGTGTGCACATGAGCAGTTCATGTGTGTGAAGGTGCATGCACTTAAGCATGTGTGCATGTGTGCTTGGTTGTGTATGAATATTAAAAAAAAGGAAAACTGAAGGCTTGAGTTCCCAGTGGCCCTAAGGACTGGTCTATCCCCATCCCATCCAATTATAAGCCCACAGCCACACCTCTTTGTGACATCACCAGTGTTTTTTATCGAACGAGTGCTCCGTAACTACGACTACTCCCCACGGAAACCATGACTTATTTAACAGACACCCACTGAGTTGCAGTAGGGCTGTCCCGAAGCAGTGTATTGGCTACAGCCGTCTGCACAGTCCCATTACTGTAAATACATATATTTACCCTGTTCTGAAGGCTATTTACAATTCCACCAATAGACCAACCAAACCTTAAATTACAGATGCTATATTTACCTGAATAAAAACTTAATTACAGCTTTAAATGTAGTCTGGGTATTAGACTTTCTGTGGAGAAGAGAGACAGTAAAATCTTGAGTGTAGTAAGTCCCAGACAGTTCTGAGAAGGATAATCAGGGCCACCTTAAAGAGCTGAGAATCTCTCAAAGAAAACTGAAAATTGGACAGACAAAGAAATATTCCAAAATGTGGCCTTTGGAGGTGCACCACAAAATTAAGTTAGTCTATTCAGTTTGGGGCAGTTGGGTAAAACATATAAATATATTTCAGTTCACAGTCCCTCCCCGCTGGTGCTTCCTGGTGTAACTAGGTTAAGGTTACGATTGCAACCTTAGTATATCTGACCTCATATCAGTCTAAAACAACCAAGCGGGCAACAGTTATAAAACACCTTGGTGTAATATCACAGTAACTTCAATTAGACACCCAGAGCTATCTGTACAACGAGATGATTCTCTCCTCTTTCTCCCTCCCTCCCTTACTCGCTCTCTCTTTCTGTCTTGCTCTCGTTCTTTTTCTTTTCACTCTCATGGAATCCTTGGTATTTTTTTTCTCCTCCTTCGTACCCAAAGGGGGCTTGTGGGTGTCATCCGCGCTCCAATCACAGCGCAGCACCTGTGGTAATATTATTGGAAAACAGATGAGTGTCTGGCATGAGCTATCGCCGTGGCAGCAGAGGCAGTCCCAGCTGCCATGGTGATGTATGGGTGGAGGGAAGGGCAGATGAGCGATTAATTAGGTCTGCCCTCCTCACTGCCAGGGGAGACAAGACGAGCTAAGAGTGATGGAGAGAGAGGAGCTGCTCTCATCTATAGCTACCACTGCTCAGAGCGGGGTGGGGGGTGTTTGAGGGGGGGGCAGTGATTTGACTAGCGGTTCACGGTTCACGGTTAGTGTCTGCGTGAATGTAAGTGTGTGTGTGTCTGTGTTAGTGGGTAAAATGGGAGAGGGTGTGAGTATGGCCTGTGCTGTTCGGAGGCAATACAGCAGCTGAACGGCATTCTAAATGAAGTGAATACTGTCTCCAGTATGTGTACCATAGCTGTGTGTGTGTGTTCATGTGTGTGTATGAGAGAAGACACACACAGCAAAAGATAAAATGTACAAGACAGAGAGAGGGATAAACGGTTATGTGTGTGTGTGTGTGTAACAGGGAGTAAGGAAAAGGATGCAGACAGCAAGAGAGAAAGTATGTGAGAGTAATAGAGCGAGCAAAAGACAGACTTTGTGCTTGTGTGTGTGTGTGTGTGTGTGTGTGTGTGCGTCAGTGGAGCTGACACAGACAGGCCTGTGGGCTCGGCAGCAGAATCGCTGATCCCCACTTTCCTTTTTTTCACTTCCTGATCCCGACAGGAAACAGCCTCAGGGGCGGGATTAACACCGCTCCATCACAGGCTCATTTGCATATCCCCTCAGATAGGGGGACGTCCATCACACACATGCGCACACACAAACACATGTATGCGTGCACACACCGTCATCAAGACAGACAAAGCACACAAACAAAATTACACACAACTAGGAACACAAAAACACATGTGTGCATGCAAAAACAGTCATAGAGCCCCCCTCACACACACATACACTCAGGCAGGTACACAAAAATATGTATCACACACACAAACAGCACACACACAAACAAACAGCATTGCTGAAAAGGCACTGTTTATTGTATTCATTTATTATCTGAAATCGTGACTTTTTTTTTTTTCTTTTTTAGAAAGACAGTTTTACTATCTCTCTTTCTGGCTGAGCAGACAGAGGTCTCTAGCCATGGGGCATGAGCAAATTTTACCCACAAGCCCCTGGGAGCTAACATGGCTGCCAGCCAGGTCATGAGCTCACTGTCCAGTGGGTTCAAACGACAGCTCTGTGGTTCTCATCTATCCAGAGCCAGAGTCTCCACGATGCTCTCAGCATAAACAAAGTGTCAAGACCATGACACTGCATGCTAGGAATCAACTACTGTGCAAGGCAGCCTGTCCAATGTTGTTTGTTAAACTAGTTTCTTCCAAACGTCCACCACATTTAATAAAATAATCAGCAACACTGTGTTGACATAGATTCTTGTGCCAGAATAAAATTGCACAGAAATTAATCAGAATGATCTGAAATGTTCCAATATTCTGTGCGATTGAAATATTCAGCACAACTAAAATGAAATATTTGGTAGGTGTGGTAAATGTTTAGGCTATTACCGTAATTCCTTAAATGAAACAGGCTTGAATTAATGATTGGGCCTAAGATAATGGTGGGGTCCATGGTCGATGTGAGAAAATAAAGGCTGGACCCAAAACTCGGTTGGACATTTCAATTTCTCACAATATTGCTGGGCATAACAGTAGAACATGATATAGCCTACATCTCTATCGCTCCAGCATTATAAGTTAATTATTATTTACATGCAACTTTCAGCACTTGTGTGCCTATGCTTGACTAATGCAGGCTGAAATAGTAGGTCCTGCTGACAGCACAGCATTGCATTTGAGCAGAGCCATCCACAATGCATTTCTGTCGCTGTCGCTAAGAAAAGTTTTGTCACTTGTTTTCCTGTTGTAAAAACATCTGTCAACAATAAGGTTAATCTTCCTATCAAGTTGCCTGGATTAGGCTCCCTACATAATATACAAGAAGACAATTCTTTGACTATTAAAGCTACTTTATTCATAATCAGTTTTCCACTTCAGCAAGGTATGCATTGGTATAGGCATTTAGTCAGTACAGAAAAGTCTGTTGAGATCAATTTGATGTGACTAAGAAAACTGGAAAGGCTGCGCAGGTGCACTATACATAACACACACAAATACCACATCTACCAAAGGATATCATATATATAAAAAGCCTGCCTAAAATAAAAGCCTGTGTCTGGTGCAAATGAAGCAAATAAAGGCCCCCGCAAGGAATTACAGTAGTCTGATGCTACATAGCTATAACAAAAACGACAGTGAGACCGGCCTGAGCTAAAACTCGGCCTGAAAGCCTCATTTCCACCACCTTAATGCCACCAGCCAGCCCCTGCCTTAAGGTCTGGCTGGTAAACTCTTCTGTCAGGAGGCCCTGACATCTTCCAGCCATTTGCTGTAGATGGGGACCTGCACCATTAACTCTAGAGTGTAGACTCTAAGTTGTTTATATTGTCTCTTTCTTGTAATTGTTTCTGTTAGACTACAGCAGCAACCAACACTATTACAACTCATCAATTGATATCAGAAGTGGTATTCATTTCTATACTGAGTTGAAGCATCAATTGAGTATGGATGACTCAAATAATTTTGTAGAAATTGCAACCCAGAGAAGTATTTTCAGTTCGCAGATTAATAATGTTATTTGCTGATAAAACCAGAAAAAAGATTTGTATTATTATAGTAGTATTTTAATTAAAAAAACAAAATGAAAATAGCAAACTTAATCTAATGTGAAAAAGTAGGCCTACACTGCATAAGACTTAAAGATAAGTTCCATTCCTCTTGTAGCAACATCTGGTCTGATGAAGACAAGTTTCCTTGAATTTTGTGTTTTCTTGTGTGAAATGAGAAATTATTTATTTCAATTTAAAGAGATAATGATGAACCTACTACCAGAGTAAGAAAAGTGTGAGTTCAAATATTCAAAAGCCATTCACATCAAACCAACTGATAACACAAAAGCACATGCATAGACAAAAATGAACTCACAGTCAGTTCTCTGGTCACAATATGGTCACACAATGTTTTTTGTTCAAGCATGAAAAATTATTTAGAATTATTTTCAGTTTTGACTAGAATTCAACTCTTAACAATATAAAGCCAACAGTACTGTATGCTATGTCACAGATTTACAATCTAATTTAACCTCTCTTTTTACTGTCAAAGAATCAGGGCAATTCAAATGCTTTGTCACCAACTTCTGATAGAGTCACAGCTTTTTCAGGTCTCTATTTCCTCTCACTTGCTGATCAAAAGTCTCCAATCGAGGCTCTGACTCTTCTTTGAATCTCTATTTCACAGGAGGTTCTTTTCCTTTTCACAGGGCTCCACGGGTTTATTTTTTTTCCAGCTCCTCTTTTGTGCATGCAGATGATCCCTCCGTGCTGCCGTACTTCAGAGACCCCCACCCCCCCAAACCACCACCCTACCCCATCATCGCCACAACTTCCACCACTACCCCAGAGCCTCAGTACTCAGGTGTCGATTAGCATATCATTTTACCCTATTCAGCCTGGGAAAAGCTGAAGCTTGGGGCAATGCGGAAGCTCAAATATTTATCAGTGTGGCCAACCCAAAGTCCTCAGAAACACATATATGACAATTCACTTTACATGATATGCCTGATTTATGCATGGACTGTAGACAGGGACATAGAGAGAGAGAGGCAGAGGCAGAGAGAGAGAGGGAGAGAGAGAGAAAGAGAGAGAGCACTGATATTATACTTCTGTTAAGGAGGAGGGCAAATATGTTTTGTTTTTTTTTGCTTCATTTAAAAAATAACTGAAACCACTTCTACTGAGTGGACTGCCCTGTGGCATTTATCCATAACTGCTGAATATCTCCTCTTTATAACCTGTTGGTAAACAGTCCCTATTGAGGAACTAGTCTATGCCATCTTTAAAAAATATAACCCTGTATGGTAAGTTATTAAAGATACTACAGTAGTTAAGTTATTTATGGTTAATGATATATGCACTGCATTTTCCTTCTGCTCCAATCATAAAAAAAGTCAAAGTGTTTTACATTTCAAGCCTTGAGCCTTATTTATGAGTGTTATTACATACTGATATTAGCCTAGTGCAATCTGGGGAGAATTATCCAAAGCAACTCTAATTACTACAGCACAGTAATATGACAGGGAAGTATTACACCAGATAGCATGGATCCATGCCATGCCTAGGGAAGAAAGTTTCTCATGTAATTTGCCATCTAATTAAACATGCTAGTGTTTATCTGTACTTCAAATGTGACTGCAAATGTGGGTGATGTTTATAAAGGAAGACCCTCTTGTCCTATTTTTTGTATATTTCATCATGTCATTTTTTTCTGTCATCCTTCCATCTCATTCTGCAGTTTCTCTCTCTTTCTCTTTTGGCTTTCTTTATTCCTTTCTTTATTTGTCACACCACATCGCCATGAATGAAATCTCCCATGGTGCCTCTCTTTAAGCCTCACCGTGACGATTTCACACTCCTCAGCCAGGGAACACTCTTGTCTGTTCCCCGCCATCCCTTCTTTTCTCCCCTTTCACCAATTAACGGGCCGACTTTGGCAACAAACACATCATTAATTGAAACATTTAATTAGCATTCCGAAACCAGCGGTAATTAACACCTTTTCCTGGCTCCAACTCTGAACTGCTGTAGAAAGGGAGAAAATCTATTAGGGAGCCTTTTAAGCGCCTTTCATTCTCTCTTTTTTCCCTTCTTTCTTTTCTCTCAGTTTTTTTCTTTCGCTCCTTCTTTCTTTTTTAGGTCTTCTCTGGCCAGAGAGATTGTTGGAGCCCGAGGTAAGAAGCAGTGCACCACGCATCAGAATCACCGCATTAAAAAGTACACTCACACACACACACACACAGAAACACACACCCACACACACACACATACATACACACACACACACACACACACACAATGTACACATACACACACATGCACTCTAAAAGTAGACTGTGGAATACACACACACACTTACAGGAACACTCAGATGAATAGTTTGAATACACACAAACAGATACATAAACACACACACACACACACACACACACACACACACACACACACACACACATAGACACGCACTGACAAACAATAACAGGAACACACAAACACAAACCTCCAGACTCACAAGGTGTATATATACAAACACACATGACATACATTAAGGTAAAAACAAATCCATGTGCAAGCACACACACACCTACACTACACCACACTACACACACTCACACACACAGACACACACAAACCTACTCTACACTACACACACACAGAGACACAAACACACACACAGACACAAACTACACTACACTACACTACACACACACACACAAACACACACACACAGACACACACACACTACACACAGAGAGACACACACTACACTACACACACACACACAGAAACCTACACTACAGTGCATACACACACACACCTACACTACACACACACACACTACACACACACAAACCTACACTACACAATACACACACTACACACACACACACAGGCACACGTACACAGTAATACATTTAAAACATCCAACAGCAAAGTACACACACACACACACACTAATATATTTAAAACATCCCAACAGCAAAGTACACACACACACGCAGTCCGTTCCTCCTGAGCCCTGTGGAGTGGTAGTGGCAGGCTCTCTGGCTGCTCTGCTGTGGATTCGGCAGCCAAGGCCAGGCCCCCGGGGCGGCTGGGGGAGTGCCTGCTCTGCTCTGCACTGCATTGCCAGGATTATCCCCTCTCCACACACACACACACACACACACACACACACACACACACACACACACACACACACACACACACCACACAAACCAGCCCCCCCCCCCCCCATACACACCACTATTCATCTGGCTTTAAAGTGGCCACCCTAAGGCAGTGGTGGTACTGAGTGTGTGTGTGTGTGTGTGTGTGTGTGTGTGTGGGAGGAGGGTAGCACATCTCCTGTGTGTTCGGGAATATCTTTGTATCTGTTTTCTTTGTAAGCGTGTGCTTGTACACTGTGTGTGTGTACAATATGTGTATATATGAAGGTGTGTATGTGAGTGTGCATGTTTGTGCGTGTGTGTGTCTGTGTTTGCATGTGTGTTGGTGTATGTGTGTGCTTGCATATGTTAATCTGTGCACATGTATGTGTGTGTGTGTGTGTGTGTGTGTGTGTGTGTGTGTGTGTGTTTTTGAGGTTGCTCACCAGCACCAGCACAGGAACACTCGTTGTTTGCTCCCCTGTTTGTCTGAGCCAAGCCAAGCCGAGCTGAAGGCCGATGGCTGGGGGACAGGATTAGAGCCCAGCCACAGCCCCGCTACCACACAGCCTATAATTAATGGCATTATTAATAGGCCAGCTAAAAAATTCATTAAAAAATCCATTAAAAATAAATGTGTTTTACATAAGACTTTGCCCCAGGTAGTGTAAGACGGGGAGGAGAAGGCAGAAGAAGGGAAGAGAAGAGAGAGAGGAGGGGAAAAACAACATGGGGAGGAGAGAGAGAGAGATAAAGTAGAAAGGGGTAAGGGGGGAGCGTGAGAGAGAGAAGAGAGAATAAGAGAAAAGGAAGAATTGATCGGCGGCACACAGGTCAGATGAAGAGCAGGAGGCATGGGGCCACAGGTTCACTCAGGTTAAATGAACGAGCGGCTAAATATCCACAAAAGTAGCGAGGATGCTGTCTTTCATTTTAGAGATACGGGGAGAGACAGAGAGAGAGAAAGAGAGAGAGAGAGAGAGTGAAAGACAGAAAAAGGGGAGGGGGAGAGAGAGACAGAGAGAGAAAGAGAGGAGGGAGGGACACAGAGCAGACATCGGGCAGTGAGCGGAGGCGAGGGCGGAGTTTCCCTGCGATTGTGAAATTAGCATGTCTAATGACCTAGTGTGGTGCTCTGATCTCTCTGGTTACAGTCCACTTTGTGTGCACTCAAAGGTACAGGTGTGTGTGTGTGTTAGTGAGTGCACACACACGTGTCCCTTTGTGAATGAGAAAACATGACACAGTCATTATGAAGATGAACCCATACAAAAGCAGGCGGAAATCTCTGATGAAATCACTTGAAAGAAGAAAAGACCAAAGAAAGAAAAAAAACAACAGTCAGAGGAAGCAGCTCAGATAGTTTTGCTGGCTATCAGATTCTCAGATCAGATCTCTGTCAGGAAGAGATCTCCATTGTGTTTAAAGGAACAAACCCCAAAATGGCTCTTGCATTACATCATATCTTCCTCCACTTTATTGTTCATCAGACATAACCGTCACACACCTCTGCGTTGTTGAAGATGAACCACTAAAAGCCTTCAAACATACAGTGCAGGGACTCCTATGCTGTGAATCACAGACTTTTCATCTCTAGGTAATATCACACTTTTTACAAATGTCTTGCTAAAAAAAAAAACACTCAGATATACACATTTCTCCTATATCTTCAAAGAGTTCAGGGGATCATAGGTCTCTTCTGTACTTCTGTTAAGTTCTTATAGGCTCTGAGCTAGTTTCAGTTTCCATGGTGTTTTTCCATGGTGTTTTCCCTCAAATACTAAATTGTTGAGGCTTTGGATTACATTGACTTTAAGCTATCAAAACTCACTTCTTCAAAGCATGAGCTGTGATTAGCATGACAGCTAACATGCTAACTGGAGCCGTCAAGCTGACATTTCCTTACCATACCTGCATATGAGGACACAAACAAACCAAGCATCAACAGCCATCACAAGACCTCCATATTAACTCTATAATTACCTGTCTACTTTGAAATAACAACAAAACAACAACAACAGCAATGAGAGAATCTGTAAATGAAAAAGACGAAAGTAAATAACAAACAAACAGATACACAAAATAAATAATAATGACAGCAAGGCAGAGAGAGAGAGAGAGAGAGAGATGATGATGAAACAGTTGGCTGGCTCTGTGATCTCCTCAGGCAAACGCTGCTCATTTCCAATCAGTGGGGGAATGAATGGAGGGTCATTTTCCCAGAGTTCGTCTTTCATTAACCGTAACCGCGGTGGAAAATTACACTTGGCTAAACTCAATAATTACGGCCAAAATATCACCAGAGTTGTGATTTAGCCGCGACCACAAACATGCCATTTACATCATCTGTCGAGGTAAACATCACAACATAACCAATTAGCAAACACATAACACTGAGCTAGGCTAATCAGCTTACATGAGGATTGATGATCACTTGTGATCAATCAGAGCCAAGTAAAACAATGCAAGATGTTAGACAGTGTGAATTTTGGCATGACTAATGACTAACCATAAGCACAATGTGAAATTATGTCTGTGTCTGCACAGGGCTGTAGTGGAGGCCAAACACAAGTAAACAGAGTTTACCCACCTCTCAAAATTCAGAGTTTATTCACCTATTAATAGAGTTTATGCACTACATTCAGGCTTTCAACATTCAAAATCCTACTGCACTATCCACGTTAATGATAATAATAATAATAATAATCTATAGCCTACTGTTTTGATCCCGTGAGGTCAATTTAGTCTCTGCATTTAACTGAATTGTGAATTAGTGAAACATACACACACACACACACACACACACACACACAGCACACAGTAACGTGAAGTACACACTAACCTGGAGCAGCTGGCTGCCTGCTATAGCAGTGCCCGGGGAGCATGTACCTGTTAAAACCACTGATGTTGTAAATACTACCACTGGACAATATACTTCCATCATCAAAGATGTTCTGTATGTCTTTTTTAAATAGTTGATGCAACTATGCAACAGCCAACTTTACAGTTATCACTGGATTCATAGTTTACCCACCTCTCATTTTACCCTTACAGCGATGTTCAGATAAAGGCTTCAAACTGACGCAACACATTGACTTACAGAGAGTGAGATATCACACTGATAGTCCGTGTCTGGAAAACTTATGCTGTGTAATGTTGTTGATTAGGTGGAATCATGGTACTTTTGGTCTTATTTTTATCAACTGGGTACCATCTTAGCAGTAAATTAAGTTGAACATTGACGCCAAAGGACATATATCAATTCTTCCATGCTTTACCCCAGGTGCAGTGTGTTGGCAGTAGTCATTTGAAGTGGTTAAATTCACAGAAGTGTGATTTTATGGGATTGGTTAAAAACCTGTAGGGTATTGAGAACAAACTAGAAGGACAAGCCCTTGCTTCAGTGCATCTTAAGAGTGAACAGCCCTCAGACACCATTCCTGTTTAAGACCTTAGTCTCCAGTGTCATTTATATCTTAATCTGATTGTGTAGTTTCTACTGTTTCTCCTGTTTCATACATATACATTTTCATTCATATGTTTGTTTTTATTTTTTAATCCCAACTTCCTTATTACTTTTCCAGATAGTTGCTCTATTGCCTCTCTGTGAGAGTAGGATAGAGTCACAGAGAAAGATGCCAAGAGTCTCGGGAGAAAGAGAAAGAAGGGCAGATGGTAACAGAAAATGTGAAAAATGAGACAGAGAAAGAAGAAATACAGCTAGGCTCTCTTTCTCTCTCTCTTGTGTGTGTGTGTGTGTGTGTGTGTGTGTGTGTGTGTGTGCGTGGGAGGAGGGTGAGAGATACCCAGAGGGCACAGAGAAAGGACACAAGCCTCAGACACACTACAGCAGACAGATATCCCCAAACCCAGGGCGCCCACTGAATAGCAACACACATACACACACACACACACTCTGACTCATGTAAATGACCACAATCACACAAAGTAGCACTCACAGGCAGTAACAAGGTTGCTTCAGAAAACTCACAATACAAGCAGACATGCACTATAGCAGAACAACTCAGTACCACTGACATATGCTCCCTCTCTCACTCTCTCTCTCTCCGTCACTCTTCCTGTATCTCTCTCTTTCACACAAACACACACACACAGACACACACACACACAGGGGCCTACACTGGACATAGTGTCACAGCATATGCAGCATATTCCTTACCCACAACTCAGCACTTCCAGGTTGTATTTACCCTGGGTCAAACACACATCCACCACTGTGATGCCTGTAACTCATTAAAGAACAATACTGGCATCAACATCATAATCTCCAGTAGACATGTATCAAAGCACCATTCAGCATTGCCCAGCCATCCACACGGATGGGAACTGATTCTCCAAATTTTCATTCCCCTCATCAAAAATCTATTCACTGGAGTCTGTAGTTTTAATACCCCAAAAAAGCCCCTCACTCACTCCCATGCAGTTATAAGAAAACAGCTGTCAGCTTTTCTCTCTTTCTTCCTCTCTCTTTTGTCTCTTTCTCTCTCTATCTCTCTGACTCTCTGTTGTTGCAAGTTGATTTTTCCACATCTGCTCAGTGCAATTAAATTTAGGATGTTCATTAAGAGATGAGTAATATTTATTCACCAGCATGTGTCAGAGCGGCTGAGACTCAGAGAGATCAGCATGGTTATGGGTATATATGGGTAAGCGAATGTTACCAAGTGCTGGTATGTGTTTTTCTTGTGTGTGTGTGTGTGTGTGTGTGTGTGTCTGTGTGTCAGTGTGTGTACATTTGGTTGTAGATATGGATTGTGTGCTTGATTAATGACTGAAAAACAGAATCCCATCCATTAAAATCAGATAGACTTTCATTTTTCATATCTATCATTTCACAACACATACATCAAAACACACACACACACACACACACACACGTCCATAGCTAGAAATATCGACTTAATTTATACAGACATGCACATGCCCAAAAACAGACAAACACACACAAACACACACATACACACACACACACACACACACACACACACACACACACACACACACGTGCATGCAATCAGTTTCTCTTCATCATCCTCATTATTATTCTCTGGACACAAACAGAGGTGAGACAACATTGTGCTTACTGATAGAATAATAAATACCAAGTAACCCCTCCTCAATGTGTGTGTGTGTGTGTTTGTGTTTGTGCTATCTCTGTGGAGATGATTGGCCAGGCACCTGTGTCGCGCTTGAATAGTTTTTGATTATCAGGCAAACTGAGCGTGCCCAGTATCAACGCCTGCATTCTCCCAATTAACTCAGGAGCCACTGCCCTGAAGCTACATGCCTGTCCTTCACACAGACATACACAAACACACACACACGCACACACACATACACACAGACACTACACATAAAAACATGCACAATCAATGCACCATACGCTGAAAGCACACACACAGTCACTCTCTCGCTCTCTCACACACACACACCACACACACACACACACACACACACACACACACACAGAGGGAGAGAGAGAGAGTTTACATGTATGTACACACATGCATCAGTAGAAGAGTGATTTAGTAACTGACTGGAGGAAAGTAAATCAGCTTACTGAGAGTCCATGTTGTGTAGGGGCCTGGATAAGGTGCTGTGCATGTGTAAGGGAATATTTATTTAGTGAGTGTGTGTGTGTGTGTGTGTGTGTGTGTGTGTGTGTGTGTGTGTGTGTGTGTGTGTGTGAAAAGAGAGAGTTGTCTGTGTATGTGTGTATGTGTTTGGCATCCCGGTTTGAGAGGACGTGTGTGAACACAGATGTTTTGGTTCCCACGTAGCCTAAGATCTTTTTTGTTGCGGGGGTGGGGGGAGGGTTAGGGTATAGAGAGACACATGAAGATAAAATTAACCCCTGAAATCCACAGAGACGTCTGCAGAAAGAGCAGGAGGGTGGAAGGCATAGAGAAGATGTGTGGCAAAGATGGAGGAATGAGATCTTCTCTTCCATCGCTTGCTTCCACAAACAAGGAACAGAAAAGACATGTATGTGTGTGTGTGTGTGTGTGTGTGTGTGTGTGTGTTGACCCATCTAGTCAGCAGCCACCACATCAGTGCCACCAGCAACTCTGAAAGAAGAGCACTTAACTGCCACTACTCAAATCAACTACCCCCCCCCCACACACACAAAGACACCTATACACACACACACACACCTACAACCCCCCCCCCCCCGCCACCACACACACTCACACAGCAATAGTACAGCACTGTGTTTCAGAGTGTAAGTGTGTGTGAGAGACTGTGTTTAATAGAAAGACAGAAGGTATGAGAGAGAATGTGTGTGTGTGTGTGTCCGTGAGAGAGAAAGAGAGAGAAAATGTGAGTGAATGTGTGTGTGTGTGAGAGAGAGAGAGTGTGTACGAGAGAGAGAGAGAGAGTATGAGAGAGAAAGAGTGTGTATGTGTGTGTGTGTGTGTGTGTGGGGGGGGGGGGGGGTGCGGGAAGAGGAAGTGCAAATCAGATTATGCTCTTTCAGACGGCTCGGCAGCTGACAGCTGCTTAAAGAACGATGATTGATTTTCATGAGGGCGCCACTGAGTGCAGATTGATACAGCGGCGTGTTTTATTAAAGACATGTTTCAATAAAACACTAACCACAGGAGAGACGCTCAATCAAACAGGCAAATGGCGTCTGTGGGTAGAAGCACAAGTGACAGAGAGAGATGGAATGAGAGAGAGCGCAAGTGTGAGTCACACAAGTCACACAAATGCTGATGCATGTGCACATAAATACAAATGTTGTGACATGCAAATAAACATACAGAGAGAAAGACACAATCATACACACAATCACACACACACACACACAAACACACACACACACACAGACACACACACACAAACACACACACACATCTGGACTCTAAGGTAGAGGTGCTTCAAAGACTGAATGCCTCTTTGGAGAAAATATTGAGCATTTGAACTCATCTGTGAATGTAAAGTGAAATCAGCATGGGTTCATCAGTAAAGTCCAATAACAACCTTTTTGGAAAGATGGTGTAACCCAGACAATGTGGTAAGGGACACTGAAGCCAAAGGTATCAGTCCATCTTTCACATCACATGTCCAGACAGACACTGATGCTACCCTCAAATGACTCCCAAAATGAAATCGAATGAAACCCACAACTGGCCACGGATGCATAGATTCAGATCATTTTACAATAAAACAGACATGAACATTGAGTCTGTGGCCATAAGGCTGACTGCATATTTGCATTGATGTGTGTGTGTGTGTGTGTGTGTGTGTGTGCGTGTGTGTCTGTGTGTGTGCATGTGTGTATGTCTATATGTGTACAGTATGTGTCTCTGAGAGTGTTTGTGTGTGAAACATTGAGAGACACTGAGGGAAGAAACAGTATCTAACAGTTTATTGTGAGTGTGTGTGTGTGTGTATCTGTGTGTGTGTGTGTATGTGTCTCAGTGAGTGTGCTTGTGTGTGACACACTGACAGACTGAGGTAAGTAACAGTTAATCTATCAGATTATGGCAGCATTTTGAGTTGTGACACCTCAGAATGGTCAGGTTGGTGTGTAGGACCCCCTATTCAACCTGCATGCTCCCTGCCTCGTTTGGCTCACAAGCAGACAGAGTCATCTGCACACAACAAACAAGATCATCTGTTTTAGCTTTACTGCTGTGCTTTTTTTGATTAGATTTAGTTTGGAGTCTTGGAGTCTTGGTTTGGAGTTGGAATAACGTTACTTCTCCTGAGAAGCCATCCCAATAGGGCATGGATGAGACCTCTATTTTACCAACTAGCACAGATCTTTTGAATATACAGAGCAATGTTCATAACAGCAATTACTGACCATGGACAGTATTTCACACTTAATAGCAGAGCACAGCCAGGGAAGACTGCATTATCATGGCCAAACTATTGGGTCACAAAGGCTGTAATATTACTGTTGCCAATATACTGATGCTTAGCTAAGGCCAGCAAACATTGAACAGATTGCTGAGTGTGAACAAGAACACTGCTTTTATGTGTGTGAGTGTGTATGTGTATATCTGTGTCTGATGAAAAAAAAAAATGTCATGGAAATTAAACCTGACCCCAAGGTATAAAAACACTGTTTTATAGAGTGCAAGTGTGTGTGTGTGTGTATGTGAAACCAAGAAGCAGTGAGGGAGTATCTAATAGTTTATGGAGTGTGTGCATCTGTGCTCAGCGGTCAGACATAGTTCGCCCAGAGCTTCCTGATTATGCAAATGAGGCTTTATATTGAGAGCCACGGATTGGTCACGCATTCCTGAGTTTCAGGAGGGTGCGGCCGAGACATATGTTGTAGGCGGGTCTAACATGACCACTTCTGTGCCATTTTATTTATTTAGATATGAGACACACTGACAGACATGCACTGTACATGCATACACTCTCTCTCACATACACACCCACTCACAGAGTCACTAAAAGAACGTACAGGCACGTTCCCTTAATATAGACACACGTTTTCTCTTAAAACACACTAAAACAGACACAGTGTATTCTACAATGCACACACACACACACATACACACACACACACACACACACATTCACAAGCATACACACCCAGGGGCCAGTCATAGGGAATGTGTTTTAACGCATCTCAGATGTGTTCATGGTTCTAATAAAGGCAACCGACAAAGAAAGGAAACTGGGGGTTAGAGTCCAATAAAGGCAAGAGAACAGAGGGGGGGGGGGGGGGGGCTTTGAGAGAGAGGGGAGGAGGAAGAAAGGAGAAATGATAGTTGAAAAATGACTGAGGGAGGAAGAATATGTTTTCTTTCCTCTCTCTCACTGTCTCTTTCTGTGTGTGTGTGTGTGTGACTGTGTGTGTGACTGTGTGTGTCTGTCTGAGGTAATTGATGATAATGTGCTGTCACTAGGGGGCATCATTCTGACACATATAAACTGCCGCACCATAATCACAGATGCTTAAGGAGACTGGAGAAATCAAACCAGCAGCCCAACTCTACCACTCTCTCTCTCCCTCTCGCTTCTTACTTCCATCTCCTTCTTTCTTTCTCTCTCCTCTCCTCCCTCTCTTCCTCTCTCTCTCACATATAGCAGACTCTTCTCCTCTCATTTCATTGTTTTTCTCTTTCCATCCCTCCTCCCTCCTGCCTTTGTTTTTTTCTTGACTACATGACTACATTTCCTGACTTCCATGACTACAAGTAGCCCATCTGTGTATTGCAATCCAACTTGTCAACGCTCTGGACACATCAGGCAGTTGACCTTCAGTGGAAATATATTTTGTATCAACCACAGCATGGAAGGAGAGAGGAGAAAAACAAGGTTGCCCCCAAAGTACAGACCACCCCCCCTCCCCCCCCTCCGCCCAACCTCATGCATAGTTAAGGTCACAAGGTCAAGCCTAGAGGAGATTGTAAGGGAATACTGAGAGGATAATTGTGGCTAACTGTCCCAGACAGGCTGCAACGTGAGTGAGTGTGTGAGTGAGCGAGGAAGGGAGCAAGTGTGTGAATGCATACGTATGTGTGTGTGTGTGTGCGTGAGTGAGTGAGTGAGTGAGTGAGAGCAATTGAGCAAATGTGTGAGTGAGAGAGTGAGTGGTTACAACCACTGTAACTATAAGCTGTATCTAAACACTCAGCAAATACCCTATTCTATATAGTTTTCCTCTCTCTGTGTAGTATGTGTTTGTGTGTGTATGTGTTTGTACGTCTGCCTCTATAGACATAGTGAGTGACTACAACCTCTGTATCAATAATCTGATAAACACACTCACCATACTCTATTCCCTATTCAACCCAACACTTTCCAGACACACACACACACACACACACACACAAAGCACTCCGCACTGAAGAAAACCATATAGACTCAGAATGTTTTAATCCTCCTTCCAGGGTTGGGGCCGATAGCCAGAGGCGTGCCTTAGGGCTACATGGGAGTTTAACAGGCGTGACATCCTCAGGCCGCCAACCAATAGCTCATTCAACTGCCCGTCTGTTATCTGTGTGTGTGTGTGTGTGTGTGTGTGTGTGTGTGTGTGTGTGTGAGGCACCATATGTCTGTGCATGAGTTTGTGTTTGTCATTAGTGGTGTGTAAATGAGGATGCGTTTACATAAGAGATAGTCTGAGCTCCGAAAGTTACAGAATGATCAGTGAGTTTGTGAACGAATGTATGTGAGTTTGAGTTTGAGTTGGATCCAGTGGGTGTGTGTAGATGTGTGTGTGTGTGTGTGTGAAAGAGAGAGATAAAGGAAGAGTGAAAGAGAAAGTGAGAGAACGAGAGAAGGAGAGAGAGAGTGAGAGACAGAAAGAAGGAGAGTGAGAGAAAGAGAGAGTGAGAGACAGAGAGAGAGGGAGTGAGAGAGAGAGAGAAACAGAGAGAGAGAGTGAGAGACAGAGAGAAAGGGAGTGAGAGAGTGAGAGACAGAGAGAGAGGGAGTGAGAGAAAGAGAGAGTGAGAGACAGAGAGAGAGGGAGTGAGAGAGAGAGAGAAACAGAGAGAGAGAGGGAGAGAGAGAGGGAGAGAGAGAGGGAGGGAGAGAGGGAGTGAGAGAGAGAGAAAGAGAGAGAGAGAGAGAGAGAGGGAGGGAGAGAGGGAGCATATGTCAGGGGTACTGAGTTATTCTGCTTTTCCTCAGGCTGTTATCAGCACCTCTGTTCCCCTCAGGCTACTTAAGGAAATAACATTAGCAGCAGTAACCCAATAACACTCACAGTCCCACTGCGTGCACACACACACACACACACACACGCTTGTCTTTCTCTCTGCCTTCTCTCCTTTCTCTCTCTCTCTCAAACACACACACACACAAACACACACACACATGCTTGTCTTTCTCTTTGCCCTCTTTCCTCCCTCTCTCTCAAACACACACACACACACACACACACACACACACACACACACACACACACATATTCACAAGAAATTGCTTAAGTTGACTTTGTATCAACTTTAAAGTATGTATGGTAATGTTACCTTCCAGGCCAACTCTCTGAGATGTACTCTGTGTGTGTGTATATGTGTGTGTGTGTGTGTGTGTGTGAGAGAGAGAGAGAGAGAGAGAGAGAGAGAGTGAGTGTGTGTGTGTGTTTACCTACAGTACATATCTACATAGCTAATTGTGCAAATATGAAAGTGTCTGTATGTGAATTCTGTTGAACTTTATATGTTTATGTGTTTGTTCTTCCAAGTGTGTGTGTGTGTGTGTGTGTGTGTGTGTGTGTGTGTAGCCGCCTGTGTATGAGTGACAGCTGATATAAGACAGATGCTGCGTAACATGGTTAGGAGTCTCTCGTCTTACTCCATCCCAGGATGCATCTGGGTAGTGGACGAGAGGATGGAGGGGTTCCAGGGGCTGCTCTGTGTAAGGAGCGATCACACTGACAGGCATTTAGTAGTGATCATATTACATACACACACATACACGCACACACACAAACGCACACACAAACACACACACACACAAACGCACGCACACACACACACACACACACACACACACACTAGTCATTGCTGTGATATAAAACCTCCCCTCAAGCCTAATCTTATTTAGTCATTTCCACTCTGCCCAGCCTGCCATTAACACACAGAGTTAATACACACACACACACACACACACACACACACACACACACACACACACACACATACACACAAATCGAAGAGACAAATGAAGTGAGTAGTGAAGCTTTGCTTATGAATAATGAAGAATAATTCAAAATATCAATCATTTACTCAGAAATTGTTATCATGTTTTATTAAACATATTCTACAACAAACGAACAAGCACTACAAACAGATAAATAAAAAGCATAACTACAACAAGAAGGGTCATCATGACCAACATGTCCTTCCATTTTTTTTTATAAGCAATCAAAGCTATATCACTGTAGCTATTAGAGTTTATGCCACAGCCAATGAAATACTACAAACAATGGCTGAAGAAATAGAATTACAATCATTTTGATTTATGACTACAGGCTGCATGGAAAGTGTTATCCAGGGCAGCTGTGAGTCAGAGCAGGAAATGAGGTTCTAACATTTGTTTGTTGTTTTGTAACTGTTGTGAACAATGAGTGACTCTCACCCCCAGTGACATGAATCATAGGCCTCTTTAAATGTATGGTGCTCATCTTATGTGGACAGTGGAAAGAGAATAGAGAGAGAGAAGAGAGAGAGAGAGAGAGGGGCATGAAGTGGAGGAGAGGGAAGAGAGTTAGAGAAAAAAGAAGAGAAAAAGAAAAGAGGGATAAAAGAGAATACAGGATATACGATAAGATCTGAGTATACAAGCGATAACATCTACAGCACAAAAGGGAGCAGAAACAGGTAAAGAACAAAAAACACAGGCTCGTGGAATGAACAGGAAGAACAAGACCAAGACCAAACAGGAAGACCACGACAGGAGGTGGAGAGAGAGTAAGAGAGAGAGAGAGAGAGAGAGAGAGAGAGAGAATGGCTAAAGAGAGGGGAGGGGGAAGGAACTGAATAAAGACAGGGGCTCTTCTGGGACTAATTTCCTGGGATCTCAGCGTGGATGTGATGTGAAAGGAACAGATTTATTATTCTAAAGAGTGGCTAAATTAAAAAGAAAACACTTTATCCATACCCATATTCATACTCCAGACATTTTTCATTTGTAATTACGGCCATGTCACACAGATGCCTGCGGGCCTGTGGGAGGACTACTATGGGACTGGGCTGACATGATCCTTAATACTGTGTCGATTGGGGATGGCAGATGGGGACACACGCCCCTCAGAGTCTCCTCACAAAAGGGAGAAGGATGTCTCCCTACCCCTCAGTGCGGCTGGAGCTACTTATCCGATCAAATCCACTTTGCTCAGGTCAGACTACGCAATGTGACTGTGATTCCTAGGCTGAGTGGTGGACTAGTCATCTGGTCCAGCTGCAGATTCTTCCAGATTTACATTTATGTATTTAGCAGACACTTTCATCCAAAGTGACTTACATTTGTCAACTATTTATTTACTTACTTATAATTACTTTAAGGGCTAGTCTGCCTCGACAGAGGTGTAAAGTAACAGAATACAAATACTTCGTTACAGTACTTAGGTATATTTTTAACGTACCTGTACTTTACTTGAGTAGAAATAATTATGAATACTTCACTACTTCACTACTTTTTGCAGCTATTACCTGTTCTTTTACTCCACTACATTTCTAAAATGAATCCTGTTGCTTTTTATTAGGCTATCACTTTTTTTTTGAAGTTGCTAGGATGTGCGGCTGTCTCGGAAGTTTAAACTAATCAGATACATTGTTTGTGTGAAGCCGATTTGCAGATAGCAACACTGAGGTTCCCATTCATCTAATGGGTGACATATAAAATGTTTTGCTATGTTTTGTCATCTTGAACTTGAAGCACTCTTGTCTGGGCCAGAATGTCTTTTTCCTGGGCTTAGCATCACCACTGTTAGCTTTCATGTTTCCTAATTACAGCTTGCTACCTGCTAGATCAATTAGCATCTTTTTATGGACGATGCACCTTACCTGATGTGTTTATCCTGTGTGACTATTGGCCTTCTTCAATTCAATTCAATTCAGTTTTATTTATACAGCGCCTTTTACAATAGTATTGTCTCATGGCGCTTCACAGAAGGAGCACCCAAGAGCAACAGGGGCAAGGAAAAACTCCCTTATGTTCAGTTAATCTAGGAAGAAACCTTGGGCCGATCCACGACTCAAGGGGCTAACCCAACTGCCAGGGGTCATGGAGAAAAATTACAATCAGTAGTAACCATGACAGACTATAAGTTGCCTATGGTTTAGCTAAGGTTCATAATAGTTCATAATAGAGTATTATCCCACTTTTACATTACATGGTAATCAGTCTATAGGTGGTTATCAGGAATGTGTGAATAAGTAATCCAATTGTTGCTGCGAGACATGCTGCTCCACTCATATGAATTTGCGTCCTAGTTTGACTAGTGTTATCTTCAGTAGGCAAGCCTAATGTTACCTAAGTGACTGCGTGTAGCCTATTTCACTTTCAACACTGCTGTACAATTATGCTGTACACTGCTGACCAATTATGAGGATGGAGATGGAGAATTTGGGTGCAATGGAGCAGCCCATGGTAAAACGAGCCATGATGTCTCTGACCAGCCTATCTAGTAAGGAGATGGACAGGTTGTTGTCCATTTTGAGGCCGAAAATGTTCACTACTGACTGCATGTAAGGGGACAAATATGACAACCATGCATTTTTATTTTAGTTTTTTTAAGTCAGCCTATCATTAAAATATCTAATCAGAATTAGAGGACATTTTGTCTTTTTCCTTCAGGAAGCAGTTTGGTTATCAGCATTTCAATGGGAAAATTAGGAGTTTTGTGCAATTGCATATGGGAGCTAATTCTACTGTCCTACATTTTGTATTAAAATATAGATCATTAGGAGACAACATATTGCCCCAGTACTTTTACTTTTAGTATGTTGAGTACATTTAAAAACAAATACTCTACTTTAGTAAATTACTTTTAGTTCAGTAGGATTGTTGATGTTATAGTTCTACTTTTACTTGAGTAGATATTTTCCTGGTTATTTGGTATTGTACTTGTTCCAGTACTTCTTCCACCACTGCCCCTAGAGCACTTTAGGGTTAAGTGGCTTGATCAATGGTGGCAGGAATTCAAACCCACAATTTTCACTCACTGCTAGCAATTTTTAGCTGACTACATGCTACTCAGGTTCCTTAACCACCCTTTTGGGTAGACATCCTGCAACTGGTTAATGTGCAGTCAAATATTCACTAAACGCTGCTGAATATGACTGTGGAAAAATAAAAACCCTCAGCATTGTATAATATCAGTTCATTCCAGCTGTCAAGCTGGGGATTGTTGCTTTGCTGTTACTGTACTCAGAACAGTTAACACACTACACAGGTGGTCTAGTCATTAGCTCGGGATAACAGTGTGACAGGGTGTCATGGTTTCCATGGTGACTGCCAGTCTCATATAATGAGGTGACAATAAAGGTATTTGATTATTGTTTGACTTGAAACTTGACTTGACTTGACTTTTTTCCTTAAGTGTGTGTGTGTGTATGTATGTGTGTCTGTGTGTGTGTTTGTGTGTGTGCATGTGTGTGTGTGTCTGTGTGTGTGTGTGTGTTTGTGTGTGTGCATATTTCTGTATGTGATGGAAAACATAACAGTGTACGTGTGTGTATACAGTCTGTGTGTGTGTGTATGTATGTGTCTTTCTGTGTGTGTGTGTGTGTGTGTGTGTGTGTGTGTGTGTGTGTGTGTGTGCATATTTCTGTATGTGATAGGAAACATAATAGTGTACATGTCTGGGTATACAGTCTATGTGTGTGTGCGTGTGTGTGTGTGTGTGTGTGTGTGTTTTCTGCTGTGATTTCACCAGGTGCCCTGCGGACTGTGTGTGTGTGTGTGTGTGTGTGTGTGTGTGTGTGTGTGTGTGTTTAAATGGATAGAGTCCAATTAAGTCACTTAGCAGGCTGGGCCGCACCTGAGGAGAGGAAATCATATGAGAGCGAGAGAGAGGGAGAAAGAGAGAGAGAGGGAGAGGGAGAGAGAGCGAAAAGGAGAGTGAGAGGAAGAGAGCGAGAACACTGGCTTAAATAACAAGAAGTGTGGTGGAGTTGGATGGACAAATATTACTTTTTGCCAGAGGAAAAACACATGTGTATACACACATACTAAGAAAGACAAAGAGAGAGAGAGGGAGAGGGAGAGAGAGAAAGAGAGACAGAGACAGAGAGAGCAATAGATTAATGAGGGGTGTTGATAGCCTATCATGTGAACATGCTAAATGCTACTGGTATATTCAGAGCCAACAAACACAGCAGGATCAGATTGTATAGAACCAACATTCACAATACAGGTACAGTAACATGGTGATGATACGTCTTCCTCTCTCCATCATTCTAGCATCCCTCTGATTTTCCTTCCCTTTTACTTGTCTTTATCTCATTCTATGTATCATTCTTTTCTGTTCTTCTCTGTATGCTGTCTTTCTCCAGAATCTCCAATTCTGGTATGGAATATGTAGCATGTTATAGTATTCAACATTCCTTTTAGCAAAATTACTGTCTTTTCTGTACTCTTTCTCATTAATCTCTCTCTCTGTCTCTTTCTTTATCTCACGCTCTCTCCTTTACTTGTTCACTTGCTATTGCTATATCTGTCTCTCTCACTCCGACTGGCTCTTCTTTTAATCCCTGCATGGCGAGCAGGGTTGTGAAGATTTATTATTTATGAAGCATCGAGTGTGAGCTGACAGACTGCATTCTTCCCGCTGTGTTCCTGCGCATGTCAGAGTAAACATCACACACACGCACACACATACACACATGCATACATATACTCTCTCTCTCTCTCTCTCCCACACACACACATATATCAGACAACACAGGCTCCTTTGATCTGTGTCTCACCATGGGAAGCGTCTGTCGAAGTAGAAATCCTCCAAATGTACATTAATTTAGCACGGATGTGTAACCCGAGGCGGCGTTAGTCAAAGAGCCTGGGCTGACAATGTATGGAGGTAAATGTGTGCAGAGAGAGTAAGGAATGGGGGATGAGAGAGAGAGAGAGAGAGAGAGAGAAAGGGAGAGAGAGAGAGAGATCTATCCCCTCACACCTCAACATTGGCTGTTATCACTGAACAACAACCCCCCTATCAGCAGAACAGAGTGTGGGACCACAGCAAAACCACTGCATCAGCACCATCTTCAGCAGGTAAACAACTCAGGTGTGTGTCTGGAAAATGTACATGCACACACAGACAGGCATACACTCACACAGCCTCACCGCCACCTCCCCTCCCACCCACCCAGCCACACACACACACACACACACACACACACACACACACACACACACACACACACACACACAAATAACCAATATATAAAGCAAGTCTAAAACCATCTTCCTTTTAACTTTTCTACTGTTGTCTTCCTCAGTTTAATTCTTACCTCCTTAATTATGGTTAAATTCGTTCATTCTTCATTTGCTCATCTCTCACCCCCTCTCTCTCTCACACACACACATACTCACATACACACACACACACACCGCAGTCCAAACACATGCTCCATTATCTCTACAGATGCCCTCCTCATGCACTTTGCAGATGCACACACACACACACACACTTGTCGTTCATCTAGTCAGTGCTGCTTCGTTTGGGACCTCTGGCCTAGCCTCGCAGGCCCTGAAGCCTCACAATCTTTTCACAATGTGTTGAAACAGGGCCATAAATCCACCAGGGCGGGAATCAAATCTCTGTGGCCTTTTCCAGAAAGTCATCATAAAGAATCCCCCACCTCCCGCCCCCAGCAACCCTCCGCAGGTCTTGCTAACGACCGTTACGGAAAGGTTGGGGGGTAGGATGGGGGGGGGGGGGGGGGTGGAGGGGGGTGGTCATCGTTTCAATCCACTGCCATCAGGTGAGAGGTGTGCAAATGAATGTTCCAGAATCAATCACGCCGACGGGCGACAGAGCAAACTGGCGGGCTGGGTTGAGTGGCGGCGTGAAAAGGGCAACGCGTCTATCCACGGCATAGGTCAATGGCAGCCAGGAGTGTCACTCATCCGTGCCTCAGCCCCATGCGACAGCCAATTAAATGCCGGTGCCACGCCCCGGCTCGTTCCGCCTCTGAGTTATGGTCTCTCGCAGCCCTGCTAGAGATGGGCACCATGGCGATAGATCACAACGTTGCCAAATTAGCGAGGGCTAATTGATTGCCGTTGTCCTAGGTGGTGTTAAGGATGGTATCACGCTCACTCACATAGCCAAGCTCACACACATACATACATACACACACACACACACACACATACAGATATACACGCACAGACAAAACGGCTCAATCTAAGGTTATTGGGTAGCGGCAGAGTTGGCAGCCATATTAGATTCCGGGGAGTGTTGTCGCTGTGACATGGGCAGCCCCAGTGGTGCTGTCCAAACCTGGTTACCACGGAAGCTATATTAAACACGGCCATCAGAGCTTTATTGCGCAGCAGTGGGATTTGTCATTGTGTCTCATTATCTTATTTACACCCCCCTAATGCACAGCTGGCCCCAGGCCGACACACACACGCACACACACACACACACACACGCACACACACACATGCGCACACACACAAACGTTCACATACACGCAAGTGTGCCCATATACAAACACAAACCCCCACACACAGGAAGCTGCAAGTCCAAACACACACACATACACACATCCAGGTCTTTTGTTTTGTTGCCCAAGACATTTACACACACACACACACACACACACGCAATCCAGGTCTGCTTTCGTTCCTACATATTTGTCATTAGACTCATGCAATGTTTTTTTTAATGATGGCCAAAATGATAATTATCACTCTCCTCACTAATCATTTCTCATAATTATCACATCTAATTACTGCCAATTGAGAGTTAGGCATCAGAATCAAAACAAAGTTTAACTTTTGAAACTTCAGACAGCCAAGCCACTCGGGAGGCCAAGGACTGGATGACAGCCTGCTGGAGCACCCATCGCTGTGGTGTCGTTGTCAACTGAGACAAAGAATCATAATTTTACACCTCGCTGCTCTCAAAATAACCCCAGACAAACAAGAGACCATTAAACAGCACTTTTCCCGCCCATCCCTGCTGAGCGTTGCCCAGGCGACCCCCCCGTGGCGAGTACAGAGGGGGATTAGCCATCCAATGAGCCGCTAACGCTAACGTGTTAGCGCGCTAATGCGGCCACGCAACACTTTGCACCCACCGGCCACCGGGAGTGGTATGAGCGAGGCTCGTTAGTGTCATTAGCGGGAAGTGCGAGACAGCAGGGAGGACGACAAAAGAAGGGAGAAGAGAAACAAAGAGATGGACAGACACAGAGAGAGAAAGAGAGAGAGATAGAGGGATACAGACACAGAGAGATTAGGAAAACTGGTAGTGAAGGGAGAAGAAAAGAGAGATGGAGTGATCGATTGGAATACAGTGGTAGAGGGAGAGAGTAAAAAGAGATTTAGATGTAGTGAATATTAGACCAATTGAAATTTTATTTGTATTACACACATTACATCTGGCAAAGTAAGCTATATGAATGTGTGTGTGTGTGTGTGTGTCTGCGTCTGTGTGTGCATGTATTGGGGGGGTTTGGGTGGTTGGTTACTGTGTGTGCATTTGTGTATGGAGGCTTGTGCAGGGCTTTTAGGTGGTGAAATGGCCCTTTAATGACTTAATGAAGCCCCACTTCAATGCCTCTCCATTATCATTAAGGAAGGCTGAGGACCCACGCAAATTAGAGGCCGGGCCAGCAGGGGGCGATCCTCTGGGCTCTCAGATACTGCTGAGACATGGGCACTAACAAACACAGACACAGACAAATCACCCCTCACTTGACTTCATCCAGGCCCACCCTGGCTGTATCCACCCAACCGAAATCACTTTGTCAAAAAACAACACGACAACTCTCAGGATGAGTCACTGTGGTATGAGTTAGGAGTCGCTTCAGATAATTGTGTCAGCCACAGGAATAAATATAAATATATACAGTGTTAAAAAGTAAAGTCCTTAGTTTGATTTACAATCATACAGAACAATCATACAGACTTGATAAGGTTCAGAGAAATCATTTCATTCAGGTGATCATTTACCCATGTACCCACTGAACCTCAACTGGATGCTCACAGAGTTTAGGTGATGCCTTATGGCTAAAATGATACCAAACAAACAGTATGAAATGAGTCCAAAGAGTCCTGCAACTAGATTCTGAAGAGCCAGCCATTGTAACTCAACAGGATGCATACAGTTTATCGAGGAGAAACAGACAAATTTCTTCTAAAGTCTCTGGATAATAGCATCTGCTAAATGCATAAATGTAAATGTAAATTTATTGTACAATATTTAGGCCCGGTCTATTTATGGAACATACAATGTTCCACACCATATGACTCTGTAAACAGTCTTTGTGTTCTCTGAGGGTTTATTTCTGGAAGGCAAGGGCAGACACCTGCAGAGGCCTCTCCTCAGGTCCCTCCTCATGGACGGGACCCTGGACTGACCTGGAGTGACCTCTCCCCACTGCTGGCCACCAGTGCCTCAGGGACAGAGCTTTTCCTGGAGAGGCTCCTTCCCTTACGAAAACACACTTGCTGCCACCATCACTGTCCGCTCTGCTCTATCTCACGCTCTTGTCTGTTGCTGCTTCAAGCAGCGACTACTCACAGTGCATGCAACACACACACAAACACACTCATACAAAGAAACACATATACACACACAAGATACACACACAAACACACATACAAAATCTCTCTCACACACACACATACACACACCTACAAACAGACATACACATACGCACAAAGACACACACACACAAAAAAAAGTCAGTGGGTCCTCTTCAAGATATGCTATCTCTTTTTTATCTATATTTTTCAAATGCACACACTGTGATATGTGCTCATGATTTTTACCCATGAGGCATGAATTTAGGCACTGAAACGAAGAGGCCAAACAGCGCAATGTGCACATGAACACACAGGTTGCCTCTTCAGTGGTCCTTTTGAAGTTCAAAGCTCATCTAACAACACGAAAAAAAAACCACACACAGCAGGACTGAGATAGCATGTATCAATAAAGCATTCCCAGAGCAACACACACAGAACTATAGAGCAAAACAAAGCGCCCGAGGGAGCCATATCAGCATCCACACACAAATACAGGACATATGTAATGGGCTTTGAGATCCTCTTACAATGTGATTGTGTATGAAAACAAGTAACATTAAATGGGACTGAATGTAGCTTAGCGGCGCTAGCCTGCATGGCCACCTCAAAGAACGCCCCACAGCTATAGAGACCTACAATAACGCCAGAGCAAACCTTAGAACAGGCCTAGTGCCTTCACCTGATTTACCATGACAAGTCAAGCTCTTTGGGGCAACTCCGATTGTTTTGAATAAAATGTGCAATACCAATCCAGCTGATATGACTCGACCTGACTGACAGAACACATCGACATATTGGAGCAGAGGGTGGGGGGTGGGGTTAGGGTCTTGTCTTAGATCGGATGTGTGCTACCAGATCACTTCAATGTCTCCTCTGCAGATTAGGATGAGCTGAGCCAGACTAGAAACGACTGAATTAAAGAAAGGAAGCGGGAGAGAGAGAAAGAGAGAGAGACAGAGAAAGAGGGAGAGAGATAGAAGGGAGAGGAAGCAGAGGCAAGAAACTGATAGATAGATAGAATAAGGGAAATGAAGAAAGAGAGAGAGAGAAAGAGACAGAGAGAGAGAGAGACAGAGAGAGAGAGGAAAGAGACAGAGAGAGAGAATGAAAGGCAGTCCTGGGCTCTGAGACATAATGAGATTTGAATGGGAAGTGGCCGACACAATAAATCTGTGCCATATGTGTCCATTTCCTGTGTCAGTTCCTTTCACACAGGACCAACTGACCTTCCATACACAGACACACACACACAAACACACACACACACACAGACACACACATACACACAGACACACACATGCACGCACACACACAGCACCACCGGCCTATGGCCTCGGACAGGGCCCCGAGGCTCCACATAAATAAACAGAGCTGACAGCAAACATCATAACACACTCTGTAATGTGTGTGTTAGTGCACAGTACCTATCCATTTATGGGTGCACATGTATATGGACAAACACACACACACACAATTGCACAATTCAATTGCAACATGTTTGGCACTGCATCTGTTACAAAAATGGAGACAGACAATAGTCATCTGTCTGATTATCTGGCTGTCTGCTAGTGCATACTGCTAAATATGTTGACTGACCGACTGACTAGGTTTGTGTGTTTTTTTGTGCCTCATGCTTTCTTGAACATGAACATGTTTGTTTGTTCCCTTATGTTCTGTGTATTAACTGTGTCAGTCACACACCTCTTCAGTAAGGATGAAATCTCATTGATTATATGTTATTACAAACATTCACCAATTACAGACTAATTCACATCACACACACACACACACAACAAAACTGTTCACCAAACAACACAGTTCTTTACTGTATAGAGGTCTGCAGAGTCTAGTCTGCATTTCCATGTTGTCGATTAGTACATTCATTAATCCATAGTCATCTGGAGAGTGAAAAGGGGTCTAAAATTTGGCCTTGATCTCCTCAGTGATGCACATTCAGACAACGAAGGCCTACACTATTATATGCGGAGTAAACACACACTTAACTGTCAACATGCTCTACAAAACACACTCGCACTCACTCACACACACACACAGACACAGACACACAACACAGACACACACACTCTTCTGTCCTGCTCTTTCTATGTCACACACACTCAAACATACACACACACACACACACACACACATTGATTGTGCCTCGCGTCAGGCTAGTGGCATGCAAAGGGCTCCTTTAGGTAGCGTTTGAAGCAGGCTGGTGGAGAAGAATCAGATGAATGAAAAGAAAACAGTGTTCTAAGGCACAAATCTAAACATCGGCCCAGTTGCGATCCAGCAGATTTGGCTCTTATTCAATATAAATGCCCGGAATGTGCCTTTGATTAAAGCCTAATATCTGCCGTCCCTGTGTGTGTGTGTGCGTGTGTGTGCGTGTATGTGTGCACACGCCCACATGTATCCACATTCATATGTGCATGTGTTCAATGCAACTGGAATTCAAACATGTGTTTGTGTGCGAGTGTGTGTAAATCATTGTCTACACTTATTGTGATTGGTTTCTATAGGTGGATTGTGTATTTGTACGTGAGATTGTCTGTTACATGTATATGTGTGGGAGTTCATGTATACATGCTGTACAATATATGTTGCAGAAAGCACAATATGTATGTGTGTCTGTCTGTGTGTGTGTGAGTAAGTGAGTGAGTGTGTGTGTTTGTTACTCTGGCTCCGTTTACAAGGGAAAGACTCACTTTATTGCTTTGATGCAGGAAATATTGTAGCTGAGAGCCTCCTAAATCCACCCAGATCTTTTATTAAAACACCAGGGCCACTCTGTCTCCAGATCCAAACATCTGAGAGATGAGGACACCCTTCTGTTTTTCTCTCTATCTGTGTGTGTGTGAGTGTGTGTGTGTGTTTGTGTGTGTGTGTGTGTGTGTAAGTGTCAAGGATGCTTCTTCTTTTACAGCTGGAGGCAGAGGTGTGAAGAGGTGATAAGAAGGCTCTATGAAAATACTTCAGGGTGTCACACACACACACACACACACAACAGAGTTGCATCTCCCTCTCTCTCTGTCACACACACAAACACACACACACACACACACACACAGCACGCGACAAGTTAATGGTGTAAGAACACAGGGACAAACAGAAAGTCACTTAACAGCTCGTTAAAACATTCACAAGGAAATGGACCCCATTTCCCATTCCGTTCTCTCTCTCTCTCTCTCTCTCTCTTTCACACACACACACACACACACACACACACACACTTGCTCTTGCTACTGGCAATGTTCTTGAGAATCTGAGTTCTTGAATCTGCCACACCAGTGTTTTTTTTCCTTGTCTTCCTCTAAGCATGTATCGAGAATAGGTGTAGTGCATTTACATATTTGCACTGCCACATGCCTCAGTTCATTATTTGTGTTTGTGTTTATGGTGAAACCTATGCATATGTATATGTACGTTAGCATCTGTGTGTGTTTTGGGTATTTGTGAGTGAATTTTGGTGTACAAAAAAAGAGTTTGTGTGCGTTTGTGTATGTGTGTGTTAGTGTGTGTGTGTGTGTATGGGTGTGCGTGTGTGTGTGTGTGAGAGAGATTACCCTGTGTAATGTGACTCCAGGCTGCGGTTTTGCGCTCTAATGTTTTCTGACAGACTGCAGTTAGTGTATCACAGCTATCGCCGCTGGCTAACTGAAGGGGACTGCCTGAGGGCTTTAGCTTAGGGCCATGCCTGTGTGTGTGCCGCAGCGTGTAAGTGTGTGTGTGTGTGTGTGTGTCAGTGTGTGTGTGTGCATATGTGTGTATCTTTAAGGGTAGAGTGTTTAGTTATTTTAAGTGTCATACCCTCAAATGGAAAAGACATGCACATCACATTTCTTTTAGTCTGGTGCCATGCACATACTTTTACACTGGTTTGTGTGTGTGTGTGTGTGTGTTTCTGTGTGTGTATGCGTGTATGTGTTTTAGGGTGTGTGTGTGTGTGTGTGTGTGAGTGCGTGTGTGTGTGTTAATGCGTATGTGTGTGTGTGTGTTATTGAGTGTGTGTGTTAGTGTGTGTGTGTGTTAGTGAGTGTGTGTGTGTGTGTATACGTGTGTTTGTGTGTGTCAGTGTGTGTGTGTTTTAGTGTGTATGTGTGTGTGTGTGTGTGTCAGAACTGTAGTCACTCACATACTCTCTACTTATTATATGAAAAACAATATATTTTGTGTATGTGTGTGTGTGTGTTATATCTGTTTTATTTAGACATTTACTGTATTATTGTTGCAGAATTTCCACAGCTGTTCTTACAGTAATCTCTGTTCCTCTGACTATCCCACTGATTACAACTGATAGCCAATATATTTCAGTGCTTCTTCCGTAGCATGTGTGTGTGTGTGTTTGTGTGAGTGTTAGAGAGAGAGAGAGAGAGAAAGAGAGAAAGAGCAAGGAGGCTTCAAAAATGAGATGAGGCCTTGTGGTATAGCTGTTTTTATTCTTACATTAAACCTCCTCTAAATAATTCACGTGTTTAGTGTCTCTGAAGTTCCCCCTCTTGTGTTTCTCCATCAAAGAGCTTCCAGAGAACAGCCACTAATGAGTCAAGTACTTACAGACCAGAAAGTTCTCTCTCTCTCTCTCTCTCTCTCTGCACACTCGGGCAAGTGTGTGTGTGTGTGTGTGTGTGTGTGTGTGTGTGTGTGTGTGTGTGTTTGTGTGTGAGGGATATTTAGGAATATTTATGCTTTGTTGTCAAAGATTCACATTTGTGTGACTAGAGACGCCAAAACACTTTCATCTGATTGTCTGATCTATATGCTAAGTATGTTCAGTGGACACATTTCCCTGTGAACTGCACTGAAAACAAATTGTAGAGTAAATGTCCCTCTCAAGTCCTTTGCTTGCTCAATGACTTCATCAACTTGACCAACTTCTGACTTGTTAAATTTGAACACCAGCATCCTTGTGTCAGAATTACACTGAAGGTCATCGCATTATGAGATTCAGTTGTCGTATATGAGACACAGCAAAGACACAGACAGCACCCACACACAGCTGCGTGCACGTACACACATATACACACACACACACACACACAAACACGCGCACACACACACACAGACAACAGACACACCAACTGTGAGGAAGGCTTCTGACGTCCTGAGCGAAGGGGCAACCAATGAGTGATGACGGCTGTCATTAGCTTAAGGAGCGCTCTCCCATCAGGGCCCCCAGTGTCTCCGGAGCCTGTTCAATTATGGGGAACCTCCACCATTACTGCCGCATTATGACAGATTACACTAATGTTGGGCCACATGAGAGACAGAGAGAGAAAGAGAAAGAGAAGAGAGAAAGAGAGAGGGAGAAAGGGTAAGTGAGAGAGTGCCCGCGGGCCTCATCACTTCCAAAGTCAACCAATTTTCATTGCGCTAAACTGCCGCAAAGCTTTTTGCCTGACAATGAGTAGTGATGGAGAAGTTTGAAAAGCACCTCACTTAGAAATCATGACTGGTCCCAGAGAAGTGCCAGGTGGAACCCCACTGATAGGCATAATGGCTGTGTTGGCCATTTTTGCACAATAGTAGATCTGATCTTAGTCTCTCTTCTATGGAATACACAGATGCAATACAAGAGGGATTCGAATCCTGAATTAAATAAACTGTTGGGAAAACAATACAGCTTTGTCTGGGAATCACACAGTGTGCACTAATGTCTAGGATAACTTCTTAGGGCATGATGGATGGCTTAGTGGCCATTGATTTCAGTAAAGTGTCAATTTCTTGGTTTAATTGGAACTACTAATTCAATCCCATTCAGAGTAGCCTACTTAAGCAACTTCATAGCAATGAAAGTCAATTACACTTGAAGAGAGTCTCTGTCTGATACACACACACACACACATACACACATGGGCATACGCACACGCATGCTCATTCTCATTCTCACTCACACAACGCACACAAACACACACACAGACATACTCATTGTAAGTCTCACATTCACACAAAAACACTCACACACGCACACACACATACACACACACACACGTGTCTGTTGTCAGGCAGCTGCACCTCAAACAGCCTAAGCGTGAAATGCGCAACTCGGCTAGCACAATGAGGCCGTTGTGTGCAGCGTGCTGGGAGGTGGTCGTCGTGACAATAGGGCTAGGGAGAAGGCAGCTGCCTATGTCTGCAGAGGGACTTTATTCTTTCTGGCAGAGGCCCCATTGCTAGGACCCCACAGGGTGTCCATCCAGCTGCCTGCATGTGAGAGACTGTCGTAGGGTCAGGTTGTGTGTGTGTGTGTCAGCTGCCAGACAAGTAGAGTCTCAGTTACAGAAATCTAATCAATAACCAATAATCATTTATCTCCCAGCAGGACTTTCTCAAACACACAATGGTGGCACTCTAAGCTTGCACAGGACAAACAGACATTTAGACTAATACTCTCTTCTCCACAACCAACTACTCAGCCACCACACACACACACACACACACACACACACACACACACACAGATATAAACTCTTGTAAATGCATACACAGATTTCTGTGCCTTCACAGACAGATTGGATCTCTACGAAAATGAATGGTTACTGTTTTTACTGTTCATGTAATTTAAAAGTGGGATAATACTCTATTATGAACTGTTATGAACCTTAGCTAAAACCATAGGCAACTTATAGTCTGTCATGGTTACTACTGATTATAATTTTTATGTATGACCCCTGGCAGTTGGGTTAGCCCCTTGAGTCGTGGATCTGCCCAGGGTTTCTTCCTAGATTAACTGAACATAAGGGAGTTTTTCCTTGCCCCTGTTGCTCTTGGGTGCTCCTTCTGTGAAGCACCATGAGACAATACTATTGTAAAAGGCGCTGTATAAATAAAACTGAATTGAATTGAATTGAATTTTAAAATCTGTGACAGCTAATAGAAATAATCTCTATTTGGTGGCTGAGGGTTTCAGCTGATTAAAAGATATTAGAAGTGTGTTATTTTAAATGTCACAGCATTTATAATGACTAAAGCTATCGAAATACATCTTGAGACATCCGTGTTTTTTTTTCATTATTTTTCTGTATTCGTACAACTATACAAAATGCAATGTAATGTCGGTAAAGAAAGTAAAATACCTGACTATGTTGCTGAAAGATTGCAATGAAGTAATAAAACAGTAAGATCCTCCACCCATCAAAATCAGAGACTCACACATGCTGAAAACTGGACTGGATGTAAAACTGATGCCTTGAATTGACTATATACTTATCACACCTCACATCCTTCTTTGGTAGAAGACACTTATTTCAGTGCTCTCTCTCTCTCTCTCGCTCTCCTGTCTCATGGTGCACTGTAATGGCCTTTAGCTGTCTGTTAACTACTCCCACCCCATGAGATGGGGAGGCACAGAGGGGGTCTGGGTCAGGTGAGAATTACTTGCATTACCTGCGGCGGTGGCGAACAGGTCCCAGGTCTCTGGTCCTAGGTCAGGGAGGGTGGCCAAGCATCACAGGGTTCACATGGGTTGCGGGGTCAGGGTAAGCGAAAGGTCTCAGATGGGGGTTGCTGTGCTTCAAAGGAGTTGCTGCAGGTGCCTGGGCTTTGGATACAACCCTTGACCCTATAGACAGGAGGAGGTCCTTCTGTCAGGGGTAAATGGAGGGACGGTGTGTTGGCGAGGAGTTGGTGAGGGTAGGGATATGTGTGTGTGTGTATGTGTGTGTGTGTGTGCGGACAGAGAGACAGAGAGAGAGAGAGAGAGAGGGAGAGAAAGAGAGAGAGGGTGTGTGTGAGTGTGTGTGTTTAACAAAAAAAGAGAAAAACCTATAGCGACTGGCACACAATCCCCTTCAGTGACATTATAAATGGCAACGATGCAAATGAGCACGTGTTCTCTTTCTCTCTTCACAATAAAGCCGAACCATACGAGTCCATACATCAAACATTATGCCTGAGACATGATGGATCAGCTCATTTGGCTCCATCAATGTGATTGTATCTGAGGTTCCTTTGGAGTGCTCTGTCTTGTCTGGACATGTCTATAGAGAATAGATAACTATGGCTCAACAACTCACAGCAAGTTCATTGTTCTCATCAGCGTGCTGCTTGAGTTTGTCTGTATATGAGGGTGTCTGAGAGTTTCTGAACGACTGAGAGAGGGCTGACATGGCGGGAGACATGAAATAGTTTCAGCTCATATTGTGGAGATTACTGTAGACAGGGTCGTAATGCAGACACGCACACACACAGACACACAAACACAAGCACACACAGAAACATGCACACATGCAAGTACATACACAAAAATATATCCCAATTT
This sequence comes from Tenualosa ilisha, assembly GCA_015244755.2. Taxonomy (NCBI): domain Eukaryota; kingdom Metazoa; phylum Chordata; class Actinopteri; order Clupeiformes; family Clupeidae; genus Tenualosa; species Tenualosa ilisha. The sequence goes on from PYXC01000947.1 coordinate 1,819,604, forward strand.
TTGGACACACACATACATACACACACACACAGACACACACAAACTCACATACACACATGCATACACATTTACTGAAGAACACACACAAACACATATCCCAATTTTGGGCCAATTTCTGCATGTAAAACAAAAAAAACCTTCTTCCTCTTGCTCAAATGGAAACGATTCATTTTGTCAATCAGGCTGCCACTGAAGCAAGCACTGATGACTGCAGATAAGAGACCTCCCAATCAGCAGTGTTGGCTGCTGATTCACACACACACACACACACAAACACCACACACACACCACACACACACACACACACAAACTCTCACACATACACACACAGATGCTTGCACATACACACACACACACATACACGCACACTAATGTGGGTACTCTTGTAACACATTCATGCACAAACAGTCTCACACACACACACACACACACACACACACACACACACACACAGGCCCCCAATCAGTGGCGGAGACAGCTGTGTGATCGCTTCTCTCAGGCCCAATAAGGGGAGCAGTCAGTCTAAGCGGAGTGCTGTGTTATTGCTGAGCCCCTATCACCCACACTCATCATTAAACAAGCACTGAGGAAGTGTTCCACCACGCTACACAAACAGCACCTGTTATTCTTAGCCCCAGAGTGTGTGTGTGTGTGTGTGTGTGTGTGTGTTTGTGTGTGTGAGTGAGGGTGAAGTCAAGTTGTGCTGTGTAGTAGGCCAAATGTGCCTGAGTATACATATGGGTAAGTGTGTGTGTGTGTGTGTGTGTGTGAGAGAGAGAGAGAGAGAGAGAGAGAGAGAGAGAGAGAGACTGTAGTCATGTTATGCTGATAGTTATCAAGTCATCAAATGTGTTTGCACATATAAGTGTTACCCATATACTGATGGGTGTACCAGGATGTGATTGTATGTGTATGGGAATGCCATTACTTATATTTGTGTGTGTGTGTGTGTGTGTGTGTGTGTGTGTGTGTGTGTGTGTGTGTGTACTCAGGTGGCATGCCCTGTGTGTGGCCAGCTCTCAGAATGTTCTCAGAGGCATGCTTGTCCTCTATAGTTCTTGTGTTCGTTAAAAGCCCTTCCAAGTTAGAACGTGTGTGTGTGCTTTCCTGTCAGGCTGTCAATCTCAGTGGTCATGTGACGGCATATCCCATCAGGCTTTGGGTGGGCAGGTGGCTGCCCTCAGCTTCAGGCTGTCCAGCTGTCAATCACTGTGCCTGTGCCAAAGACGTATGTGTGTGTGAGAGAGGGAGAGTGTGTGTATTGTCAGGGACACAGGGTGCGGTGTGTGACAGTGTAATTATGACGGGTTGCCGCGGGGAACCGGCGGGCCGCCGTAACGGACGTTTATCGATCGCTTGGTGAGGGGAATTTATCAATGTCCAGACTAGCCGTCCAGCGCGCTTCTACACACCAACACACACTCATGGCTTGACACAAGCATTCACACACACGCAGGCATGCATTGACATATACAGGCAAACACACCCTGACATAGAGACACATACACAACACATAGACAGTCATACAAATACATAGGTATATACACACACACACACAAACTCAAACGGTCGTTCTGACCCGAGTCACTCTTGTGCAGTTGGTTAAACGTCTCATCTGTCTGTCTTACAGGAAATGGATTTCTGCAGCCAGACTGAGAGGTTTATTAGCCAACATCAGAACTTCTGACACTCACTCACTCACACACTCACTCACTTACACACTCACCAACTCACTTACACACTTACTTACTCACTCAAACACTCACTCTCATACTTACATACTTCCTCACACTCACTTACTCATTTACACACTTACTCACTCATACTCACTCACTCACGCACTCACTCTCACACACACTCATTCACTCACTTACTCACTTACACACTCACTCACACACTCACTCACACACTCACTCACTCACTCGCTTACTCACTCACTCACTCAACTCACTCACTCACTCACTCACTCACACACACATTCACTCACCCACTCACTCACTCTCTCTCTCATAAACACACATTTTCATACAGATATATACACAAACTTTGCCTTTTTCAGGCAAACATCACACATGCGCACACACACAAACACACACGCACACATACTACACAGAAACACACACGCACAGACACGGTTACCAAAGGAACAGTGTGACCCCTAAAAAGACCCCCCAACTCATCTCTAAGCTTGCCAACAGTGAGTTGTGAGACCATTCACCATCTGACCAATGCAAGGTCACACACACATACACACACACACACACACACACACACATACATGTACACTCAAACTCAGGTAACCACAGGTGATTTGTGCTGGTTTAGTCAAACTCTGTCTTTTGTTTTAAGCTGTAACCTGTCTCTGATCTTCCATTCTCTCCTCTCCCATATCCATATAAGCTTTCAATGCATCTTATCCACCAGACACCTATGAAGCAGATTTGGTAGAGTATTAATCACCATTCCATTATCAAAGTTCTTTTTAGTAACTATAACAACCATAGTACACAAAACTGTAACTACAACAACAATTATAACAACCACAGTAAACAAAACTAAAACTAGCAAGCAGGCATCAAGCAACGGGAACAACTGTATAAAAGCAGCAACGTTTAGCACAATCAGTAGGCCTGAGTAAAGAAAAAATAGCAAAAAAAGAGTTGCTTTCCAGTCCATTCATCTCATACATTGAGACAACTATTTGGCTTTCATCCCTCGCTAACCATACTCTCTATCTGATTCCATCCTCAGCTCTGTTGGAGGTATGTTAATCTCATGCTCCAGTTTGATGCCGTCATCTTTCGTAGCTTACAAAGGAGTTATATACATATAGCAGGGACTAAAACACTTTTATCAACATGTTATATAGTATGTGCAGTACCAGTGTAACATGATTTGGGGCAATTAATCAGTTTTACTACCTTACTGGAAACAGTCACTTGTTTTCGCTGCATTACGAGTGTGTCTCCAGTTCTCATGCATCACACGTGATTGAGTGAGACACACAATAGTGTTTTTCTCACTCCCTGGCGCATACGCTGTGATGTCATATCATTAACACCCATCTCTTGATTGCAGGATAAATAAATGGTGAGGGGAACATCAAGGAAACTGTCTGATTTGTCAGACCTAGATTGGTCTTTGGGGAACCACATACCACCCACTAGCTGTGGTGTTCCGAGTCCCCGATAGTGTTTATGCAGGGCCGCTGATATGTCTAAACACAATAAACCTCGGAGCAGAGTGGAGTTAGCGGGTGAGTGTGAATAACAGATTTGTGGTGACGTGTTGAGGCTAAAGCTAAAGAAGCTAATGGCCTCTCTGAGCCCTTTGTCACTGAAGCTGTGGACGCAGATTATACCAGCATCAGAACATCTGCGTTGAGCTCAGTCCAATGACTAGATCTTATAACAGTGAATCCATATCAGATGAGTCTATACAGTATATATCTCACAAGGCAGTCTATGCACTGCAGTATATATCTCACAAGGCAGATGAGTCTATACAGTACATATCTCACAAGGCAGTCTATGCACTGCAGTATATCTCACAAGGCAGATGAGTCTATACAGTACATATCTCACAAGGCAGATCCTGAGGCCTGACCTACATATATCCTTGTCACAGTCACAAAGGGGTCATGCACACCATTCTGCACCCCTCTAATTAAAAACTAGTCGTATTCTTCTTCTCTTTTCCTCTCCTCTCTTGTCACCCCTCATTTCCATTCTTCCTCTATACCTCCAGTATATCTCGCAGTCTGTTCTCGCTTAGCTCAGTCCTGTATGACGACAATGTCTTCCTTAAACGAGGTCACTTTTAATTAGATTCTTCCTCGTCTTAAAACCAACTGCATTTTAATTACTTCCGAGTTTCAATGGAGATATTTTTAAGTGTCATGAAATGAAGTCTGAACTGTAAGGATGGCGTCGGCCATGTTTATTTCTTATATTTCACCATAAATAGTTATTAAATGTGGAAACAATTAGTTACCCTAAATTACATTCATATGGCACACATGAGTTTTGAAACTATTTAATAAGTTATGTTGAATATTAAATACAATTAAATCATTAAATCCTTTGTCTTAAAAAATATGACTGTCACTTGCTCAAAGCTGTTGAATTTCAGTCACGGTTCTTTGAAATCTATTTACTCACAACAGCTGGGATATCACTTCTGAACGTAATCTACAGTGAAACATTTACACATTTCTTTTCATTTCAAAACTTGTCAAAACAATGTCAGTGGACTGGAAATCTGTGATCTGAGTGGTGAGTACAAAAACAAAAACAAAAACAAACAAAAAAAACAAATCCATTCATTTAGTTGGGTGTCTGTTGACAACTATCTCAGGGCTCTACAGCTGTTTCTGTGCTGCCTTCATATTTGCTGTCCCCAAATAACAGTGGCAGAAATAAACAAAAATTAAACCTTGCTTTGTCCAGTTGGCCTGAAAGGGGAAATTGCATTCTGCTCCCACGCAATTGTCTGAAACACACTCTATTCCCCCATCATCCTTTCCTCCACTTTCTCTTTCTCTCTCTCTCTCTCTCACACACACACACACACACACGCACACACTCCCATGCTGAGCTAGCTCCGTGTCCTTGCTTGTCTGCAGCCCATTCTTCTGACCCCAGTATTAAAAGCAGCCTTAGCACAGGAAATGATGTCTTGTGTGTGCGTTTCCAGCACACGGCCCCTGTACACCGTCCCAAGCAAAACTACTTAGAGCTCCCAGACTGTCTGCGCTGCGGTGTGGGGTTCTAATAAAGCCTGGCTGCAGGATCCAGTTGGATTACTGAGCAGGGGGTCACTCACTGCTAAATAGAGACTAATGACGCACAAATAGGGGGCTGTTTGGGATGGAGCAGGGATCCATGTGTGTAAGTTTATATATTATTAGTTTGTGTGTGTGTGTGTGCATGCCTGTGTGTGCAGGTAATGGTAACTACTAAATGCATGCAAAAGGCAGAACATATTAGTTTTAATTGCTAATGCACTGCTGGTTTTGTAAGTATTTCTGTGATGCCTATACATGTACATCTGCCATGTTCATGTGTATATTATGATCTGGTGAGACGATACCAGGGGGAAATCATTCACCAACACTTTGAATTCATTCAGGGTTTCACACACAAACACACACACACACATACACACACACACACACACACACATACACGATCTGTTCAACCATTTCTGTGCAGGGCCTGAAGAATTCCACTTTAAAAAGCGGGAGCATGAACTACATCAATAAAATTAGCAGGTGTTAATGATCACTTAAGCACACTAGTGAGGGCTAGACCAGAAGAAGAGAGGTGCTAAATGGAGAGGGAGTGAGAAACAGAATGAGTGAGAGAGACAGACAGAAACATGACCTCAAAAATGAGCCTCTCTCAAAGACATCACTGCCATCTAGTGGTGGGATGTGTCATGACAGGGTGAGGAGGCCCTAGATCATTCTTCTACCTCAGAGACTGCCCTAGGAGAGGTCCTATACTCAGAGCAATGCTATATGAGCGAGAGGGAGAGAAAGAGAGAGAGAGAGAAGGGCAAGAGAAGACATGAGAAGATGAATGAGACAGGTGCGAGAGAGAGGAGAAGGAGGAGGAACAGGAAAATAGAGAGAGGAGAGAGAGACAGAGAGAGAGAAAGAGTGGGGAAAAGGCCATGGGCCAAAATGTCATGGTTTAACAGTTCATAGATTTTTAGGGGGCCTGGAAGCTGATGGGGCTTGTCCTGCATTGAGGACTTCTGTCCAGCTGATCTCCTCTGGAGGTATACCTCAACAGCCCTCCAGAGCTCAGCCCTGGACAGATCTCCTCTATCGGCACAAACACTCCGGCTCAAAGGACCATCTCCAAGTCATTCCCTTTTAGTTCATTCAGTTCCATATACCTCTTGTTCGCCACCAGCATAACTTAATCCTCACATTCTTTTTTTTCCACTCAGCCTTTTCCAATTTAGCATTTGTTAGATAAGTGTGCAGTGCTGCAGCTCTTTTTCTATCTCCCTCTCTCTCTCTCTCCTTTTCTCCCTCTCTCTCTCTCTCTCTCCCTCTCCCTCCCTCTAGCCCTCTCTTTCTCACCCTCTGATTCTGACCAGCCAGCCAGGTAGAGAGAAAGAGTGCTGGGATGCTTCTCTCAGGGAAGACCCTGGGTCCCAGGTAACCATCTCCAGCAGCTTGACTTTGAGTGGGCAGGCAGTCTGTACCCTCTCTTCTCGTCTTCTCTCCTCTCGTCTCCTCATCACACACCACATGCACACACACACACACACACACAAACACATGCACGCATCTGTTCATGCACAGACTCTTATCTGTGCATGCATGTGCACACACACACACACACACACACACACACACACACACACACACATACACACAAACACACACGCACACATCTGTGCATGCACACACACACATATCTGTGTGTGCACACACACACACCCGGCACACACACACCCACACACCCGCACACATACACAGACACAGGACCCCAAAATTTGTCAACTTAGCCTGAGGGTTATCCTACTAAAGAGAAGTAATTTAGCTTATCTTATCCAACCAACCCCTCACCACTGTTTTTTTTATTCTGCTTGCTTTTCCTTGCTCTCCCATCATTCTCTCTATCTCTCTCTCTCTCTCTCACACACACACACACACACATTCTCTCTCTCTCTCACTGACACACACAAACACACTCTCTCTCTCTCACACACACACATACTCTCTCTCTCTCTCTCTCCACACACACACACACACACACAATCTTTTCCTCTCTCTCTCTTGGGCACACTCTCTCTCTCACACACACACACAGAGAGACACACACACACACAGATGGAAAGAGAGAAAGAGAGTGACACACACACACACTCCTCTAGAGCACTGCCTCTTTTTTTCTCATTTAGTCCAACAAAGATTGTCCTCCGAGATTGACCTTCCCTCTGGCCCCGGGGGCAGGCCCCTCATGCCAGTAACTAGATAACATACTCTATCAGAGCGCTGGGAAAATCACTGGGCGAACGCGGGCCTGATAGTGGCATCAATCCTAACCTGACACACGCGGGGTCAACCATTTATCTCCCAACAGCCCCTCCGGTCAGGCCTCCGCCATCTTCCTTTAGTGTATCCCCTCTCTTTTCTCTCTTTTTTAATAACCTTGGCCATCTTACTTTTTTCTGCAGAGGCACAGTATGGGCAGGGATAGAGGGATAGAGAGAGAGAGAGAGAGAGAGAGGGAGAGCATCCGCAACCTTGTCCGCCTCCATCTCATACCCCCTCCCCTCCACACCATCCTAATCTGCGATAAAGTCCTCTGCTTGCCTTTGATTTCCAGTGAGGCATTGGAGGTGAACAGATTTACGGGGCTTCACTTTGGTGCTTTACACACACACACACACACACACACACACCACACACAGAGCACGCGAGGGGAAGTGTGTGTGGAGGGGGGAGGGGGGCAATGGCACAGAATAAAAAGTAATAGATACAATTGGGCTACTGATGTAAACAGGATTATATGTCTCACTGCCCCTAAACCCCTGTGTGGCAGATACTGTTCAGCTATGTGTGTGTGTGTGTGTGTGCACGCCTATGTGTATGTGTGTGTGTGTGCGTGCGTCTGTGTGTATGTGTCTGTGTGTATGTGTCTGTGTGTGTGTGTGCATCTTTCTGTGTGTGTGTGTGCGTTCGTCTGTGTGTATGTGTGTGTGTGTGTGTGTGTGTGCATGTGCGTGCGTGAGTACACTCTGGACTGTGTCAGTCAAACTGTGAAATCCATTATCTAATCAAGGCTTGGGCATAACAGAACGTGTGAGGTAAAACTGTGGAGAATCGTACGGATGTAGGGCGTTTGATCTCAACTGATTATCATTTCATTTAGACCCCCCACCCCCCAGGCCCCAAGTAACACAAAGGCAAACACACTGAAAAACAAACTCACACGCACACGCGCACACACACACACACACACAGGCAAAAAGGCTATTCTTTTCCTTTCCTTAACTTATTACAGGGTTCTGAAGCAACAACCTATTATAACAGCATGTCAGTATCTTGTGCAGGTGTTAGTCATTTTAACATGTTGCGATTGTCTATAGACCTCTGATGGCCTCATTATATGGGCTGATGTGTATGGGCCCTTCTCTATTTCTGAGAGATAGGTAATAGGTGCCTTCTGTCTGTCAAAGCAGCTGACAGTAACACTCACCGTGATTGGCTGCTCCAAAAACACACACTCCATCACTGCCTGCCGTTGCTATAGAGATGCTTCAAGAGTGGCAGTAGATTGGAAGCTGTAGGGGATGAGAAAGACGGAAAGAGAAATAGAGTGAGAGAAAGAGAGAAGGAGAGAGAGAGGGTGATGAGAGAAACAGAGAGGCTTGAGAGAGAAAGAGAGAGAGAAAGAGAGAGGGAGGTTAAATGGAGTCTCATCAATCTTAATGAAATGCAATTATTTCTGCCGGTATTAATCATCGACCGCCATTAGCTTCTGGCCACTGCCAACGACCATCCGTCAAAGGAGCAACATTTCTCTGATTTGGTTTCTTTTGCTGCACTTGTTTGTCTTCCTGCTGTTCAGTTTGTTTATTTTTTTATTGAGGTTTTTTTTGCCTCTCCTTGTAGCTTTGTGGCTGCTATTGTGTGATCCTCGGTACCTTTTAACTTACTATCACAGTTAAAGTCAGATTTCCATTCTTAGGTTTAGCCACTATATACGTACAGTTGTAGCTATGCTCGTTTAATATGTCGCACAGGGCCTTTCCCATTTCCCAATAGCAATGTATCTTAGTGCTTATGAGTCAATGGCTGTCATTAAATTGTGCTTTCTTCCCTTGCATTACCCAAACATGGTCATGGTGTGAGCTGGCATACCTTACTCTTTAGAGGCTCTTAAGGAGAACTATTAGCAGTGCAAAACTGTCCCCGTATTTAGTGATGTCAGGTGATGTTATATGTCACATATGACACAGCTGCCATTTAAACTCCAAACACTCATCATGTTAATTGACTAACTGCATAATCCATCCTCTGGTATGCCTATATGACATACACATACATAAATGATGCTACTTAATTAAAATTTGGATTATCAAAATAATTTTATACTGACTGTTGAATGAGGTGGGGACGTACTAGGTTTAGCCTATGAGACGTCTGACATAATGTATCCTCTTTCACTTATGGATGTCTCATAGTATGGAGTCTGCAGCTGGTCCAAACATGGTTTGAGGCATCAGAAGAAATGTGAGGATGAGAAAAAGGCTGAGTAAGATAGTGAGGAACTATGTGCACTATTTTCAGCCTATGACACCTAGACTAACACCTAGACTAACAGACTACATGTGCTTCAATCACTTTTCTTTTTTTTTTCATAAAAGATAAACTTAGACAAATGGCATCAAAAAAAAAAACGATTCCATCCAAGACTCTTCTGATAACGCTGGCAGAGTATGAAATACAGTGTTTTTTTTTCAACAGTCTCTCTCACCAGGGTTTGGTGCTTGGACCCCTCCTGTTTCTCGTCTGTATGCTTCCCCTTAGTCACATCATACACCTCTATGGACTCCATTTTCACTGCTATGTTAACAACATCCAGCTCTGCATCTCCATCAAGGCTCATCACAAAAATCAGTTCATGGATGGAAGCCATCAGCCTAAATCTCAACTATGACAAAACAGACATGCTAATCACTGGCCCAAAGTCACCCACTAAAAAACATCCATAACTTCTCCCTCACCATTGACATCATCCCTCCCATCACTCTACACACCCAGAATCTTGGAGTGACTTTTGGTTGTAACTTTACTTTTGAACACCATATCAATCAAACCAGCAGAACAATTTTTATTTCATAAAAAAAAAAAAAAACATCTAGCAGGTCCCCGTTTTTTACATGCTTTTCTTATGGTTGCCAAATCTCTCTCTGGTTGCCTTCATCACATCCTGACTGGACTACTACAACAGCACCCTATATGGTTTATCATTCAAAGTCCTAAAAAAACATCTAGCTTTCTCCTGCGTGTCTGTTAGCTCACTTCCACGACCAACTCACCCGTGTCCTTCAAAACCTCCACTGGCTGCCTTTAGCAATGGATACAATTCACCCGCAAAGCCCGCCATTAGCCATCCCTTTGCTATCTCACCGATCTACACTCCATAACCATACTCTGGGTGGGGGTAGCGTAGTGGTTAAGGAACCTTGCTAACATATTAGTAGCCTGAAAATTGTGGGTTCGAATCCTGGTTGCCACTGTTGTGCCCTTAAGCAGGGAACCTAACCCTAAGTTGCTCTAGGGGACACTGACCCTGAACTAATTGATAGTTGACAAGTGTAAGTCACTTTGGATAAAAGCGTCAGATAAATGTGGATTTATCTTCTTAAAAAATATTTTACAGCTATGTCAATTTTACATCATCTCCCCTTATGTACAACCCTCCATTCCCCTCATGTACCACTGTGTAGTATAGCAGATGACTGACTGACTCCAGGTCAGTATTGAAGAAAAGAGGGCATGTAAAATGTACTCCCTCCTGCAGTCTCTGTTCCTCTGGTGCCATACTCTTCTCCATAACCCTCAGGACCTAACAGACTTGGGGTGGCAATGCCTATTCCTTTCCTTACCGTCCAGTGTGAGTCAATCCATAGTTCTGTTGTTCAACATCATAGACTGCTGTCGGTAAGAAACAGAACAAGAAATTGTCATTAAACATAAAGCAAATGGCGAATGGGCAGATAATACTAAATGAATTGGGCACAGAAACTTATGCTACAGTCAGTTAATGTTAGTTGTTGGTTTGCTGTTTAGTCTGATGTATCACATTTTTTGGTTCTGTTTTCAACAGACAACACTCATTGACCTCGAACAACAGGGCTATTGATTGATTCACCAGATCCACCAGATTTCTCCCTTAATACAACCTGGTCTGATGTTTTATGTTTTGTTTTTATGCTCATCTTTGAGTGCTCTACAAATAAAATGTATGATATTGACAGCAAAGTTGCCTACCTGTGTTTTGGAAAGAGAGCATGGTTATGGGTGTGAATGTAAAATGTTCTCCCTATTACAAGTTAGTTAGCCATCAACATGATTTGCTGCAGATTACTGTAAAAAAAAATCTTGCATATTTTTATGCTATGATAGTTTCCTGGGTGTTAGAATCAGAAGATGTCTGTAAGTAGTACATAAGACTAATAAAAGTCTCAGGAAACTGGAATTTTTATGTTTTGTGCAGTGTACAGTATTAACAGTTTTTTTTTTGCTTCATCTTTTGCATCTGATTCCCTCAAATTGCTAACACAGTAACAGTCGTGTTCAGTTGTTACTTGTTCACTGAAAGGTCTTCAGAGAAGTCCTTCCATTGCATGTTCCTCATGTAGTTCCATCTGACAGGCTATTTCAGGGGTAGCATAGGTCTCTCTCTCTCTCTCTCTCCCTCTTTCTCTCTCTTTCTGTATGTGTGTGTGTGTGTGTGTGTGTGTGCGCTTGCATGCGTCTGCGTGTGCGTGTGTGTGTGTGTACTTGAGTGTAACTGGCAGGAGTTGGAACAACTGATCTTCGCCACCCTCACCTGGCCTGAGTCAATGTGGCCATTCAGGTCTGTGAGGAAGGTGGATGCATACTGACATCTAGTGGTTAAACTGTAAACATTTTGAGATGGGAGAGTGGAGTGGTATCCTGTGGGAGATGACTCAACGGCGGCTTCTGTGCCTTACGTTCATGTCAGCTTAAAGAGGAACTCCAGAAAGTTGGAATCTATACTTATATTCTGTACATATAGTGCTCTATGCATTTTTTTCACTTGAAAACAAAAAGCTAAAAGTCCACATAATAGACAACATAGACCACCATTTTTTGCTAAGAGGCTCAAAATATCTTCACAAGCACCATGTAACATGAATGGGAGCCTTGACTGTCTAAAATGCATAAATTGTGTGCTTGCACAACCAGGCAGTCACATACCTCTACACCTTCAGTCGCCTCCTGTAATCATACTACAGTAGTTGACTACTTGTACTGTAACTATTGCTGAGTTAAACAAGCACTATGGTATGCATAAAGTTCTTGACCATATTTCACTGCACTTGTAATGACAAATTGAGCCCTTTCAGTGGCACAAAAAGTAGTCTACTTTGATGTTTGATGCCTCTGTGATTTGCACCTGTCAGCCAAGCCAAGTGACTTGCATGACAGTTCCATCAATATAACACCAAACATTTTTTGTTTTTGAGAAAGTGTATTTTTTGTCACACCCATAACAGCAAGAAATGTCATGTTATTTATACAGTCATACTAATTATTACATGAAATTAGAGGATTTTTCCTAAGGAGAACACAAGGTGTTAAGTGGATTACCATTGGTTATTGGAGAACAAACAGCCTATCCTCTAAAAAATAGCTCAAACTGCAGAGAATGTTTTGTTGGAATAAATTTACAACTACTTTATATGAGACATCTATGATACAACAGCCAATTATTTGTTGGTGTAAATCACCAATGTCCCACTTGTTATATATACTTAAAAGGCCCTTCAATTATGATACAGCATTATGGTGTTTTCTTGAAACTAGCTCTTTAGACTGAATGTTGAGATATGGTGAATGGGTGTAAAATTACACTTCCAGATCAAATGTTTTCTTCCAACATTGGGAATGTTGGAGTATGGGGCTTTGAGGGTGCATGTGCATTTTCATTTTTCAAGTAGTGGCATTTCCTGGAATACGACTCCCCCTCGTGGTAGTCAAGCAGGACAGGTACACTTCCTGTCTATAAATTTGAATAGGCCTGTGGACCAAAAGACTTTGCTACACCTGACAAGCAGGTGTGGGGACTTGGATGGATTTTCCCATGCTAAGCCTATAAAATATTATTGGGCTGAAATAGCCTCATGGCCAAAACCTCAGTATAGCCTTCTAAGGAAATGTGCTAGTTAGTTGTCGCATGGCAGAGGCGTCGCTAGCTATTTAAAACATTACCTTTTATGTGGGGGATAAACCTCTCCAAAACTGAACTGCTGGTCCCAGCCTAGCAAACCATACATCAATCACAACATCAACATTACGATAGCCTCCCTATCTGTTGCTCCCACCAAGGTTGCAAGAAATCTGGCCATCATGATTGATGACGAGCTGACCTTTGCTGATCACGTTGTCACTGTAGCTCTGTCTTGCCACCTTTCTCTATTCAACATAAGGAAGATCAGGCTGTACACAACCCAACATGCAACCCAGCTCCTGGTACAGACCTTGCCTTGCACCTCGTACAGGTCAATCCAGACTTCTCATCTGTTGTTCCATGCTGGTGGTATGACCTTCCAAGTGCTACTAGGGCAACAGATACTCTCTCCACCTTCAAGAAATTCTTGAAGACGCAGCTCTTCCAAGAGTATTTCTTAGCTTAACTACCTGAAATGCACTTACAATGCAGCCCCACTCTCTCTACTTATCACACTCCTGCACTTTCATCTCCTGCCAATTTCATGTTGGCAAGTTGCACTTAGAAAGGTTTTTAATTGTTCTGTAGCTTGAATGTTAATCCTCTTTTTGTAAGTTGCTTTGGATAAAAGCACCTGCTAAATGTATAACTATAAATGTAAATGGTTTGGGGGGTTCTCCCCTGAGACATTTTGAAAATCATGCTGATGAACAGGCAATTTAACGTACCGTACAACCCCGAATATAAGACAATATTTTTGTCCTGTAAATACTTCTGAAAAAAGGGGGGTCATCTTATATTCGTGGACTACACAAAAATAGTGAAAAAATGTTTGCGTTAAACTGACAGCATCTCATTGGGCTGCAAGTGCCACACACACTGGAGAGGTGAGAGATTGTCTTGAACAAATTCAAAATTAAGACTAACTGGGTTTACATGCACTTCAGTATCCCTTGACTCAGTGTTGATCATATTCGGGATGCGGCGTTTAAATGTGGACAAAGCCGTCACTTTATATCCAGTCATATTCAGGATACAGAAGTCTCCGCTGCGGTGCAATGGACTGTGACTGCATGACTGAATGAGTCTTGCTCAGTGCCTGCACAGATTTTGAGGAGAGGCTGTCTTTTCAGCAGTAGTCTATGATCAAACTAAGAAAAACTCAAAGCTGATAAAAGATATGCAAAGTTGAGCAAACATCAGTGTTTTTCAACATGCCAATGCCTCTTACCATTGCAAATAAAGGTTGAAAATCAGTTACTGTGTGGTGGAAATGAGAGAAGCGAATCACTGTTATGTCTGAGTGTCTCGCAGTCAGGCTATCACTCAAGGGCTGATCCAATCTTTTAAAACTTTAAACACCTCCAGCAAGAAATCAAATGATTCTAAGGGACTTGCACTAACAGGGGACCCCACAGAACACTTTAATATTATAATCAATGTTTGGGGGGCCCAAAATTATTATTTATCATAGAGCCCAAAACTTCTGGTGGCACCCCTGCCCATTCTAGTTGACCAGTTGGTCACCACTGTGCCCGTGTTTTTGTCTGGGAATGTGGGTAGCCTGTCTGTATTATGACCCACCTGTGTATTGGGGAGGGGTGATGGTGTGATGATGTTGGGTGTGATGGCTGCTGGAGCCCTTTGTGGAGAAGGTAACCTTCACGGTACTTCACAGGTGACTGCAAAAAGGAGATGATGCTGGGGTCAATATCCCCTGGGGGTTAGGCTGATGACTGGAGGACAGCCGTGGAGCTGACACAGCTAGCCAGGACAGGCTGGTGGACAGAGATCTGAGGACGTCTGAAGGTGTGCGCCACAGGTGGACTTTTAATCTGCACCCCAGGTCTTAGTCTCATTGGTGGTAAGCAGCAAAGGGACTCTTTCTGCCACCCTTGGCTCATCTGTGTTGGCCTGTGGGTATATTGCAGAGGACAGCAATGACTTGTGAGGGGATGGTGTGGTGTTCAAGGGCCTGAGAAGTTGCCCCAGGATTGCACTTGAGTGCAAAAATGGACACATATAAGAAATTGTGAGATAATCATCCATGACTGCTGTAATAATAGAAAGACACCTATCCTGGCTATCTTATGCTAGCTCCCTGATGCTGTTGTGATTCTCTTAGGGTGATTTGGAGATTTGAACAAGGCATCACTGCCATACTGTTGACTTGAGATGCATTCTTACTACTGCATCTGAGTTTGAGCTAATAAAGCTTCACCTGACCATTAGCGGACAAACTTGTCTAGGTATCCTGTCAATCCACCTAACATTGTGCCGTTGAAGTACCATGAAAGTTCCACTGCCCTGTGTCCAACGCTAGCACTTCACCTGGTAGTTGACCTGTCCCAACGTAACAGGTGCTAAGCCAGTCTGTTAGCCTATCCCTGAGACTGAAATATATATTTCAGTGTAATTCATTTTTTATTTATTCCCTTTTTTTTTAAACTCACTACCATTTGTAGAAGGCATCCGTTCCTTCCTCTCCCCTTCCCTATCCTTATCCCAGTAAAACCAGCGCTTAATTGCTGCTGTGATGTCTGCGTCCGTTGTAGCGGCACATTTGGGGTTTCTTCTCACAGCATCTGAAAGTGACCACACAAAGAAAAAACAAACTGAATTACTCAATTTGTTATATAAGTAGCTATAACATCCTCCAGAATTACTGGGACACTTGGTTGAAAAAGATGTAGTACCTGTTAAAGTGTTGTGCATACAGTTAAAACACCGTGCCTACTGCCTAAACTTTAAGTCTGGAGTTTAAATGTGAACTGTTTCGGCGCATACACATCGAAACTGTAAGGAAAATCGAAACTAACGTTTAAGCGAATATCCGCATGAAAACCTTGCCCTGTTTGGTGTGTAGTGGTGTAGTTACTGGTAACATTTGAAGATACCAAAGTGCACTTACCTTCTTCAGTGATTCCGCTGGAGAAACTGAAGTAGGAGGGCGTCTTTCTCACGGTAGTGAGGTAAAAAATTCCCGGGCATTGTTCAGTCTTTTGGCTCGCCATAAATGCAACCCGAGTACGTCACGATGCTGTCCCGCTCTTCACCCAATCTTCGGGTTGACTTGACATATGCCATAACTCAGCCATATGATGACTTACCACTGGCGCCTTTTGATGTATTTTGGTAAGCCATAATCACGCCACAATGAAGCCAAATGCCAGTATTTTCGCAAACCACACATATGCTATAACCCAGCTGTATCACTGGCGCCTTTTAGTATTTTTTGGTAAACCATAACCATGCCAAAGTTTGGCCAAAGCCTTAATGTTGTGCCAAAATAAATTCAAAAAATGCCAGATGTATGCCAAACCACAGCCAAAATATTTGCTATCTGGGATCATACTATTGAGATACACTGTACATCTGAAAATCAACAGCTTTACCAGAGAGGAGAGCAACCCCAGTAACCTACTGACCCTCTGACCTGAAAGCATTCAGCATCAACATTCTGACTGACTTTTGGTGGTATGACTCTAAATGACTTTTGGTGGCAAAGCCAACACAGTTGGACAGCTGTCAAGAAAGAGGTGGAAATGGAGTACTGGACAGATGAGATTGTGGAGGACTGTGAGAGTCTGTACAATTTTTCGGGTGTACCTGTAGAGTTTTTTTTTCTATGACAAGATGGGATTACCACCTGACAGTGGTTGTATAAATACTGAAAGTCAGCGCTTAGTTAAAAGTACCAATGCGCCATCATCTGTCTGATACATACTATTCTGCCCTGAGATCCCATTCCAGGAAGTTTAACTGCTCTTCACCATCAGAGCAGTTCACACTCTGGATCCTGTGATCATAATGACTCATGTGACCCATTGTCATATGATGAGGGGTGTAGTCTACAGATCACAGCTTCACCAACAGTGGTCCAGAGAAATACCTCCTGGTTCTGTAAATTAGGTCAGAACTGAAGAAGCCTTTTGGATGACAGGTGAAATGTCTTCAAGCTCCAAAAAACCCAAAATGTCCGCTAATTCAGTTAATGGTATATGTTTTTGGTCTCAAAATGGATAATAACTTGTTATTTTAGATCCTAAGTAGATAGGCGCATCTCTAGAGAGATCATGGCTCGTTCCTCCATGGAAAGCTGTTTCATCACATCCAAATGTTCTATCCTCGTAATTATTGACAGCAGTTTTAAAAGTTTGTAAAGTGGAATAGCTACACACAACAGATGCTTAGGTGACATTAGGCCTATATATTGAAAATAACACTAGTCAAACTGGGACGCAAATTTATATGAGCGGAGCTACATGTGTCACAGCAACATGAGAATATATATTCATATGAAAAGGCCAATAGTTACACAGGATAAACACATCAGGTAAGGTGCATCTGTCCGTAAACTGCTGCTAAGTGACCTAGCAAGTCGCAAGCTTTATTCAGCTAACAAATGGCATCACACAAAACAATGTATCTGATTGGTTTAAACTTTCGAGACAGCTTCGCATCCTAGGCAACTTCAGCAAAAAAGTGATAATAAAATGGTAATAAAATGCAACAGAATGCATTTTAGAAATGTAGTGGAGTAGAGAGAATGGATAATGGCTGCAAAATGTAGTGAAGTACACATTCATCATTATTTCTACTCAAGTACAGATATGTGAAATGTACTTAAGTACAGTAAGTAAGTAGTCTATTTGTACTTTGTTACATTCCACCACTGCCACCTAATCAAGGTATGTCATTAATACAGGTAGAGAGAAACACCGGGTTTCTAAAAACTGTGTTCATGTACATACTAAACACTTCGTTGGGCATACTTTTGCATGAATATATATGTAAAAATATATATATTCATGCAAAATAAATTTTCATTGGTTGTAAACCATCAAGTCTTCAAAGTTAACACAAATGTTTCAACTGAAATATTTCACTTCATGTGTAATGAATGATTATAATATATGAGTTTCACTCTTACTTTGGAATATTGAAATTAATGTAATTTTTGACAATGATCAAATTATTGAGACCTACCTGTAAAGTATTTGAACATTTGCTGGGAAATATTGGTTGATTATTATTAAAATCTTTATGAAATATATCTACATAAATATACTTTTGTATAAACCACTAATCAAATACTAGCACACACCAGCACACAAATTAATTCCTTTAAACAAACTTTGTAAACTCTTCTGTGAAAATGTAAAAGCAAGCAGCTGCCTACCAAGGGCTATGCTAAGACTAAACACTGAATGCACTGGTTGTAGGTAACTAAGAATTTTGTCAGTGTACAAGTACATTTAGTACAGTACATTTATTACAGTTTCTTCAGACAGTTTGAATTCAGACAGGAATTTTCATTGGCAGTTTCTCTCTAACCATTGTTGTAGTCATCAAGTCGTCAGGAGTCCTGCTGTGAGATGACCTACTAACACTACAGGAGTAATTACTGCCTGAATGGTGAAATTAACTGAAAACCAGACAGATGGATGAATGAATGAAATTTCAATAGGACATTTTGGAGTGCCTTCCAGTGTCTCCTATAAGCCCTAAGACCTGAACCCTCAAAGATTTAACTGACATGAATCAATTTAATTGTTGTCTTAGGAATTCAGCCAGTATGTTCTTTGATATCATGTAATGCAGATACCAATCTATTATTAGATTTACCTGTACCATGACCGGGTGTAGATTAACAGAGAGTTTCAAAGGAAGACAGGAGAAAGACTTTTAAAATTTTGATACAATATGTTTAATGTCCATCCATTTTTAACATGTAAGAGGTATTTAAAATGTAAAAACTCTGGTGATCCCATCAAAGAGCAGAACTTTTACTTATACAGACTACTACAGAGTGGATGATTTGAATAAAAAAACAAAAAAAACAAACATACAAAGCGATCAGTGCTTCGTCTTGGAACAATTACTGATATCAGGCAGAGTGACTTAGGGTTTAGTATGTATAACTTGATATTACTGACAACCGTGACTAATTAGGAAATCCTTTTCAAATCAAATTGACCTCACTTTGTTAGTCACACACAAAAATAAGACATGATTGCTGTATGCTACCTGTTGCTACAAGATGTTTGTCATAAAAGCACAGAAACAAACAACAACCAGCAAAAATACTGTGGCATGTCAAGACTGGTGATCGTCAGTATCTCAAGTTTGATTCATTAATTGTGCAGGAAACGATCTGAGAGCCTTTACCAGCATGAAAGACATCACAACACGTCTGACATCAACTTTTTGAACCATCACTTTCTGTCATGTCACATGGGCTATTGAGGACCACATTCCTAGCCCCTAAAAATGCCTTTAAAGACAGCATCAAAAACATAAACTGCAACATGTTTAAAATCTATATACTGATCATATACTGATAAAAATCAAAAGCACATTATTAAGTGAGTAAACAGTATTTTTTCCTCAATGTTCTACAACAGGAACAACAGACATGAAGTACATATCAGCTAGTTATAATTTAAAAAAAAAAACTTCTGTCAGTGTTTTGGAAGTGTACTGTTTGTGGGATACAATAGATATCTCATAATCTCGGCAGAGGCTTGTGTCATTATTTTTTTGTGTGTGTGAACTGTTCCCCACTGGAGAGTCAGTGCTTTCTTTACTTACATTACATAAGGAAACAGTGCTTTGATTGGTTACTGCCATGAAGAATCAGTGCTTTGATTGGTTACTGTCTTGAAAAATAAGTGCTTTGATTGGTCACTGCTATGAATAATCAGTGCTTCCATTAGAGCTATTACCAAATTAGGCAATTTCTTCCAATTTGCTGCTGAAATGGCAGAGGAATGTTATACTGCAGGAAGTCTGGATTAAGACCTATGATATTTAACTCTTCTAGTAGTAGAAAAATACTGGTAATACAACAGTCCACCATTTCCACCAACTATTTTGTTCTAATTGTCTTGATATTTTTTTCCTTTAAACTGAATCCTCAGCAAACATCGGGCTGCCAACCAACTCAAATTCTGCAATACACAAGTACACATAAAAATGTAACATTAAAAAATACTTCCTGTTATCAAATGTCTCAAACTAGTGGCCAGTCAGGTAAACACCTGATCCTCTGACAGTACTCTGAAGCAGCCAAGGCCTTGATTTTTACCTCAATTAAAAGGCAGCATTTATTGTCAAAAAATTAACAAAATATTAAAATTAAAAAACAAAACAGTTATGGTCATCTGGAACAGGAAAAGTGTATAGGACAACATGTAAATATACACATTAGCGAGATTTAACCCAATTTGCAACTGAGTGTTCGCAACTTTGCTTTGATGAAACAAGCAAACATGACCATATATTCACATGGATCCTCACCCAGATCCTAGCTGTTGTAGAGGTGCAGAAAGCATTTAAACATGTCTATCCAATGACAACCCTGTAATAGCACTTCATAAGGTGAAAGTGTGTGTGTGTGTGTGTGTATTTAGAAATCAATATCTGACTGCATTGTACTTCGACAAAACACAAAAAGAGAACTGATGACTGAAAACTCTCGGGAAATGAGGTAGGTGCTTGTTGTAAAAAGTGTTTGAGTTTGAAGAACATTTGAGGAAAGCTGTTGTTTATCAGGAACAGCAAAAGCATGGTCTAGATATGTTCACTCTTTAAAAAGAAAACTGAAAATACAAAAATAATTGTTATGATATTTCTTAAAAAGCAACAACGAAAAAAACTGCACAACTATGTATAACTCAGGAGGTAGTTCCTAACATCAGTACATGAGGATATTTCAAGAGAGAAGCTTAAATTTCACAGGAGGTTGTCGGATGATTTCCAGACAAGTCTATACTTTTTTTTTGGTTCATTCCCTGAGAGACATTCATCCTGAGAGAATTGTGGGTATTAATGATCATCTGTATCCTTAAAAAAATGCTTCATAAAAACTAGTCCTGGATGAGGTATATGATAGATTCATTACTGGGTGATTGATTGATTGATTGATCGATCGATCGATTGATAACTGAACTGATCAACTGATTAATTTGTGCTCTTTACAGTTTGGTCTTTTAAAAAAAGTCTTCCTCTCCCATTTGTGTTTTTTTTTCTTATTTGTGCACTTGGTCTGATAAAAAGAAAAAGTCCTGCATACACATAGACACAGGCACATGCACATTCAACACACTTTAAAAATATACATCTTCTCAAATCAGTGTTTCACTTTTAGCGATGATTCCCTCTGCAGTTTGATGAGAAAAGCAGGGGGAGTACAAAAACTAATCTCCATGCCAAAGCCTTTGACACAACCATCATCTTTGGTGTGTGAAATGTATACCAAATAAATGACACTACTCAAAAAAATCACTCTCAGAGAACCAACCAGGCGTTAAATCGTTGCAAGGCATTGTTTCTATGATTTGTCAACACACTGGACACCACAAAGGTGAGCGATCGCTAAATCATGTGCTTTAGCCTCTATGTAAGCTCTCTCTCATTTCTTTTAACTTCTTTCTTTCTTTTTTTTCATCTTTCACATTCAATATCGTCAGAGAAGAGTTGTCACATCAATAGTAACCTCTTGAGGAAGTCCCACGCAGATTCAAGTCTTAATGCAAAGCAGCTTGGTCTCCTTGATTCTCCCTCTCTTTTCAAAGAAAAGAAAATCAAAATAACTTCTCTGAAACACTAGATGTACAACACGGGATCATAACAATGACACTGAATACACAACAGTAGCCATTAGGTGGATACTAGAGGTGGTGAATGGTCATTGGATTAGAGGGCTTGGCTGACTAAAGGCCTGTGATCTCATTTCTACCCTCCACTTATACTGAGGGGAAGTTATTTAAGGTCATATCCAGAAGAGAGAAGATCACTTTCAACATTTTGTGAAGAAGAGATATAAAGTCTTGTATGAGGGTAAACCATGGCTACAGACAGACATGAGTCGTTTGAAGACCACCTTAGTGAACAGTGCATGTGTAGAGCAAACGCACTGTCACACTACTGCGGGCTTGAGGACTTGGTTAAACAACACATAAAAAGACAGCCTGGCAGATAGATGGAGAGAAAGAGAGAGAGCAGTGATGGTCATTTTAGTCAATAAAAAGACAGAGGGGATTACTGCAGAGGGGGAAGAGAGGGACGTACCACAACGATGGTCTCAAATTGACGCTGTGTCAGCTCAACGATAAAGAATCCTACTGTTTGCACCAGTCAGTGCATTTTACTAACTACAAAGAAAAAAAAACATCTTTTTTCTTATACTTGATAATATTTTTTTCATAATAGGCTATTTTATACACATATATTAAAGACTTATATTATAACTTTCAACTGTGGCACTGCCTGCGACTACATAAAAAAGCCAACGAACCCAATCCTATGTAAAGATGCAATCACTTCTTTAAAAATATAATAAGAATAAAACAGCAAATGTTTTAGTCCATCTGTGGTTAATTTTTGCAGCTCTAACTGGATAATATACATCTTCATTTCAGGTCTCTAGGACTATATTAAAACAGTGAAGCTAATGCTTAAAAGTGGTTAAGCTGAGGTTTGCAGGGACACAGAAGTACGGGAGTATGGACTTGTACCACCCCCCCCCCCCCCCCCACCACCACCACACACACACACACACACACACACACACACACACACACACACCACACACATATGCACAACCAGGCTTGTGAAAGACATTCTTGGTGTCAGGTAGACTCGACCACATAAACACATAAAGCACCTGACGTACAGCCTTGTTCATAATGCCTTCGTAAACAGATCGAGTTTTGCCTCACATGTTTTGGGCATTAGACCATGAGAAAACAGATCTCTCTTAAGACGGCTTCACAGTGCCCTGTTGTGCCACCACAAAACAGTGGCACCAGGCGCAAAAGATACAAATCAAGTCGCAGCAAAAAACTGCTTTGGGGCTGCTGATTGGATCTCACGCTTATTTTGTTTTCCCCTAGAGGCTGATAAGAACAAGGAAAGTTGGAGGCACATAGTGACTGACACAAATGGAATAATGATGGAGGTTGCAGTCATACGCAAAAGTACTGGCATCCCACATAAATGCAAAAGACATTACAAAAAAAAAAATACACCAATGCCATTACTGGGGCCATTATCATTCTTCTTTGGCTGGTGTAATAAGATATTTCCTGTAGTCCCAGTCCTGAACCCAGATTAATAATATCATATCAAGATAATATGCAAATATGCAACTACATTTTCTATTCCTAAATCATAATGGATTGATACATGTTTTTTTGTTGTTTTTCTCAGGCATACAGTGGCATCTACTGTCATCCCCACTTCCTACTTGGTGTTGTGAGGATTTGGGACACTTGCAGAGGCGTATTTGTTCGTCAACCAACCATAGGCTA
The DNA here is from genome assembly GCA_015244755.2 of Tenualosa ilisha. Taxonomy (NCBI): domain Eukaryota; kingdom Metazoa; phylum Chordata; class Actinopteri; order Clupeiformes; family Clupeidae; genus Tenualosa; species Tenualosa ilisha. The sequence continues at coordinate 1,842,870 of PYXC01000947.1, forward strand.
CCTCTTACAGTCAACGGGTTTTCCACCCAAGACATTCTGTCTGAACTCATGCCTAAAACACACAGACAAAAAAAAAAAAGAGAACAACTGAGTGGTCTCTTATAGTCATGAATGCAGGGATACAAAAAAACTGAAATACAATATGTGTAAAATAATGACACATTATTGATGGTGGGGATTTTAGTGGTTGTTAGCCATATTGCCTATTTTCACATGAAAGAGGGACATTTTTGGAAATAGTCAATATGGCAAATGATGGCAATAATTTTGCGGTTGACTGCTGGTCTGAAGACATAAAACATTCCTCTGAGACACAGAGAAACAATTGAGGTTTTCATTTTCCTGAAAGAGCATGTGGGGTGAGGCAGACCTTAACAATGAACAGTTTGGTTTTGATCAAGTCAGCCCTCCACACACGCACACTTTAAAGGCCTTTTCCTTCCTTTTAACCTTACTCAAACCGTACACTTCCTTTTAAGCACTGTAGTCTATGAGAGCTGCACTTGGCTTTAGGTGACACACGACACCTATAACAGCCAGCCGGTTACCCTGACGACAAGTTACCATGGAGATGCCAAGTGAACACTATGGAACCGTATGAAGGAGAGGGGGAAGGGGTCATTCCTCCCCAAAAAATGGTGTGTGGGGCCCATAGCTCAATTGGCTGTGGAGAAGCAGTCTCCAAAAAATGTGACTGAGGTAGATTCTGCTGGTCCAGACTTTGAGGTGGGGAATGGGGGGTTAGGGTAATATGAGAAGAGAAAGACAGCGGAAACAGGAGGAGGAAGAGGAGGATGAAGAGAGGTGGGGAGAGAGAGGTTTGAGGTTTAACCCTTTGTGATGTGCTGAGAATCAAAGGCTGCCTCCCCCATGCCCCCAGTGCTGTTTCAGGGCTTCCTCCGGCGGTGCTGGGAGGACAGCCCACGGTGTGGTGGCTCATCCCCGGCCGAGGAGCTCCCTTCCTGGGGCGAGGAGCTGCTGCGGCCCCCCTCCTCGTGGCCCTGGGACTCAGGGGAGGTCTGCAGATCCTGTGAGCTGGACGAGGCTTTGTAGGGGCACTGAGCCACCATGTGAGTTATGCACTGGCAGAAATGGCATTTCTTTGGCTGGGGGGGTAGACCGCACTCCTTGGCATGGTGATCCAGACCTCCACAGTTATAACATCTGCATGAAAGGCAGACACAAGGGTTAGTTAACAGTGCATGACAACAAATTCCTAAATCACTAGTGGTGAGGTGTTGCCAAGCTGGCTGGGTAGATTTAAACTAGCAGAAATTATAAAATTATCATACAAGTTATCAAAGTAAAGATAAAGTTGGTAAAAAATCAATTGACGTGAGTTCAATTTATCCATAATAAGACCAAGGCCCATTTCACTATTACACACTCAATTACACAGATTTTTTCTCAGCAGGGTACTTATTTACTGAAAGACTACGGTGTTTCCTAGAGAGAAATGTATTGATCTGCGTCATTACTCAAGCCAATCCACTAGGTGGCAGTACAACACAAGTAAAGTCAGAGGAGTAGTTGAAGCCCCATGATGCGCATAAGAATAAAGTGGGATGCAGTTATAGTCTTCAGGACACATCCAGACACTGGAGAGTCTCATCTCCACAGGACAAAAAGACCATTGTGGTACGGGGCACACAATATCAGGAGCAGGGGTCTACATGACCATATGCATGACCAACACAAAGCCCATGGTCAGCTTTTCATTTGCAGACACCACACTGACAAGTCATAACATTAAACATTACACTAACCAGCCATAACATTAAAATCACCAGTAATAAGTGATCAATCTACTGTGCTATAATGGCACCTGTCATGATAAGGGACGTAGACAGTATTTGAACAGTCATTTCTTGACACTGGTGAGTTCAAAGCAAGACATCAAAACCCATAAGATCTGGCAGGGCTTTCCCTTTGGCGGTGTGATGTGACATGATGTTCAGAGTAAAGGATGGGAGTAGTGCCAGTACGAGGGCAGAAACATTAGATTTCACCATACACAACCAAGACATCTTATGTTTCAGTTATGACTTTTTCTTAATTGCTACCTTCTTCGAAGAAGTCGAAGTCCACACCAGGAAGTAATGCTGAGGTTAACTTTATTTCAGTAACACAGAAATGTCACTGGGGGAAGCAGAGTGTCTAGACAAATTAGCTCTCGTCTTCTCCGAAATCTGTAGGGATGCATTTATATTTTGTATGGCATCCTCTGTTTGTATGTGACCAATTGATGTCTTAACCTTATCAGTTAACCAAAATATGACAAATAAATAGTCAATAGCCAACATTCTGCCAAATGATGGAGCTGTTCAACCACAATTAAAATCAGATAATAGATCATGTGTTCTGTCTTCGAGAGTTTCCTAATTAGCCCAGATACTCCATTCCTTTTTCCTTAGATCAGAGCATCCATATATTTTTGAAGACAGTTAGATGTACAGAAAACATCATATATAATGTACTGGACATGTTGTCACGTGGCACACAATGATACCAAATATAATTAAAAGCGGTAGTTCATTCAGTAATTTAAACTGCGTTAAAAGATCCACCCGAATCAAGATGAACACTTTCTTTGTGTGACTATGAGGCCTTGGCCTTGTCTCCTGCAGGTGGCGTGCCTTACTTATCTCTTGCTATGACGATGGACTATTGTTTTCATTCTCCTCCAGACTAACAAGGCCATTTAAATAATAGTGGTCTGTACTACTTTGCTGACTTGGTAAGAATATATATTAGAATGTAAGAGTATATTCTCACGATTTCTAAGGGGCCGCTCTTTTCTATTTGACCTTTGAAAAACAGGCCTGTGCCCTGCTGTTTTCTAGTTTTGTGAAAGACAGGCCTTCTCATACATCTGTGCACAGGACAGTATTTTAGAAATTCTCATTACATTTCCTTGGCACTGGAGGCTCCCTAAAAGGGTGTGATGTGTAATGTGGTATGATCCTACACTATCATGCCACAAATTTCTGGAAACTTTAGGGTGGTTATTGGTCGAATGTTTTCTGAAAATACAGTACACAAAGCAGCTGCGCACCAGTTAGAATGGCCATGGCCATGCCAATTAAAAAGTGTTACAACAGAGACCATGCAATTCTAAAAACTAGGCAACGAAGGAAGGTGACCTGCTCTAATTAAGCACACTGTTGATAACCTGCCATTGGTTGTGTGCATGCACAACATTGATGCATAACAGGAAAAAGGCCAGCAAGTAAAGACACTAGGTAACATTCTGCTGGGAAACCTTTAGCTATAGGCAGGGTAAGGGTCGGTATGCCCATTACAAGCTTCTATTCAGCCCTACAACTATACTGAAACATTCCCCCAGGTCAGTAAAACACTTTCAGGCTGTCAGCAGTGTTTTAGAGAGCCCCATAACGACATGAAAAATTCCAAGTAGCTGTTTAGCTACTGGTTAAATTCCAATGTCCTCCCAGATCATGAGCCACGGACCCAATAAGACGTAGCTGGTATGAGTCAGCTAATCACAAATTCAATTTGGGCCATTTAAATGTTTGATGGTTCAGGGTTTAGAGATTAGGGGAGGATTGTGATTCAGTCTCTGACTGCTAGAGGGTTCATTCTGCAGCTGGATTGAAATGTTTACTCAATTCTGTAAGCTGCTGGTGACAATATCTTCATTTTGTTAATTATCTTTGCGCCAGACTTTTGTACAGACCTTGTGGGTAACCAAGGAGCTGTCCGTTGCTATGGTGACCTGTGAACATGGTAGCAGACTGGTTGGATGACATTAAGTTGTTCCTAAATATAGAGGGTCTAATTTTTCTCTAACACATGGGACATGAAATCATGGATCATTCTAAATGTGTGTGTGTGTGTGTGTGTGTGTGTGTGTGTGTGTGCGCACACGTAGCACTGTGTATTTGGATTGAACATCTTGTTTAGTCCCCCTCATAGCAACATGGCTCCCTGTGCTAGTAGGCAAACAAGCAGATGACAGGATATGACACTAGCAAAGACTGCATCACATACACAAAATGACACACACATACATCTGACTATACATACATGAGACTGTAAATAGTCCAATTTTTTTTTCTTGGGGGGTGGCAACAAATCACATCTAAAAACATTCCTTAGGTTGAAGCTGGGGACCCAGGACATAAATACACAGTAACAAACAGTAACATCCAACCATCTGTACTATAAAGACCACCTTTACCTCTTCTCCAAGGACGGAAAAAACATGGCAACTGCTACCTGTGTCATGACTGGTAAAGTGACCGAACACTTGGTGGCACTGCTGAGCAATGGGGCCTGAGGGCAGGAGGTATGGAGTAGTAAATGGTAGTCTGACCTAGGAACAGCTTGCCGAAGTCTACACTGCTGAAGTCGATTCACACACCTGATTCAAGGTCATGTCCAAAGACTATGAGGCATTAGCCTATTTCCAATGGTGCACTTCAAATAAGTAAAACCCAGATGAGGGACCACGGAAGATTAAAGAACCCAACACATGGAGCACTCAGGAACCTTTCAGCTCTTGTGGCTATCAGGGCCAAGACGGCATCTTCAGTATCTTACCTCTACTTCCTCTCATCTATACGGGCTATGATACAGGCAATGATACGAGCTCTATCTCAGTTCAGACACAACGACGGGTCTTTTCTTACTTCTTCTGTCATACATCTTTCCCCTTATGAAACACATCTAAATGTGTGCAAATGAGAATCAACTCAAATACATCTCATAACACACAAGACACATATGTCATCAAATACATCTCATAACACACAAGATTTTTGTCCACCCTCTATTACAATTTGAGAAAGAAAGAAAGAAAGAATAAAACAGTAATTACTAAACTATTTTTACTTTTAAGAGGCATCTTCTCACATAAATGACCATGTTTTTACACAAATGATAATCATTTTTAGTAATACACCCTTTCGGCACAGGTGCAGTTCCATATGAGTCAAACACATTTACTAACACACAAGACACATAACATACTTGAACAACTTTATCACTTCAATTTCAATTAATAAATAGTGCAGAAAGTTTGAATCGTTGTTTTACAAGTGAAAGGAAATACTAGACAAAAATCGATTCAATTTTTAAAAAATGTTTTTTTGGAAGGAGAGGGGGAAGGGGTGTGTGGTAAAGGGTCTTTAAGAATTATCACTAAACTTTATATTTGTGAAGTGATTTTGCTGACTTAATTTGCGGCTCAAACAGCTTTATGCACTAAATCCAGCAATCTCTTGTCTACTGCAGTGCAACATAGGTTACGTTTAGAAGCCAAATAACAGTCATATCTATTTTCTTTCAATCAAAATATCATAGGGAACATCTTGCCAAATAGGCTATTCTTAGCAGTTTACCATTCAAAATCCAAATGTATTTTGCCATTTTTAAGTAACAAATGACATGGGTTACATTGAGCAAGGTGATACAGTAAATCACACTCTCACAAAGCCACAAACTCAATGCACCTCACTACATGCACCAATTACTCACTCTACTCCATGCACCAACAACACACATTCAAAAGCGCAGTGAAAAAACAGTAATACGCTAAGAGCTTCCAGACACCCACTTCAAGTCTCTTTTCTACGGCCATCTTTTCCCTCTTCTATCAAGCTATCAAGTACTGCTGGAGCACCACATGAATGCCACCTCATCCAGAGATGTCTATAGGTAGTGATTTCATAGGCTCACAGTGTGTATGTACACAGAGATGTACATTTGATGGGACAAATTCATGTGTCCACCAGTATGCACAAATCCCATTGACTGTACAGGTTTAATAAAACATCAAAAGCCTCACATAGAAACATGCAGAGTTGAAACGGCTTCAGACCAACGTCCATTTCTCACACTCTGTTTGCACACATGCCTACATAAAAACACTAACACACACACACACACAGATATATAACCTATTTTTTGTATCGAATTTTATGTTGAATTGTTCTGCTTTATTTGACTCACATAATGTTATGCTAGTGTGTTCATCTGCATGTGTTCATTATGCATTTTCATTATTATTTTTTCTTTGAACTATAAGACTGTATGGATTGATGACAAAACAAATAAATATTCTCAGCCCCATGGTTCATTTTGACTCCAGCAGAAATCAGACCTATATCCTTACTCAACTACAAAAGATACACACGCACACACACGCGCGCACACACACACACACCTATGTCTACAGCATATCATGTAGCCTACATAGAAGCTGAGCTAGATATGTCATTGCATGTCTAATATTTGAGAGTATAATTAATGAGTAAAGATAGGTACTGCATGTAATTCCAATCCAGGGGACAAATTCCTACTACTTGAAAAATGGTAGCTTTGACTATGAAATCTTTACACTTCCTTGGAAGCCCCTAAAGATGGAACAAATAATCATCATTACAACATTCAGGTAGCATGGAAGGTTGCGACTGGGATGCTGATTAAAAGCAAGGGCTTTTCCTCTTGCCATACAGTATAGCTAATGTGCAATTTAGGTTACATCCGGTCTCAAAATGTGTTGAGTAATCACACTATCAGACTACACTTGTCTGGAGTCACAAATATACTTTTAATCATGCAAAACTTGGCTTTTAAAGTCTGCATAGTGCTCAATTCCCTTTCCTTCAAATCTCTATGATCCAACTATTCATGACTAAAACTTGTTCTACTGATCTGTAATACAACTGTCCTTCTTTTTGACTGACTGTTCCAATTATTTTTATAGTTTGATACGTCCAATGAATCCATTTTAATACTATTGATCCACTTCCAATGCCAATACATCATTTTGCTGTGGCCTAAATTACTCGTGCTCCACTTTCATTTGGAGCACAGCTTCAATAGAACACAGCTTTTGCACATGGAATTCTTTGTAGATGAATCAGTCATGTTAAGGTCACTAATATGACATGTCTCCTCAGCAACAACAGAAAAAGCAAACACTGGGATTTCAATGGCGGTGTGAAAATTGCAATTAGAGTAGCAGCTCTGGCTTCTTTCCCTTTTCACACCTTTCTGGCAGGTTCAGGCATAGAAAATGAGCTGGGCTTCATTTGAAATAAATGGAGCTTTTAAATATAGTACTGGGTGAAAAAAAGCCTCCACTCTCTGTGCTGCAATCAGCTGGCTGCATAACCATGGCAACAGTCATGTGCTGGGGTGAAGTGATTGCCTCAATCAATGCCGTCGTGGAAACGCACTCCTGCTCCAAGCCGAGAACACATTATCACTCGGCAACGTGATTCCACATAGGCACTGATGAGGAAGACCTCCTGTCAGTCAGAGCAACCTCTTAAAATGCACAAGACCACACACATACACACACACACCGTCTTCCAGATCATGCATTCACATGTGAAACACACAGTCATACATACATATCACTATCCAGGTTAAGCATTCACAGTCGCAGACACACACATATCAAGCACGCACACACATGCATACACATGCACACAACTGTCCTTATAGCCTTCTCACATCCACAGACATTCACATTATGCACACATAGACATGTAAACACACAATCCAGCTTCAGCCTTGATGTGAAGACACCACTCAGACACAAACAAACAAACACACACACACACACACACACACACACACACACACACACACACACACACACACCACTGTCAAAAACATAACAATGTCCACTGTCTTTTTAGTTTTTACTCTTTTAAATATGTGAAGGACTGGACTAAGCTTTTGCACTGCTCTCCTAACTGCTTATATTGTTATTTATTTATTTATTTATTTATTAATTAATTAATTCTACTGTATTTGTATTCATACTGTTATATATGTTATATACTGTTATAAATGTGTCCTACTCATACTTATACTCTGTCTGGAAAGGAATCTGCACTGGAAATGTACTAATACACTTGCATTAACGTTACCATAGCATCCTCCTGCACATTCCACACTACCACTACTACTACAGCAAACAAACTAGTGCCCTAAAAGACACATAATAGGATTTATTCTCAGTATTTTTATAATGTATGTATGTCAAGTGTATGCAACACGGTGGAAGCGTAAGAATACCAGAATTTCCTATGGGATAATACAAGTATTTATTAATCAGTCAATCAATCAATCAATCAATCAATCAATCAATCAATCAATCTATCAATCTATCTATCTATCTATCTATCTATCTATCTATCTATCTATCTATCTATCTAATACTACCTTCAGACACAGATATGCACCATATGCGCACTGGGACATGCAACCCATACACACACACACATGCACTTCACCACCATTGCTGTCATCTTCACAATGACTTCATTACAAGGTGTATAATTTACAGTATGGCTCCAAAAACAGTAATGATGTGTTAGTCTTAAAGGAAAAGATTTTAAAATAGCTATTTGCTACAGCTGCTGTGTGCTCAGTGGCCAAACTTCCATTTCACACATGTAACCGGGTGAAAACAAAAGCTCTACTTGCGAAATTAGTGAGAAAATATGCAAGTAGTCACAAAAAAAATAACGATGGCAACAGCAAAAAATAAAGAAAACAAATAAAAATCATTATTTCAGATGTAAAGTGTAAACTGAGCCCATCATCATTGTCAGAGCAGCTGCCAACTTCATTCTCACCAACTCACACACTCTTTGACAAATTGTATCGAAACAGAGTCTGAAATAACTCCTGCATTCAAACCCACAAACTGTTAAAGCCCTACATACAATCTCCAATATGACCAAATAAACAAAATCTCAGACTAGTAAGTGATGTATAAATGAAAAACACAACTCTGAAAAATGAAGTAATCATCTATCATACAGTTGTTTGATAAAAAAAAAATAAAAAAAAAAATATAAACACATACAATATGACATAACATGAAAAATAACATGAGCTGTAGCACAAACTCTCAGACAGTTGATTATAACACCACTCACTGCCATACTCGTCTTAGCAAAACCATGGAAATAGACATCAGCTGCGCCAACACAAACTTTCAGACTGCTTTTAGAGAGTTTTCACCCCATGCAACCATGCCAATGCCGTGACTCAAGCATTTTCATGAGCTACGCACTGCATTTAAGCCACTTAACACTTAAACCAACCAAAACAACACCCACAAATCAGTTTGAAAAAAATTTCGAATTTCCCTCTGCACTCACCTGCACCCCAACCATTCCCCGTTCACAGTACTCACCACACCAACACACACACACACACACACACACACAAACACACATACCACTCACCGGTCACCCTTTGGTTTTCGTTTGTGGGGAGGGGCCTTGCCTTTGGGCCGCCTCTCGCTGCCAGAGCAGGGCCCGCCCCCTGGTCCAGTAACCCGTAACGCCTCCAGACCTTTGCTGGACCTCTGGAAGGTGAACTCCACCGGCTCCCCCTCCCGCAGGCTGCGGAAGCCTTCCATGACCAGCTTGCTCTGGTGGAACAAACAAACATGGTGTTGCTATCTGTGGCTTGGCTACGCTAGCTAGACTATTTTTACTTTCAAGAGGCATCTTCTCACATAAATGACCATGTTTTTACACAAATGATAATCATTTTCAGTAATTCCCTAATTTTGGCTCAGGTGCAGTGAATACAAAACCACTGCAAGTTCCATATGAGTCAAACACATTTATCAACACCTCACACAAGACACAACACTTAAATGATTTTATCAATTTCAATTAATAAATAGTGTAGAAAGTTTGAATTGTCATTTTACAAGTGAAAGGAAATACTAGACATATATATAATAGTTTCATAAATCCAAATAATCAGAAGCAATACTTCTGCCCTGAATAGCATTTAGAAAACACATCCGATTGCTCATCAAATTTTTTTAAATGGTTCCAAACATATTATTATTATTATTACTATTATATTATTATTATTATTATTATTATTATTATTATTATTTTATTATTATTACTACTACATACATACATGCAGAGATATTATAATGTGAGTAGAATGTAATCCTATGGTGGTACACTCAGCTGAGCACAGCAAGTAAGGACTACTGTGCCAAACAGTCATTCCTAATATTTCAGAACCAATAATAGATCAAGAAAAAAAAGAAGTGCAAGAGAGAACACTGTAATTACCCTGGGGAAAAAAGATCAATTATTACAACTGTAATTTACTGATTGATTGAAAAAAAAATCCAAGTATTTCACATGCATTTTCACCTATGTTTGCTAATGACAGGTTTCAGCAATTCATTCTCACATGAGGCACAGCTCAGGAGCCTCTTTGTAACACCCAATACATGCCATTTCCTGCTAACCCCAGCATCCAATCAGATTCATATGCAGTTTAAACTTCATTGATTTTCAGCTGAAGAAACTAAACACATACTATGGACTCAAGGATGACTACATGATCGAACATGGGTTCTACACTGGTTAAGAAACCATGCCCTACTGTAGAAGCATTTACTACGGACCTTAAATACACATTACAAAGCAGCTGGTGGATCAAGACAATACATGAAAGGTTGTGTGGGAGAATGAACATCAGTATAAAAAACAATGGAATGTTCAGCAGTTTGCTATCTCAAACACACATAAATAGATGTAGGCTATAGGAGTATGAAATTGGAATCAGAAAAAAAGAGAGAGATGGCAATAGAAAGCGAAAAAAAGAGAAAAAAAGAAAAGAAAAGAGATAAGAAAGCGAGAGGGCAGGAAATGGAACAAAACCTAAGACAAAAAGATTGAGAGGAAATAGGTCACAAGAAGAATAAGGAAGGGAAGAGTGTGGGTTCTTGTTTTCCATTCTTGTCTTTACATTCTTTAGATCTATAGAATAGACGTAACACTGGAAGCACACATTGAAAGCTCTGATGAGGCACAGATATATAACAAGAGAAAAACAATGCAAGCAATGAAGTAAGTGACAAGAATAGGACAACTAATATCCTCAACATCACCCTTCAAAAAGATAGAAAAAAGAAAAAAAGAAAGAAAGAAAGAAATGCAAAACAAAAATGGATTTTAGGTCTAGACATGGTTTACCTGAAGTCTTCCGTAGTGTATAGTTCTACTGAAAATCATGTATTCAGAATAACAAGGGAGTAGGGGCCTAAAGTAGATTATCAATATGTCGAAAGATGAAAACAAGATCGTAATTGTGTCAGAGGAGTCAATAGATTTTACTTGTTTTGATGAAGTTGTCCACAAAATATAGGCTAGATGAACAACACAAATATGTTGCATCACCCTGGTAGCAGTGTGCCAGACCTTATGCATTCAACACAAGGATAACGAATCAATACTTAATTTGTAAAGAAATAATGATTTCACTCAACCTTTCATTCTTACTGAAGTATTCATTAAAACAGTATAAATTGTACTTACATTTAGAATGCACAAAACACATTACATTGTGGTACTAGTGGTGTATGTTGTCTCTTGAAGGCTACTCAAGATGTCAATACGGTCAAATCAGTTCAAAATCACCAGATACAATTTCAGCACTTACTACGCCACAATTACGTACATTCACTGACCAACAAATATTTTTATCAATTGTTTTTTTTTTAATAATTATTGTTCATTACTCGGGCTTGAATAACTTGGTCTCTAGCTGTCTCCATATATTAAAATGCATACCTTTACCTCTAAAATGTCCTTTCATCCTCCATTTCAATTAATTAATCGTGCTTCTATGAAACATATTTTAAATTTTACTTTACTTTACTCTGTATTTATTTGTTTGAGGGGATCTCAGCAGAGGTCAGAAAAAAAACAACCAACTAACAAACCTCTATCTCCTCAAGAAGCATGTATCATATTTTCTAAACAATGATTTTCCTTAAAATTGTTATATTAAGTTAAATAATTTGGGCAATCTTCTGAACTTTATTTAGTAAATCTAACAACAGCAAATTTCCCTCTCAAGTCTTTTATAGATCTGCCCAAAACTGAGCTAAACCTACAGAGATAGAATTACTAAGACACACCAAGAGTTACAAAACATAATTTCAGGAAAGCTTGACTGCATGAACCCTTCCACTTTTCTGTCTGAAATTAAAACCTTTGACAGATCTTTTGAAATCAATTAAAGTTGGGAGAAAAATGTAAAACAGGAAGACCTAAACTCTAAACTCTGAACTCCAAAAAAAAAAAAATCCCCTAACGAGTAATTGCTATAGACTTTTCTCATTCTCTCCTTTGGCCACTGTGACTGGAGTTCTGGCAGCAGCCATGTTGGGTGTTTTGGTTTAGAATGGGCTATGCTGGGGATCAGTGGTTGGGGTGGGGCGGGGTGTAGGAGGGGCAGAAGCTTTCCACACTGCCAACCACAAGACTAATGTAACCCATATATATATATGTAATAAATATAAACGACTGAGAGGGGGAGGCACAGTAATTCTATATTCCCAGTAATTCTGTAGTCAATAAAGGATAAATACAAATACACCAATGCTTTAAAATACATTTTCTTTTGGTTATTCAGATTTCTGCCTCATCGCAAGCTTTGTGAGAGGTCATTTCCTTGAGAAGGAGACAATCATCTCAAGTTGTTTGTTACATCAATATATTGACAGACTTTCTAGAAAGCTGTGATATCAACTAGTCTATATGTGACTTCCTATAGCTTTTTGCTATAGTTCCTCTTATGGCCTTTAGAGATAAATGTTAACAATCTCTCAGAATTATTAACTTCAGAAAACATGTTTTCCTTTATTCTTCACTTTCCATATAAAGTATGAAATAGAAATTGTATGCATTATTTAATAAAGTTGATTACAGTGTGACCATCTTTATATTTTAATTGAAGTATATTTTTGTCCAGTGTGTACAATAGCATATACAGCAATTAATCGACTATTTTTCTTCTGCAAGATTTAAAACAACAGCAAGTTCACATTGGCTGAGCAAAACCACAAATAGACACATACTCAATCACACAATCGTTTACTTCCATTTTTTTTCTTTCATAAAAGACATAAGAGACACTGGACGGCTTAACTTCAATGCCCCAGGTCTAATCTCAATTTTCTATTACTAGAACCCGCTAACTCTTCAGCTATTTCGGACTAATTAGATGACCATGGAACCATGGGACAACCTTTCAAAGTATTTAGTGAAGTCAACGGCGATCACATAGAGAGTAGTTTAAAATTTTTGAATCTGTGATGACTCCAACAATCAAAAACAGTTCAAGTAAACCAATCCTGGGTGATCCTATATTAGTTAAGAACTGCTGCAATAAAATGTACAACTCTCACAGTCAGACTAAGACTGAATGTTGCATATAAATACACAGTTCTTACAGTCAGACTGAGACGGAATAGACCATAAAGTGATGTAAACAACTACAATATCTGAACAATGCTTGAACATTCTATTTCGTTCCCAAACTACCTCCACTACATTAAGATAACATATGGAATGTTAAACCGCAAAGTTTCTGGAAACAGCTAAGACGCTAATAATCAAACTCTCCTGAAATGGTCTATTTCAGGAAGGATCTAAACCTTCCAATGGATCTCCACGGCTTTTGGGTGTCTGCTCCTAATCACTGATCTGGGAACAGTGGGCTTAAATAGGGCCTCTCAGTAGTCCACAGGAAGTGCCTGAGCAGGCGCGTCATTGCTCTGTGACAGCAGCCTCTTGCCTTTACCAGGTCAAAGGTCAGAGGGGCTCGTCTCGCAGGCTCCTCCTCTGAGCCCCTCCCCCTCTCCCTCTCTCTCCTCGTGCGGTTGTGCTGTGTGCACGGGGGATGAAAAACTTCTTTGCCACGCTGCAACCAGGGAGAGAGAGAGAGAGAGAGAGAGAGAGAGATAGATTCCCCCCACTCGTTTCAAATTAAAACCAGCACTCCAGGTCTCCATGATGGGTGAGCAAGGAGGAGAACTACCCATCACACCACCCATCAAGAGACTGAGAGGGTTTTAGTATAAGAAGGCAAGGGGATATGCTGCAGGTTTATGGTGGAAAGGGATTGGCTGCTTGTGAAAATGCGTGTGCATTAAAGTGAATGAGTGAGAGAGAGAGAGAAAGCAGCATTTTGAATCTGAATTTGAAAGAGGGAGAGAGAGAGAGCATATGTATGAGTGTGGGATAAGAAATGGAAAAAGAAAGGGAGAGAGAGAGTATATGTGTGTGCAATTGTGTGGGAGGGAGAGAGAGAGAGAAAGAGAGTGAGTGTGTGTGTGTGTGTGTGTGTGTGTGTGTGTGTGTGCATGCAAGCATGCATATGTGAGTGGTGTGGGCTGGGGTGGAGGGTGAGTGCCTGTGTGTTTGGGGGTGGGGGGGGTTTATGAGTTGGTCTGTGTACATGTGTGCATGCGTGTGCGAATCAAAAGCTGAAGTGGCAGGCGTGTGCTGTCCCGTGACCAAAAGGATGTCCTGCCCTCTCTCTGTTGACATGTGGAGGTAACGGCAGGTCAGATAGAAAGAGATAGAGGTAGTAAATAATACCAAGCAGGAGCCGCACCTCTGCCTGCCTGCCGGTAAACTGGGAGGGGAGCCTACATGGAGGGGCTATCAGTATGTCAGTGGGAGGGAATGAGGCAGAGAGCAGAGATGAAAGAAAGAAAGAATGAAAAAAAGAAGAAATTAAAGGATGAAAAAAATGAATGAAAGAAAGAAAGAAAGAAAAAAGAGGAAGACAAAGAAAGAGAGAATGGAAGGAATGATGATGGATAAGAATGGAAGGTTGCCACTTTTCAAAGGAGAGAGGGAAAGGAAAAGATGAGGAGACAGAGAATAAATGGCATGAAGTGGGAGAGACAAAAAAGGAAGAAAATGAAATGAATGGAGAGGAGTTGACAAAGATGGACAGCAAAGGAATAAGGGAGAGAGGAGAGATAGAGAGGGTATGACAAAGAATGAGAGAGAAAGCAGGGGGAGAGAGAGGGAGAGAGAGAGAGAGAGAGAGAGAGAGGGAGAGAGAGAGAGAACATTCTCTACTGATCAACACTGAGGAACAAAACCTTCATTTGATGTGAGGTCTCACAGGGTCAGTGCCACAACCCCTGGGGTCAAAAGTAGAATACCCCCTTTCCACCCCCACCCACACACGCACACACACACACAGTCCACTCACATCCACACAGCCATACTTCCCTCTCACATTAGGCTTGTCTAAAAATTTAACAAATGGATTGGACCTGTGTGTGTGTGTGTGTGTGTGTGTGTGTGTGTGTGTGTGCGTGCGTGCGTGCGTGCGTGTGTGAGAGAGAGAAAGAGAGAGAGAGAGAGAGGGGGAAAGAAAAAGAAGAATGTGTGTGAGTGTCTGTGTCAATGTCTATGAATATGTGAATGAGTATGTGTGTGTGAGTCACTGATGCATGTGGCTTGACTCATTCTAAGAGCAGCAACCTCCCATTCTCTAACCCTTCACTGGCAATGACTGAACAGGCAACCGAAACACACTGAAGGGGAGAGGACCTACTACACACACACACATACACAGACACACTCTGTTGCCTTTCTCTGTACTAGCTTCAGGGATGCATGTGTCTATAAAAGCTTTTGCCAGAAGAAGGAGGCTGAAATGTTGAACATGTGAAAAAGAATGTGACTTGGGAATTAAATAAGATAGGATAAGAGAAAAAGACAAACAGAGAGAAAGCTGAGAGAGAGAGAGAGAGAGAGAGGATGGTAGTTATGGAACAGAAGAAACAGATAGACTAGCAAAGCCAGTGGCGTCGCCGTGACACCCAAACCTTCCTCCACACATTTTCATTATGTAGAGTGACCTTTCACCCCCTTGCCCCCATCAAACGCTTAAAAGCCTTCACATTTCCTCTGACACACACACACACACACACACACACACACACACACACACACACACACACACACACAGACAGACACAGCAAATGAACAACACATTTTCTGTTCCTTAACATCTCCTTGAGAACCAATCAGTGCACCAAACATGCCCTAGTAATGTAGTAATGTCTCCTCATCCCACCCAAATCAAATTCTGCACCCACCCCCTCCTCCTCATACTCTCTCCTACCAACACAGGCCCACTTCCTGTCCCAGAGCCCCCCAAATCAATGGCACACAGACACACACACACACACGCGCACACACACACACGCACACACGCGCACACACACACACACACACACACACACACACACACACACACACACACAGACACACACACACACACACGCACACACACACACACACACACACACACACACACACGCCCTGACATTACCTGACACAGGCTGCATTTGATCTGCCAGGACACACTACATCATTCTAAGCCTTGCCAATTTCAAGTCTCTCTCTCTCTCTCTCACACACTCACTCACACACACACTGGCTGCTTTAGATATAAGAGATATAATATATAATATAATAATAAGATATAAAAGGTTTTCCAGCCACCCACAACAAGAGAAATAATTTGGGAATGGAAAAAATGGACAAAAGAAAAAAAAAAAAATATATATATATATATAAATAATAAACAAGTAAATAAATAAATGAATGAACAAGTAAATAAACAATAAATAAGTAAATGAACAAATAATACAAAATATACACTCAAAACAGCCCATTTACAAACAACTGTACATTTTTATTTGCTGGTAATATTGAATGTTTCTTAACGGGTTTAACATTCTATGTGTTCTTAAAATGAAAATTAAATCCATGAAATTAATTCCATGAAAAGGTATGTACATGTTTTAATCACGGAAACAACAAATTATGCTACTTATTATGTCAGCCAGGTGGTAATAATTTGTAAGGAAAACAGCAATGAAACTACATAGCATATTTACATACATCTATTCCTCTCTCTTAAATAACAACAAAATACACCACTTTATTTATAAGCAATTATTTTAATTGTATTTGTGCCCATAAAAACAATGAGTCAAGAGCGGAATAACTGGACGCCTCTTTCAGATTTTTATGAGTGGTGATCATTTTAAACCACTTTCTCACAACACACACTTATTTCATGCTGAGTGAGACTATCAAATCTTACAGCCTCCCTAGAACAACACACACACACACACTAACTCTAATGACACACACACACACATACTCACTCACACACACACATACTAACTCACACACACTCATACACATCCACATTCACCTCTGTGAGAACCTGCTTCCAACCAATGAGCCACTGTGAAATCCTGGACCCCTCCCTCTTCAGTCAGTAAAGCCCTTCGATGCCTCCAGCTCATTTTCAATCACCTTCACAAACAGCTCCTTCACCTCCCAATTACACACCGTCTTCACCTTATATGGGCTTCTCTTTTTGGGGGCAGGAAGTCACATGACCAACTGTAGACTTTCTTGTCCCCCCTCTCTCACACACACATACACTCACATACACACACCATACACATGCTCTCTCTCTCTCTCACACACACACACACACACACAAAGACACAGGGTCTCTCACTCACACACACTCCACACATGCTCTCTCTCTCTCTCTCTCTCTCTCTCTCACACACACACACACACACACACACACACACACACACACTGGTGAGGCAGGCAGGGAGTGGGGAGAGAGGAGGAGTCCGTATGAGGCTGAGACAAAGCCAGATACTGGCTATCTGCAGGCAGCAAGGGGAGGAGCCCACATGCCAAACGGTGGAACAGCCCAGAGGTTAATCTCACTGGGGGCCCACTTTAACCTCGCAACACACAGTGACATGCACACACACACACACACACACCACACACACACACACACACACACTCACATACACACACAGTCTCTCTCTCTCCCTCCCTCACACACAAATGCAGACACATATACTCCCTCTCTCACTCTCTTTCTCTCTCTCTCTCTCTCTCTCTCTCTCTCTCTCTCTCTCTCACACACACACAAACACACACTCAAAGTTCAAAAACATGTTCAAAAACTTGTAAAACACACTCACTCACACACAGGCACATAAAAGGCACACACCTTAACCACACACCAAACACATTCATTTGAACCTTTCACACACATACACTCAGATGACAGACAGATGAATACATGTGGCATATTTACTATAAGCCTGGTGTGTGTGTAAGTGTGTGTGTGAGTTTGTGTGCGCACATGTGCATGCATGCATGTGTGCATGCACGTGTGTGTGTGTGTGTCTGTGAGGAAATAACAGATAACAACAGCAACACAAGACTTGGTGCACATGTGAAGTAGTCTCACACATTCTCATTCTCCTCCTTTTCTCACTGTCACTAGCTCATACACACACACACACACACACACACACACACACACACACACACACACACACACGCGCGCGCGCGCGCGCACAAACACATCCCTCTCGTATACAACATTAGTCTCTTCCTCACTCTCACTGGCTCATACATACACACACACAAACACATCCCTCTTGTATACAACATTAGCATCTTTGTTCTCTGTGCAGACAACTGGATTCACCATCCCCTACCTGTCACTCACAATAAACACATACACACACCACACCAAGAATCCCCTCTTTTAAATTAAAGAATGTCTTTGGCGAGGGCATGACAAACATGCACACACTCCTACATTCTCTCTCTCTCTCTCACACACACACACAGTGTTTCTGTCACTTCACATAACATACACTGTACATACTTTAAACACACACAAACACTCACATACACACACACACACTCCCTTTCACATACACACACTAATAACCTATGAGCAGTGCAGGAAGATGTGCTTGTAGGACTGAGCCTGCTTTAGGCTCCATGCAGACCCTTTCAGTCTCTAGATGTGAGCATTGAACTCCACTGGTTACCCTTGGCTGCTCACATTAAATCCTAGGCACTTATGGTGGCCTACAGGGTGAATGATGGCTCTGCTCCCATCTACCTGAATACTCTCCTGAAGCCCTATGTCACCCGACGACCGCTTCGCTCCTCTAAGGAACGTTTTCTAGCACGGCCAACACCTTGTGCAGGTCAATCCAGGCTCTTCTCATATCTGGTTCCGCGCTGGTAGAATGACCTCCCAAGTGCTACCAGATCAACTGATACTCTCTCCACCTTCAAGAAACTCGTGAAGACCCAGCTCTTCCAAGAATATCTCCTGGCATAAATTTTGAGAATGCACTTAATGATTTAATTTCTCTGCACTGTGTTACACTATTGCACTTTCAACTTAAAATAGTGCAGATTCCATGTTAGCAATATGCACTCCTTGTTAGTTCTTTCACTGTGTTGTAGCTTGAATGTTATCCTCTTTTGTAAGTCACTTAGGATAAAAGCGTCTGCTAAATGCTTAAATGTAAATGTAAATGTAGATGTAAACATAGCCATTAGCATGCCTAGCCTAGCCACAGCAACTGGATGCACCCAATGTCTCTACATATTCATGCAGACATATTCATGCAGTCACATGTTCTTCTGTCACTGCCTCAACAGTCAGTGCACAAACTGTTCCTGTGATCATCACCACATGCTGCGCACAGCCAGCTCAGAATGCTCTCTTCCATTCCAATAACATGGAAGGTCCCCACAAGGACTGCAATACATGGTGACTATGCAAAAGAAATGACAGGGGCTTTGAAATTCAGGTTTTCTATAGGGAGTTTTTTTTGGTCTTGGTTTGTTTCAGACATCATGCTGTATAAGGACAGGATGAGGGTATGTCTTGTTGCTGTGCAGAGGATGCTGCAATATTCATGCAAACAGCTAAGTTCAATGTGTTCTGCACACAAACACACACACACACACAGTACATATATACATACAAACGTACTCACAACACGCACCACATACTTACTTATAACCATGTTAACTTCTCTTCTACTTATTGCTGGCTCTCGCTCTCTCTCTGTCTCTCTTTCACTCCCTGACTTATCTTCTTCTGACTTTGTTTGGCTTACACTATACAACTCTTTCCTGTTGTGTGCACCTGTCTTCCGTTCCTTTGCCTTCATTTCTCTGTTTTCATTCTTTCCTCTGTTCCATTCCATTTCCATTTCCTCTGATATGTTCCATGTCATCCTTGTCTTTGTGAATGAGTGAACAGCAAAGAAAACCTTACTAAAGCCTTGATGCTTTAGCCTCCTTACATAATTTAGTCAAAGACTGATGTCAGTCTCTCTGTATATATCGTTTTGTTCAGTACTTTTTCACCCTGTGTACCACATCTCCCCCACCTCCTCAAGTCCCCTCTCTCTCTCACATTGACTCATTCTCTCTCTCTCTCTCTTTCTCGGCAACATTCAAGTTTACTGGACTATGGATCACACCCAATCAGTCTCTCACACACAGATGCTAACTTACTCAGCAATGCACAGCTTTATCTGCAGGCCAACTGCCACTGCACAACCCCATGCAATCTCCCCCAGCCAGTGCAAATGGCCCACAACCCCATAGTAACAGACACTCCAAGCGTGGCTCCATGTCTGTGTTTGTGGAGTATTCCTTGACTATATAATACATGTGTGTTTGTGTGTGTGTGTATTGCCATGAAGATATACATTGGGCAAGCCGAGCCACTGTGCTGAATCTTAAGCAATGCTTTCTTGTAAAAAGGTTCTACATGAAAAATCACATTAAAGATTATGATCACAGTAACTACATCTCTTCAGAAAAAAGTAAGGTACAAATGCACATCTGAATGTCTTAAGTGCCTAGATGAGTGAGTAAATCCTTCAGAGCAGCCAAATGCAAAACTACACTGCAAAGACAGTATGTGGTAACATACGACAACTTACTATAAAAAGTGATTTTTCATATAAATTGTACAACAGCAGAAGCGGTTCCACGTGATTCTGTACTATGCCTATATGGTCTACTAAATTTACATACGTTGCCTTAATGTTTAACTGCTGCCAAATAGCCTGTTGGGAAATACTAGTCTCCCTCAAATACAAGACAACGGAACATGAAAGTGATTATTCAGAAACGTCAGTCCAACGCTTGTACTTTGGCTAAGCACGAAGCCTACAATGCTGAATTGGGCTTATTTAAATATATGGAAACAATCTTGCTTTATAACGACTCAGACATGTGCCATTGTAGATCTCGAGCTCAACTGCCTAGAAATCCTCTCCTGTAGGCCCAGGAACATCGGAACGGATCTTTAGTACACAAACTCCAAGTCGTAAGTTGCTTCTGTGTTAAAATAATCAATTATTCAGTGGCACAGCTGCTTTTGCAACAAGTTAACCGAAGGGGTGTGAAAATGAGAATTGTGAAATTTGGGGCTACAGCTCCCAGTCCTCTCCCTCACAGTCTCCCTTCCTCGGTCTTAAAGGCTGCTTTATGAGACCGTAAAAATGGCGATTTAGAGACACGCAGTGAGAAGTTGGGCGATCAAGCGGTCTACTCTTTGTTTTCTTTTCGGAAAACGTGAATTCTATCCTGATGGGACAACGTGGGCCTAGCCCAGGCCTGTGTGCAGACGAAGATGTTAGTCTCAGCCATCCTCAATTCTTCGATAACTCGCGCACGGCCCTCTCAAAAATAACCATAAACTTCACTGTTGCTTGTCCTGGACATTGGTAGAAGCACATGATGGTGCCTGTCATCACACAGTTAACAGCAAACGCAATAGGGTACTCCATAGCTTCGGCTGGATGACTGCATGGTGCAGACAGAAGAGAATTCACTTGCGTTCATCTCAACAGAACATTACTACGCGCTTGTACGTGTGTGAGGGGGAGAGAGAAAGAGGGGAGGGGGGAACGAGAGAGAAAGAGAGGTTGCCAACATCAGCCATCAGCCATCTTCTGTTCGCGAGAGTACAGAAAAGTACCCGACGAATACTGTCATACTTTAGTTGTAGATTACGAGTAAGACTTGGCCTTGGAAGCCATCGTTTTCGTGGCGCTTTGAGGGCGCGTTGTTCAAGTTGCCAGTAGCAGAGATTTTTAGGTTTTCTATAATTACTTCAAGATAATGTCATGCAATACTGTAACAACAACTTCTGAACAGTAATATGCATATTATATACCTATTGTTTTGCCCAAATTAACAAAAGCAGGACTCCATCTTCACTGGTGAAGATGTATCCAAACCTTACGTCTTAAAATAGCAACAAATGGTGGCTCACATTTACCGTCTCAAAGGCTTGGCGCGTTACAATGAAACGTAACCACAAGCACCACACTAACAAATGGTATGGCTCGCGGGGCAGCAGGCTACACACTTTTTGCTGTTGCTCCAAACACAACTTACTTGGTGAACGAACACATCCATCGGAGGGTCAACCAGACCATCTTCACTGCTGGTCATAGATATAAATCCAAAGCCCATCCGAACGTTGAACCATTTGCAATGCCCGGATCCTGTCAGGACCGGAGCCGGGCTCCGGTCTTCCTGCTCGGGCGACGTAGCGGGGACTTCTTCGCCACCTCTACTCGCCCCTCCTGCACAGCACAGAACCGATTACTGTTAGTTTTCAACCGTTTTTGACTGCAATGTGTTTTCCAGAATCAGAATGTTCAAAACTAGGAAGACTATTTCTGGTATCTTATTACTGGTGGTTCGGACTACCTCTCGTGCATCTGTCCAACACAGATGTTCATTTGAGACCGAATGATCGAATGGGTATGCTTTGAAGAAGCGAGGTGAAAAACTGAATGAAATACTAAATCAGATTAAGTTTTTAAGACTAAATAATTGCCCTTATTCGCCTAGTTAGGGCGCTTTTCTCGTGTACGCACATCCCAGGGTCTAACTTCTGAAGTGGCCTTGCATAGTTAGCCCGCTTTCATATAGAGCCAAAGGGCAGGTGTATGCGGCGTCCCCCAGCTCACGTTAAACTCATCAACACTAGGAACCAGCATCGTCAATAACAGCCTGTCACATCCCCTCACGAAGTCATCACCAAGGATTGTAAACAACAATGAATGCATTGCACAATAACTGTCCCCAACCCCTTCCGTACCAACTGATTTGGACACACAAACCCTTCAAAAATACAAATAAAAGCAAAATAACCTTCGGCCATGTTTCCCCGCCGACCCTCTCTTCCAAAGTTCCAGTAGAATCGCTTCCAATGCGAAAAGAGCTTCTGGTCTTCACCATAAATCCGACATCAGGATTTCCAGCGGGCACAAATTTAGCTCGCATGGTACTGCGTGCTTGCTCTCTTTTTATATTTTGTCATCTCTCTCCTTCTCCCTCAATCATTCCCTCCCTCACTCGCACAAGCACACTCTCTCACACTCCCTTTTCCCCCTTGTGCGCTCTCTTTCTTCCCTCCCTCCCTCTCCCTCTAGCTCCCCTTCCCTCTCATTCGTTCATAGAATAGCACACGTGACTCTGTCAAAGACATGCTCTCTTTCTGCTAGTCTACTGTGTTTACTTTGACAGAGAACCCGAGATTTCGGAGGGACAGTTCTGATGACACTACTGCACACATAATGAAATAATGAACTCTCTATTTCATTTATTATCCATATATATATATACCCTTGTGTAGACTATTTTGCGCAACGGTGGTCTATCTTAAGTAGAAAGTAAAAGACTATTTTCTAATTTTTGTAAGCAAAAGTCCCACTAACAAAACTTAGTTATAGGCTATAAAAGCGATCTGATCAGTGGAACAAAATCTGCTTTATCAGTTCTTAATTGACAAACAGTTAATTAATCCCATGCAATAAAATGTTCTAAAGTCATTATAAATCAAAATTTCTGAATAAGAATGTCTTGACTGATGTCATGGATATACAAATATATTTTATCTCGCTAAAGTGACACATCGCCTGTGAAACAATTACCCTTTGTTAGCGCAACTATTATTTGCCCGTTGTTGCTGTAAAATATTGCTGTGTAACTGAAACAGATTTGTGTATAGAACCTTTCCAAACACACCTAGGCCTATTTTTCTACTACGGTAAGCAAAACGAGTAATATATGAGTAGAGCGCGTTAACATTGACTGAGAACGACAGTGATGGCTGGCACTTGAGAGTTGTAAAACCAAGGCATTGAAGAGGTAGGGGAAATGGTTCAATAAGTGGGCAGTTAGGACACATTATAGTAGTAGGCTGTACACAAAGATGTAGCCTTTTTTACATCTCCAAATGCATTCACCCGGTCGCGCTGCACCCATGCATGTGTTTTCCACAACTGATTAGCAATACAGGCACGTTTTGTTGATTACTTTCTTTGGGGGTTTATATGTGTGCAGAGATTTTCCTAGTCATGTCGCAGACCTCGGCATGATGTCTGTTAATTGAGCACTTATGCACAACTGACAAGGCTAGTCTCTCTCTCTCTCTCTCTCTCTCTCTCTGTGTGTGTGTGTGTGTGTGTGTGTGTGTGTGTGCGTGTTTGTGTGAAGGCGTATGTGAGCGCGAGCTTGTGTTAGTTTTGGATAGTTTCTTGCGTGGTGCGCATGGTTACTCACCTACAGCAAAAACAGTCTTGTGTGTCTGCAGCAGGAGAAAAAAACTCTTTGGGGAAGAATCTACAATCACCCGGCCACCCGCCTCCACCTCCCACACTGCGGAATTCATAAGCATCCCCCTGCCCCCTCAGGAACCCATCCCACCCCCCACCCCCACCCCCCGCGCTAGCCATCGGACTGTTTTTGAAGATGGAGCGCAAAAAGGGTGTTGTGGGGGGAGGGGTGGTGGTGGGGGGGGGGGGGGGAGCCACAACCCCACTGCTGAAGCGGAATCTGGAGCTCGGTTACCCGGTCATTTATGTCAGATGTTATCTATTCGTGCATTCCATACGAAGAGCTTTTCTCACCACAAACTGAAAATACACCTCGAAACCACTGTCAAGAAAATCCTGAAAACAATCCCAACTCAATCACGCGCTCGTCAGAGTGTCCTTATTTGATCCCGACAGCCGCATGGACTCCGCAGCATGAAAAGCCAGGGCTGTGAGTGGCCCTTCTGTTGCAATTTTTATAGTTCAAAATACAAATGAATGTGTTCCCAACATACACCAACATCGTTCCAGAAGTTTACAAATTTTACACTGACAGTAGGTGGTAGGCAGAACTGCTTTCTTATTTTAAGTTCATTTTTAAGTTGCTTCCTATTCATCAATCTATCTATCTACCAATCTATCTAATCTATCAATCACCGTTTAATTATTTCCATCTCGGAAGTAGTCAAAGTAAGTGTTCTGAATGTCAGTCCTTCCATATATTTGCAGATTGTTGCCTACATCCAAGTCCCCCTGCTGCATGAGCCAACGGAAATAGAATTCCTTTGGGGTTAAGACTCTTAGACTAGTTTTACTAGTAGGCTAATTATTATGTGAAGGGTGTCACACTTTAATCGCAGTGTTTTGTCCCCATCTCGGCACATGTAAACTCAATCAGAGACTACATTTACAAGCCGCTCTCCGCAAATTCAAAGTGGAAGAAAGGAACCATGTTATTGAACTTTGGTGTGCACTCCCTTACCCCAGTTCACCTTCCCAACCCCCATGCCACTTCCCTGCGTTCCCTGGAGGATATATGCATCCTGCACCCAGTTGCCTTCAGTGTTTGATAGAGTTCATTGGGTTCGCTAGTCTCTCTCTCTCTCGTTTTCTGTGCATGCATGTGTCCTGAGGTGAGTAGGTTCGTTTGGTTTATAGTCTCTATGGATTCCACACATTAGTTACATTTAATTTGAAATTGCCAGCAAACTCATGTGTTTTATTTGTGACAAGGGGTTAACATGCAGTCTGCCTAGAATTGCATCTTTATTGGTTACATTGTGGAGTACTGAGGTTTGATGTTTGTGATTTTTTTGTTGTTCAATTGTTGTTCAGTTGTTGACTTGTGACTTTTTATTTGAATGATTTATATTAGAACTTCAGCCCTGCCTTTGATTTAATTGTTAATAACTTCAAGTTTTCATTTAAATTTCTCTAGTTAGTTACTGGGAAAAGTTAAGTTTCCTACATTTCCAATAAAGAAACTATATTTGTAAGAGCTGTATTGAGGATATGCCACCTATTTAGGCACAGCTTGTTGTTCATGTGTCTAGATGTAGCCTAAGAATTAAGATGGCCTGAATTGTATTGACTGGCTGTACAAATAATGTTAGCTATTTTCTATAGCCTATTTTTCTTCTATTTACATATCCCTGTGTATCCTATTTGTACTTACAATCAGAAATAATTTGAAAGAGGGTTGATAGCATTTAGGCTTTTATAAGGTTAATTGAATCAATAGAATTACTAATGTGATTACACGACTGAGACATAATTCCTTATTTATACATATTCTTGGAAATGTAAATGTTCTATCTAATCTTTTCTAAATGGTTTCGTGTAGGATATTAAATCAGTCAAGTAGGCTGCAGTGTGGATGTAAATGACAATAACACATAGTCTTGTTTAGAAATTTAACAAAGTCGAAATGAAAACCATGAAGTGATGGCAGACCCAGGAGGGAATGTTGAAAAGTAACTCAATTCTCCCGTTATCATGCGGCCTCTTGCAAACAAAGAGGGGTTTCCCGCGTTGCATATCCAGCTCTCTGTCAGTTTGCTTTGCATGCTTGCATTCACTTTTCACTAAAAACTGCGGATTATGCAATATAGTTAACTTCCAATATGAAAGGAAACGAAATTAACTCAACTAGCGTGTTTTGATCTTCAGTTCGTTTTTAATCACAAAACGACAGTATATAGGAAATTGCATTATATAGTCAGTAGCCATGTCCAATTTAGTATCTTATTAATTGCTTCCGAACGCCGATGGACAAAATGTTCTTGCTACAAAGCCTCTATTAAATCGATTTTCCATTTTTTGTTGTCAAACTAGTCCAAGTCGTTCAAATAAAACAGGCCAGCCAGTAAAGACCAGTATAGAGCCTGACGTCAAGAAGTGCACTTTTTTCGTGACGTCAGGCGTAGGTGTGCACGCAGGATAGATGGCAATTCGCGGCACGGGGTAAGTTCTTTTTTTTCTAGTCGGAACGGCTGTAGCCTACTTCAGGTTTAATCTTCGATATCATTCCTTAATTTATTCAATTTACATTATATTTGAGCTCTGTAAAAGGGGAATTATTCATTGGGGCTACTTGCCACCTACGAGCCACCTTGCGCGGTGTTTTTCTATTAGGCTATTCAGACCCGTGTCAACGAAACTGACAGCTGATCTTCGTTTAATATGAACAGCTTTGAGCAACAGGACAAGGCCACAAACCAACCTATCGCACGTATTTATTTAAGGGTATGAGCACACAAATCCATTTACCTGTGTTTACGTGGACCGCCATCCCCAGGAATCCCTCTGACAGACCTCAGGCTATGAATGAAATGTAGAGAGGGATGTCAACATCAGTAACAGCACTCAAATTGCTAAAGCAAATAGCTTGGTGTGTTTGACAAACACATAGACAGAAATGAGGACGATAAGCGTAAAATGAGTCGCACCGACGCGCTTTCACGTCGCGCTCAGGACATTTTTCTGTTTTAACTGTCTAAGGGACATAATACAGGAATTTTCCGAACATTAATATTTAATTAGGGTTTGGTAATCTAAGAACGGCGAGTGCGGGAAATTGCAAGGTGACGGCATAGGACAGTTCATGTAAGGACTGTGATAAGAGGAAAAGGCACATTGGCAAGTGGAGTTCAGCACATAGGGCTGCTGGTGTAGGCCCCCATAATTCAAATATTTCATTTCAAAATGTAACGCTCAGAATACCCAACACATGTAGCCCATTCGCACAACCCGCATCACTGTGAAATGGTAGTTTAAGGCAAAGCAGAGACCTTATTCTGATAATAAGGGGTCAAATTTATCATCATAAACTTTGTCAAAGCAGACAATTCCCATAAGACTTCTGAATTCACTTAGAAGATAGCCTTTAGCTACATGATATTGTGGCTCATCTAGAAGCCATGGACTCAACTGTCTATAGAAAGACAACAGCAAATGTTGTCCATTTTATTAATTTATTTTCAGACTTAACTACAGACAGATTCAGTTGAAGTGGTGCCACGTGTCTCGCGAGTCTGCAAATATTTGTTTTTCATGGTAAAAATCGTTAATGAGGTGTTAAAAAACCCTAACTAAGATGTTCGATGTTTGTTCAGAGTACAATTCGTGAAAATGGACCTAACCCGAGAGTACTCCTCAATCTTGTTTTTTTTCCCTAATGGCGAGTGATAAAGGTAGGCCTACCTAGCGCGTGCATTAGGCTATTAGAGGAACTTGTGTCACATGCGTCATGGAATAAAATAATTTAGTGTCTCCATTCTGACATGAAACTACTATCAACATCCAAACTTCCAGAGGAGGCACGGAGTGTCTCAAATGGCATTTGATTGGGGTGGGCTTTGGTGCTAGTCAGGCTTTTGCAAAACAGAGACATCTTGTGGTGGACATGATAAGCTTGTATCAGTATAACCCACCAGGGATACCCTGAGAGTTGCAAAATATAATGTGAAGTCGTATGTCCGATTTGTAACCATTGTTCTATTGCTGAAATGGAAGATGTGCCAAAAACGTGCACACTGCTGGAAATTAACCATAAACTATTTGTGCCATACTTAAAACCATTTAGTTAAAACCCTCTTTCATCACCTACACTTTTATCTTCACTACCGGCTGCATTTATGAAATGCACTATGCAGTGTATAAAACCCCTTTTCTTCGCTTACTCCCTTAGTTACTTTTATGCTAAAATGCTGAATCTGAGCGACTTCGTATAGTCAGACAATCTATATTTCGGTGCTATGCTCTAAACACTGAAAACGTGTTTTTAGATACAAATGTCATATCCTACATGTTATTGATTTGACAAGACCTAGCTCAAGGCGATTACAAATAAATGACGCCTATCCAAATGCATTGCCTAATGGACATTCAGACATAACTTTGATTAACAAGATTGTTTATTAGATTAGAAGTTTATCACAGATTACAAACAACATACCTTTGTCTCATCTGCCATTATTGCTTCCCTGTCCGTGCTATGTTCTAATAATTGTTTTATATCTTTTTAGGAATGATGTTGAAATCGAATTGAAATCATCAACCACAGCAGTCTTGTCTTTACCAACCAAAACGGTTTTAATTCTTCCATTTACAGATAAACTATTTTGGTCAGTGTGACGAGTCGGAAAAACAGTATAGCAAGAACAGATAGCCTGATCATCGGTCGAGTTATGCTGGTCTGATCACACAAGAGGGCTGACAGGTCATTCCTCAGGTTTGTTGGAGTCTGCGTCCCCGCACTGATTTTCATGTGACGTGAATGCACCTATAAAAACTATGAGTTCGCAGCGAAAGTTTTTATTTTGGGCTCGGCTGCCTTGCTCTGACATCGTAGATCAGAAAGGCAAATCCATATTATTATTATCGTTTATTTAGTCGCCAATAAAGTTTTAGGTCAGATTTTTTAATGGGGCAAAACAGTTTTACGGCATGTCTTTCATCTTATCAGAGTTGTATCCCTTCTCAGCTCTGTAAACTAACATGGAGCATTACAGGCTGGTAGAAAGACCACTTTGAAGTTTGATTGTACTTGGTATCTCCAACTTACTCCAAGATCAAAGAAGATATGTGTAATTGTTTGGGTCGCGGTAATTGTTTGACTTGCTGGGACAATGGAGTGCACCCTGGTGCTATCTTCTGTTTGCCGTCACTTGGAGATGTTGTTGAGATGGTTTCAGACTTTCTGGGTCTGGTTAGAGAGGCGCTTTGTGACTGTCAGCGTACTTCGGCTGGAAGCCAATGTGGTAAAAATTTTTTGCAATGCTTATATTCTGAACATCATCATCATAATTTTGCTTTTAGGAAATACTGACATCATTAGAGCTGGGCCATACTGTCTAATGTCCCTTATAAAATTTGCGCTTTCACATCAAAACTCAACTCTGTCCTTCAGGATCTTGCCCACAGCCACCCCATCCCCTTCCCCTTCCCCTCTCCCCCAGCTCATACCCCATCATGTCCTCTACTTTTGAAGCGCCATCTACTGGCAATAGAAGAGATCGGCTCCAAAGACATTGAAGGATTTACCAGAGAGTGCTGTGGGTCATGTATGCAGGCAAAAAGAAAATCCAAGGAAAGAACAGATTAGGCCTATTAATATGGCAAAGCAGGACGACCAGTGCGTTGAAATCCAGTCAAAAATATATATAAAAATACTTTAAATAGTCGTTTTTTTGTAGTTTATTTCGTTTGGCAGTTGTCATCCAACAGCATTAACATATCAAAATGACGTCCAGTCCTTTGGTTGACTTTTAAGCATAGGCAATGTTAGAGGCACTTTCCCATAATTTATACTAATCAATTTGCTGCATTGTCTAATACGTCGATTAGAAACATTTAGAAATATATTTCTTAAAATGTTTCTAATGTTTAAATTCTTGCTATTTCTAATGAACAGTAAAGAACGAGCTGGTCCTAAAGTCTTAATTACAGATAAAGAAGTAGAGCAACCTTTGAAATATATCTTCCAGATTTTATAAACATTTTCCTTTGCGAAAAAAACATTTAAGTTTTCACTTCACTTCATTTACAATCAAAAAGACAATAAATAAAAAACAATAAATATCGATCTATGTCTCATGCTATTAAGCATCGATTTAGGAACCTCACTCTACAAGCTTCCACGTGCAATTAAATATCAACGCATCAATTGATTACAAAAGAACTGGTGAATGAAGTAGCTTATTTAGATCTCTGGTCAACACTGTTTCAATGACTGTTTAAGTGGAAGGTGTCATTTTAAGAGGGTTGGGAAGTACTGCTTTTTACTTTTTGAGTACTGTTTTGGACTAATGACATAACTAAAGCATGACATCTTTTTTGGTTTAATCCTGTTGTAATATTTTCCTTTTCTAATGTAATGAGAAACAACCCTAAAAGAATGAATCGGTTTAAATGGCACTAGTTGCCATTCACTGTTTCAAAAGTCTGGGAAAAGGTGAAGAAGCAAACTCTTCAAATGTGTTTTTACCAGTAAATAACAAGCCATCAGAAACATGTCAGCAAAATACCAGCAACCTACAGGACTATTGTTTTTTTATTATTAAATGTGTTTAAAAAATCTTTTTCTTTTTGAACTTGGCTCCCATAATTATTTTCATAATACTGACTGGTGGAATGAATCCAATTATTGTTTCAGTCTTATATAAATACATAGTTTTTGTCCATCTGCATTTGGCTTTAACTCTTCATCTAGTTTATTGTATTCTATTTGTTTTGTTTGGTTGTGTTCATATTTATTTCATAGTTCTTTCCTGATTCTGAATGTTCTTACTGTTGTCCCTTGCCTTCCCAAAGACTGTTTTTAAACTGTCTGATCTTATCTATTTATTTGTCAGGTCCTGATTGTCTATATTTGTCTGACTGTCTGATTGTGAACTGTTGTTTTTAAAGCTTTATATAAATCCAGACTTGACTTTGCAACCACTAGGACCTCAACTAATTTCTACTTTTCCTGGTTAGTCTGTTTTTCCCATGTTTGGAATTCCTTTGGTGGACCAAAGTTTGGTGGACCAAATATTTCAGCAAGTTACTGTTTAAAGATAAACACCATTGCCTTTAGTATGGTTATTATTTTCTGAATTGTGGCATGTCGGTAATGAACATTATTTTAACATTATCAATGGTGATGGTTTAAGTATTTCTGGTTTTGCCTTTCCATCATGAGAGCATACCTGTCATTGAACCAATAAGAGAATATCCAAAATGGCATGTCTTGCTCTGGCTTTTAACGACATGTTGCTGAAATAGAATAGTCTCTCAACCAACCAAAATTACCATTTTAACAGCTACCAAGGTGTGCACAATTACCTAGTGTTTTGTGTTTAAATACTAATTAAATATATTGTGTAAATAACAATACAATAAGGTATTATTATAAGTTATTTGTCTGCTGATATGAAAGGTAACATTTTGTTCTGGGCAAGTTCCTTGGTTTGTGGCTTTGCATAACGGTAAGACGTCTGTCCCTGACATGCAGAGATACATTTACTATGTACCATGTACCATATACCATGTTTCATAGAGAAGACAAACAAACAAATTGAATAATATATTGATTAATCAAGGAGGCGATCACTAGGCACATCACCCCCAAAACTGACAGCATTTGGTGGCAGGGGTGATGTTAAAAGTTCATGCTCTATCCATATAACAGGGTCAAACGGGAGGGTGAATAATAAAGTTGTAGAAGGTCCACATTATAGAACATGTCTGGAGATTTCCCAAGATATAAAAATGTCTCCTGTCATGTGAAAACAAAATAAAGCTTTATGGCCCATTATCAAAGAGTGTGCACAGCAATTTGGCCAGTGTCTCCAGAAATATCTCAATCTTAATTATGCTGTTTATTTCTGTAGGTGTGCTCACTGAAACCATTTGGAATTAAGGGTGATAAATAGAAACAAAAAGAAAATATTACAACAAAAAAGTATTTTTCAGCGAGTTTGTTTATTTGCCTGAATTCAACGCAAGAGTTACTAAACAAACAAAAAGGAAAAAAAAAGAAAAAGAAAAGAAAGAGAGAGAACACTAAAGCCTTGATTAAAGTCTAATGCAGTTAGACTTAGAGCAGCTATCCCAACAAGATATATTATAATACATGAAATCTACCTAAAAGAATAAAAAAAGAATCATGGCAAAGTCATCCTGTCAGATTCAAGTACTGTGTTACTCAAAAGGGGCTAAATATGGTGTATCCAATTTGTGCAATATGTACTTTTTAGTTTTGATGTATTTCTTATTCTAGACAGATATCGTAGGCTAGTGAACTCAACAGCAGAGGACGTTTGGCTGGTAAGTCCAAACGTGGTGATGACAAGGGGTGAACATATTTTGCAATCCACATTTGCAATTTGTGGGATTGTGTCTATAACATCCTACGTGGTAGTCCTTTTAGGTTAACAAAAGCTTACCTTGAACCATTCCCATATGACAGACATGGCTGAAGAACGTTTGCCTTTGCTCTTAAATTGTCTATTAATAAAAGTTCCTATGTATTTTCACTGACCAGTACTGACGAGTGTCAGTAACGTTAGACAGGCTACGTGTGCACATTACTCAGTGGGTTGGGGCAATTATGAATGACTATTAAGATGTTTTCTACCATTTTCTATAACTGGCTTATGTTCAAGTGAAACCGTGTACTCTGCACTGGCACAATAAAATAATAGTGCATTTGTCTGCACTTCTAAAGAGATTTGATACGAGTTTAATGGAGCTCAATCACTTGTTGGTGCACCCAGCCTTTATCTTGACGGTTGTGGGTCTGACCCAGGCTGGTAGACCACACAGTTGGTTTGGAAACCATTACTTTACAGGGTTACCAAGGCCATGAAAAATGGATATTATTTTATTGTGCCAGTGCAGAGTTACACGGTTTTCACTTGAACATAAAGCCAGTTATAGAAAAATGGTAGAAAACATCTTAATAGTCATTCAGTAATTGGCCCCAACCCACGTAGTTATGGCTGGTCCCTGGGTCTCGTAGCCAGACAGACCTACACAGCAAATTTCAAATTCACTTGCAGTGTGTCTGGGTTTACTTTGGCAAGTCAAGTGGTGCACACACACAAGGGTAATCATGTACCTGCAGCGAAATTTGAGAACAGCAGCGATTCTGCCACACTCAGTGATCATGTTACAGCTAGTTTACAGAACACTGTAAATGAGTTATTGTTTCTAAAAAAGGTTACATTGTGTTGCTTTAACTTTATTTATTTTTAACTAAATAAGGTAAAAGGGATCATCAAATGGTAGAAACTTATTCAAGTATATTCATTGTGTTTTATTAATTACCACATATTTATATTATTAATTCATATTAACCAATTTGTGTATTAAAGGTGCTTCTGCAGGTATAAAAAAGGGAGTGTCTATCATGACTAAACAAATAATTGTAAATGTCAAATAATAATAATAACACTGACGCACTCTGGTGTTGTTCAAAGTCTTTTCTCTGGTTTATTGGAACTGTGGTGTTTCAAAAACTGAATATCCCTTCAGAGGTAAACACTCTGCATGTAACTCGAGGTAGAAATGAATATCGGCCTTGTAAAGATATGACAAATAATTAATAATCTCACCATCGTTCCATCACACACACACACACACACACACACACACACACACACACACACTAGCATGCACACACACACACGCACACACACACACACACACACACACACACACACACTCTCACACACGTACACACACACCTGTCAACTCTGCCACATACACACTGGGCAGGTGAAACACGGAAGATTTTGCTTTCTTTCTCAAAAAAGAATCTGAAGGATGTGTGTGTGTGTGAGTTTGTGAGACTGTCTGAATCTGGCAGCCTGAGAGTTGTAATTTGTCTGGGTTCCCAGCAGTTAGTTGTATAACCTGACTTCCTCTCAAAGGGGGGGGGGGGGGGCAGGGAGAGAGAGAGAGGGGGGGGGGTGTAACCAAGAAAGAGAAGAGAAAAAAGTGTAAGGACAGAAACAGAGAAGGTCAAGAAAGGTGATGAACCATCATGGACATCTCACAAGAAAAGTGAAGAGAAGAGAACCACCATACCAAGAAGAAGACGGAGAGGAGGTTTTTTTTTTCTTTAAAAAAAAAAAAAGAAAAACACAATCTTCCGGGATATTTCCCAAAGAATGTGGCATGGGAAGTAGAGAAACACACACAAAGAGTAAAGAGAGATAGGGGCAAAACCCAGGACCAGATGACACCAAGTGAGTTTACGAGAGAGAGAGAGGAAACCCCACTGAATCTCACTTGACCCACTTGAGGTTCAGGCAGCGGGCGATGAAGGCGTATGTGTCCGCCACCTCCTGGATGACCTTGCTGGTGGGCTTGCCCGCGCCATGTCCAGACTTGGTGTCGACGTGGATGAGCAGTGGGTTGGTCTGGCGGGGCCAGCGGCCAATCAGGTGCTGCAGTGTGGCGATGTACTTGAGTGAGTGCAGTGGCACCACACGGTCGTCATGGTCACCCGTCAGCAGTAGCACCGATGGGTACTGCACGTCCTCGCCCTCTGGGATGCAGATGTTGTGCAGCGGAGAGTACCTACACACACACACACACACAAATCAAAACAGGGTGAACAGGACCATGAAGGAGCTGTTCTGTGTGGCATCGCAACAGTCATACATTTGAGAAATACAGTTTACATGGACCATACATACACATCTTCCTTTTAGTGAATAGAAATGAAAGCATGATCTATCTTTTCAGCACTTAATTAACTATGGGGCCTAGGGACTTTATATGGACTCATAGTAACAATCTATATGAAATGATGGTGATCACCTCATTATTGCTTCAACTATTACTTCTACTTTTACTACACACTACCACTACACACTACCATGCATTGCGGGCCGTAGTACACTACTACATTTTGTTGTTGCATGCACAGAGCGCTCACCCCCTTAAGCAGGTAAAATCAATATTCATCAATATTCATTTGTAGAGTAAACCTGGATGTGTCCCAAGAGTTTCTGGTTTGTGTGTGTGTTTATTATAGTTGTTAACTGAATGAAACTAGCTTGTTCGTTAAGCTAGTTTGACTAGCTGAACTGAACTACATTGCTGTGGTAGGGCACAGGACCCCAACAGTATACGTGGTTGTTGCTGTATACACTGTGCACAAAATGGGTGTATCGTCTTTTTTAAAAAGAAAACAACTACATTGCACATTCTCAATCCATGTGGAGTTGTTTGCAAACCAAAGACTAGGAACCAGCGATGATCATTTTCATAGCGTTACGTTGACTGACTAGGTAAAAAATGCAATTATTACTGGGGCACGTTTTCACCGCGTGTGCTGTAACTGTGGCAAGAAAGTGATGCAAGTGGCCGAGAGAGCCTTTATTCACCCGTAATGAGCCATTTAACCACTGAAGTGACAACGAAGCTGGCAAATTAACCTAAACATATTGCCTAGTATCTCTTTACTGTACAGGTATCAGCATAGCCAGTGAATGGCAGAGGCTTGGGCTCAGTACAGTATGCTAAACTCACTTGATAAGCCAGTCAAACTGTTCCTTGATCTCAGAGCAGCCAAAGTCGGTGGTCCAGGCATGGCCGATTGTGAACTTGTGGAACTTCAGCATGTCCATCACCCCCACCTGGGCCACGGCACAGCCAAACAGATCTGGACGCTGGTTTACACATGCACCTGACACACACACACACAAACACGAATGCGCGCACACACGCACACACACGGACACATAACATGATATAATCATTTGAGTAGATCATGGCACTGTTTTTAGTTTCATAGCAGTATACAACACAAAAACACTACAATAAAAAAATGTATTGGCTGAAATATACAAACGTAAACACACACACACACACACCAGGCTTATAGTAAATATGTCACATGTATTCATCTGTCTGTCATCTGAGTGTATGTGTGTGAAAGGTTCAAATGAATGTGTTTGGTGTGTGGTTAAGGTGTGTGCCTTTTATGTGCCTGTGTGTGAGTGAGTGTGTTTTACAAGTTTTTGAACATGTTAGGAAGCAGTTCTGCCTCTCAATACTTACCCACAAGTAGTCCTCCATTGGAGCCCCCATTAATTGTGAGCTTTTTTGGGGAAGAGTAGCCTTCTTTAATCAAGTACTCAGCAGCACACTGGAAGTCTGTGAAGCAGTTCTGTTTGTTTGCCAACATGCCAGCTAAAGGGGAGGAAGGCAGAATTTAGTGTGTTTCCACAGGTATACTCATACAAAAGGTCAAGGGTCACAGTGTGCCGCCTTACCTTTGTGCCAGGTCTCTCCGTACTCGCCGCCTCCTCGAATGTTAGCCACAGCTAACACTCCGCCAAGATGGCGCACAAAGATAAGACGAGAAACACTGACACATAAACAAACGTTAAAACACATTAAACATTAAACACATTCAAACAGCAACAAACAGAAAAGATGTAATTCATCTTTGTATCACAAGAAATGACCAACAACACATCTACACAACAAAAGAAAATCCCTCACTATATATGTGTATGTGAGTGTGTGTTTTGTGTTTGTTGGGTGTGATGGAAAGAGTGTGTGTGGTTGATGTCTAAACTGAGTGTGTGTGTGTGTGTGTGTCTCTGTGTGTGTCACCTGTGTGTGTGTGTGTCTGTGTGTGTTATTGTTGGGGAGGAAGTGATGTAGTTTGTGTTGTTGGGTGTGATGGACACGGTGTGTGTGGCTGATGTCTGACCTGTGTGTGTACTCTATGTGTGTGTGTGTGTGTGTGTGCCCTTACCTATAGCTGGGTGTGATGGAGATGTTGAAGCCACCGTAACCATACAGGAACGCGGGGTGGGAACCGTCGAGCTTAATGCCCTTCTTATGGACAATAAACATGGGGATCTGAGTGCCATCCTTACTGGGGTAGAAAACCTGATACAAATAAACACACAGACACACCAACAGCAGTTAGACAGAGAGTGAAGACAGACATCTGCATCCGTGTTTCTCATGGGAAAAGACTGACTTTAAAAAGAAGGGGAAGAAGACAAAAACCCCCAAAAAAACAAACAACAAAAAAAAGACACTGATTGTACATGTCTGGGGGTGACTGACTTAGTGTGTGCAGTGTGTCTGTGTCTCTGTGTGTTGAGACAGAGTTGCCTTGTGTGTGATACCTGAGTAGTCTGGTACTCTGAAGGGTTGAAGCCCTTGACTGTGACCTCCCTGAAGACATGAGGTTGCAGAGGCTCCTTTGTGAGGTCACAGTGGTAGATGATAGCTGGCGGAGGAGAGGTGAGAAAGATGGGACATTTAAATGTAAGGGTGTGACTTCAAATTGCTCTTTACATGTACACACACACACACACACGTTGACTAGTACTGTAGCTCAAACGATATTTCCATTAAAAACAGAAAAAAATATTCTCAATCTGCATGCAAGCAAAGACTGGGGTCAGAATATTGGATTATAATCTAATATTGGTAAATATATTTAAATCTGTGCAGCAGTAGACATCTCATAATTGCCTGTCTGTGTGTAAGTGTGTGTGTGTGTGTGTGTGTGTGTGTGTGTACCTGGCGAGAGGAAAGAGGTGAAGTAGTAGAAGACCTCGGAGTCCTTCTTGCGGCCAGTGAAGCCCATGAGCGAGCCCACGTCCAGGGGGAAGGTCCGCACCTCCTCGCCTGACGCCAGTTGGAACATCTTCAGCACGTTCTTCACGTCGTGCAGGAAGCACACAAACAAGAAACTAGAGAAGGTACAGGTGGCGAAGACTGGAGGAGAGACACGGAGAGAGGGACACAGAGAGAGAATGAGAAAGAGAAAAAGAGAGAGAGAGAGAGAGAGAGAGAGAAGGGCATCAGGATAACAGGATATTAGATAATTGATGTTCCAGAGTCGATCACAAAGTCACAAACACACACACACACTTTTGCTTGCAAGCTCATTCTAGATGTCCACCAATGAGCAGTCAGATAAAGATCTGCACACCAAAAACTGCAGAAAACAAGATTTTATTTTAGCATCTGGTCTGCACACCAGAGACTGCAGAAAACAAGATTTTATTTTAGCATCTGATCTGCACACCAAAGACTACAGAAAACAAGATTTTACTTTAGCATCTGGTCTGCAGATCTTTATCCTAAATGTTACTTAGTATCCTTTGATCTTGCACCCTAACTTATCCTTTGTCCTTTGTGTCTTTTAGTTCCCCTCACACACATGTTCTCAGCGCATACATACACTCCCAGATCTGCACAAACACACACACTTATCGAGTGTATCCTTGTTGTACAGGGCTTACTCGAACCCCTAGAATAATATTCCACACACACACACACACACACACACACACACACACACACACACGCAAACTTACCGATGACGTCCTTGTCATGCTGAGGGATCAGCTCTTTCCAGGAGTTCATGTCCGGCTGGCTGAAGTCAATGTTAATGAGGCGGTAGCGTGGGGCGTCCAGGTTGGTCTTGAAGGTGAAAATAGTGTCCTCGTTGGTCACATACTCGTACTCCGCGTCAAAGTTATCGATCAGCTTCACCCATGGCAACATCCCTGACGACAGCAAAAAGATATCCAATCACATCACATTTTATCATATCCCATCATTATGACCAGCACCAGTAATTTGCACAGTGAAATACATCTCCTAATCCAGACCAGTGGGAACACAAACATATCTATATTAAGTTTAATGATACTACCACTGATATTTTGGACAGCTATAACCTACTGGTTAGGGGGTCAAATTTAAGACTGAGTGGTGAACAGTAAAATCCCTAACCAGTAGGACACATGTGGGTAGGTGGGGGAGTAGGATCATTTTCTAATGTCTTCATCCACAGGTGAGCTGCCCTGGAGCAAGACATCTTACCCCGCTCACTGTGTACTGTGTGTGTGTGTGTGTGTGTGTGTGTGACTAATCATGGATGGGTAAAATGCAGAATCTCCCTCAGGGATCAATTGTAGTAATTAAAAGTATAATGTGTGATTCCTTTATTCCAGAGTGACTTCCAGTGTAGATGTTATAATTTCTTATTGTCAGACATAGACTTCATTAGTAATCCATGTGCACTACACAGGAGAAGGGGCCATTATCTCTTACTATACACACACACACACACACACACACATTGTATAGACTGTTTTATAGAACGTTCCTGGGTTTCAAACGTTCTATTTCTGGCCCTAAGTGCACTTTCTGTTTGTTAAATTATAATTCGGTTTCTGCATTAATTACAGCATCTATAGAGGGAGAGTGGATATTAATATTACACAGTCCGTAGCTGTAGCTGACAGGAAGTGTGTACCTGTGATGCCCTGGGGAACACTCTGAAGGTCACAGTACCACAGCCGGTTGACTGGGTCACAGCCCTCTCTGATGGACAAGAGCACGTATCGGCCATCATCTGACACCTACACACACAAACAAATAAACACAAACAAAACTGAAATGCAGAATGAAACCAACTACATTGACATGTGTTGTATCACCAGGATTTCTCCTGTTCACCACAAAATAATGTGTAAGAGGCAGAATCTCCATGAACAGTTCAGAGAAAATGAATAGAATCTGTGTCAGAGTGCATACATCTGCGTGTATTGTACTGTATATGTGTCCAAGGTGTCTTATATGTTTGTGTCTGTGTTTTACATGAGTGCGCGTGTGTGTGGCCTGTGTCAATTATGTGCCTGTGTGTCAGTAGTCACCTCTGCTCCACTCATCCACTTGGGGTGGTCAGGAAACTCAGCACACAGCACGTCCTTAGACTGTGGAGTGCCCAGCACGTGAAAGTAGAGCTTCTGGTACAGGTTAGTGGACGTCTCCGTTCCTACACCACAGGAGAGGGAAGAGGCAGGGAAGAAGGAGATTATCTATATGATTATACATCTATATTAGCCATTAGCCAGGAGTTTGTTTGTTTATTTCATTTTAATGCCATTTCAGCAATTGTGACTATCTAATGACCAAAACAAGTATGAGGAAGTAATAGCTTTTAGTAAAACTTAAAGAGGGATCACAGAACAGTAAAATATGACAAGACAGTAAATTGCTAAATTGACAAAGGTCCATTACAGTAATGAGAGTGGCTATTCATCATCAGTCAACAAAAAAAACATGAGAAAGCTTTGAGTGTCCTATTTGACATCTAGCATATCTCTATATGAGAGTTATATGTATTTGTATGTATTTCTTACACAGCATTTGTTTTCTATGGGCAAGCAAGATATCACCATATTTTTCTTGGAAAAATCCTATGAATTACTGGAAATTCTGCCACAGGGATTACTGGAAAATGCAAGAACAAAACACCACCTGCACACTACTGCAGGCAACCTATTGGTTAAACGTATGCTTAAACGTATGCTTAACCAATGGAGCAGTGATCCAATAGCAAAAGAGAGAGGAAAACATTTAAGATGGGAGGAAAACAAAACAAAAATATACAGAAAGCAGAAACCCCCCCGAAAAAAGAAGCTCCAGAGTCTCAGACTACTGCTGCTGCTGCTGCTGTTCTCCCTTACCATCGCTCTTGCCCTCCTGCTCGGGGTAGGAGTTGTAGAAGAGGCCACGGCCGTCGTGGGTCCAGGCCATGCAGCTGAACTTGACCCGCTCCAGTCGGTCCTCCAGGGGCTGGGCCCCATCCACGCTTAGGAAGCGGATCTCTACCCAGTCCGAGCCACTTGCGCTAATCCCGTATGCTAGCGTCTCGCCGTCCTCTGAGAACGCATAACCTGCAAGACAGACGCACACACATCTCATCTGTATATTTCCAGCACCGCATTGACATTCACATACAATGTGCCCTATCAGAACTACATACTGTCCTCCTGGGACTCCACACCCAAGAATTTATTTGTGTATATATGGGCCTGTGCACGCACACACACACACTCGTGCTGTTCATGGAATGCCACACAGGTCCTTGTTCAAAGCTCAGTCTTTTCTGTTGGTACATTTAAAATGAGACTGGAGTGCAACATCGGTCAGTTCACTTATTCAACCAAAGCATTGCCTTTATCCCCGTCAATTACGGGAAAAGAGACCCCAGCTATTTAACTGCACAGGAATTAGGCAGGACTGTCTCCTTATAATCACAGACCGAGAGACAGACAGACAGTGAGAGATAACTTTGCTTACCTCGCAGGGCCACTGTTCCATCCTCAGAGAACGTGTTGGGATCAAGAAACACTGTGGGTTCTGCCTCCAGGGACTCCTGAACATACATGACACTCTGGTTCTGCAGCCCAGTGTTGTAGAAATGGAAGTACCTGCAAAAAGATCAGAGGAGGAACATTCTAGTATACCCATGGATAAAGTAACATAGCCTATCAGACAAAGCCTTCATTGCAATCTGCGGTCATCCCTTACCTGTTGCCCTTTTTAAATGGACAGCTGTATTTGGGGTAGTCATAGAGCTCAGTCATACGCTCTTTGAAGGTCTCACGGATTTCGCAGCCCTCGAGGAATGGTTCAGTCAATTTATTCTGAGCGTTGACAAAGGCCTAAGGAAGCATGCAGGGAAATAAGACATCTTCCAACAGTAGGGGGCGCAAATATTCTTTGTGTGTATGGCAACATAGAGGAAAAATATACAATCTGTCATTCAAGTCTGATGTAACGGTAAGGCCAATAGTTTTTCCTGCACCATTCAGGCCTTCAATTCCACAAATGCCCTAAAATGTGGACGCTGCACATAAATATCAAAGTTGTCTTTTGTATACAGACAAGGGCACAATGCACCCAACCTGTGTCTTCTCACTGTCTGGGTCCTCCAGCCAACTGTATGGATCAGGGA
>PYXC01000947.1:1890000-1902500 GCA_015244755.2 Tenualosa ilisha
AGAGCAAGAGAAACACATATAATCCAACATCACACACACACGTAACTACATCCTCCATGCACTCCCCCAAATCAATGTCTTCCTCTGTGGTGACAACTTCTGGCAGGGTGATGATGAAGTGTGTGTGTGTATGTGTGTGTGTGTGTGTGTGTGTCTGACTGATAGGACTGTGCCTGAGGTGTGTTTAGGAAAGTGTCACAGAGGTGGAGACAGGTAGGACAGGTGGGAGGAAGGTCTACTGATGGGATTACAGTCTCAGAGGAAGTGGTGGTGTGTGTGTGTGTGTGTGTGTGTGTGTGTGTATGTGTAATGGAAGAGGAGAGACAAGAGAGAGGAAGAATAATATGAAAACACAGTGAGAGGGGTTTTTAATCAAAATGTCTGACGCAATTTTCTGTCATCCTAACAGAAAGTTTATGTCACTCACATATTCTCATTAGTCAGTGCAGTCATACTAGCTGTTGGCAACTTGGCATCATGTTTTTTTCCTCCTGTCTGTGGTCAGATCCACAAATGAGTCATGCGGATGACTGTGCCTTGACAATACCCATGTGTGAAATCATAATAGTAAATCGAGTGCATTTATACAGCGCTTTTCAACTCCTGCTTTGCCATTCAAAGCACTTTATAATGTATGCCTCACATTCACCTATCCACACACACATTCACACTCCGGTGGCTGAGGCTGCCATGCAAGGTGCCAAACTGCTCGCCGGGAGCAATTTAGGGTTCAGTATCATGGTCAAGGACATATCGATGGGTCAGGCGGAGCGCAGCTCAAACCTGCCGTAACTAGTGCTCTGTAGACTACATTAGCATTTGCAGCTAATAAGTAATAATCTCTTTGACAGCGATCTGTTCATTTCCTCTTGCTGTGTGTCATGAGCGACAGAACAACAGAAGTGTGTATTACTCTGTGCACATGGACTGCTTG
This sequence comes from Tenualosa ilisha, assembly GCA_015244755.2. Classification (NCBI taxonomy): domain Eukaryota; kingdom Metazoa; phylum Chordata; class Actinopteri; order Clupeiformes; family Clupeidae; genus Tenualosa; species Tenualosa ilisha. The sequence goes on from PYXC01000947.1 coordinate 1,890,935, forward strand.
TGTGTATACCTGAGTATGCGTAAACATGTGCAGGTGTGTATGAGTGTTTTTTTTCTTTCTTTTTCTTTTTTTTTTAGGGGCGGGGGGGGGGGGGGGGGGGTTGCATGTGTGTATGTGTGTGTGTGTGTGTGTGTGTGTGTGTGTGTGTTAACTCTGTGGTGACAGTATCATTGGCATCTGTCAAAATTTGTTACCTTCCTGTAGTGTCTTTGAAAGTAAAAAGTGAGTCAGAGTGAGAGATGTTGATTCTACAAAGATTTTGAGATTTAGGAGTAGTGTTTACAGGCTGTCCTGGAGATGGGGACCTGTATAGCTCAAACTATGATAAAAGACACACCTGCACAAACACACACACACACACACACTGCCTTATCACCACACCTACTCTGCCATACACCAGCATGTGAGCACACACACACACACACATACAGAGAGAGAGAGAGGGAGAGAGAGAGAGAGAGAGAGGGGAGTATGATACCAAATGTGTGGCTGAATCATTCCACTAGGTTGCCCACGTGGATATGTGGCAGACAGTCACCATCTTTGTGATGTACGAGTTCATGACAATTTTTAAACATCACTCACCCAGCCAATGAAAGCCCATACGTCAACTCAGCTATTTTCTCTCCCGCACCCTATCCCCGGCTGCTTGGCTCCCTTGTCACCTTGGCGATGGCATTTGATGGACACAAGGCCAGGCTTGGAGCTGTGTGTGTGTGTGTGTGTGTGTGTGTGTTTGCGTGTTGGAGGGAGGTGCGGGAGTGTGGCAGTGAGAGATAGGCCTTACAGATAAAGATGCCCTTGAATTTTTCATTCCACTGTGAAATGCTGGCCGCCATTCCTGACGATATTGTGACAACATATGAGATCACTGCTTTAAATGGGCCGGTATGCACCTGTACAGTGTACCAGCACTTCTCAGTTTTAGCCTCTAGCATACCAGGACTTTTTATCACGTAACGATCTGCTGTTACCCACCGCCTACTTTACCTGGCAACAGTCGAATAAGGGGAGTACCAGCACTTATTTTTTTCAACTTTTAAAGCACTGCGTGAGATGATAATGAAAATAATCAAGCTGTCACACCTGCAGTGCTCTTCAATGCTGCGAGAATGAGCTAAGACAGATAAGGAAAAGTAAGGAAATAAATGTCTAAAGTAGTGTTTTGAACAGGAAGTTTGTCTCATACTGACTGTGTCGTTGGCACACCCAGTCAAACACAACAGGAGCACTGAGAGGAACAATTCCAAATAGTTACCTACCTAAAATAATTGCCAAAACATTTTTTGGCAAAAATGTAGTTTTTACCCAAATCATCTAAAAAAGCATTTTAGTTTTGTTTTTTTTTGGAATTCCAGAAAAACCTGAAAAAGAAAACGACTTAGGGAGGTGACGATATGTGCTTTAACTCAGAAAAACTGCAATGCACCCATACACCCATACAAAAAAATGCAAGCTACACTCATACGTTCTGATTGTATTGTCATGAACAATTAGGGATGCTGTTGAGTGGGGAGTGATGTCACTCTTATGTCACTCTTGGTTATAAAGTAGGTGCCAAAAGATGAGGTGATGCCACTGGATCTGCTTGTGTCCACATAGGAGAGACACCACGCAGCACAAACAGGAGTGTGGGTACCTGGTCTGGGGGTGACAGGTCTACACACACACACAGACATATCCACACAGTCATACATACACACACAGACATATCCACACAGTCATATTACATACACACACAGACATATCCACACAGTCATACATACATACACACACAGACATATCCACACAGTCATACATACACACACAGACATATCCACACAGTCATATTACATACACACACAGACATATCCACACAGTCATACATACATACACACACAGACATATCCACATAGTCATACATACACACACACACAGACATATCCACATAGTCATACATACATACACACACAGACATATCCACACAGTCATACATACACACACAGACATATCCACACAGTCATATTACATACACACACAGACATATCCACACAGTCATACATACATACACACACAGACATATCCACACAGTCATATTACATACACACACAGACATATCCACACAGTCATACATACATACACACACAGACATATCCACACAGTCATACATACATACACACACAGACATATCCACACAGTCATACATACATACACACACAGACATATCCACACAGTCATACATACACACACAGACATATCCACACAGTCATACATACATACACACACAGACATATCCACACAGTCATACATACATACACACACAGACATATCCACACAGTCATACATACATACACACACAGACGTATCCACACAGTCATATTACATACACACACAGACATATCCACACAGTCATACATACATACACACACAGACATATCCACACAGTCATATTACATACACACACAGACATATCCACACAGTCATATTACATACACACACAGACATATCCACACAGTCATACATACATACACACACAGACATATCCACACAGTCATACATACATACACACACAGACATATCCACACAGTCATATTACATACACACACAGACATATCCACACAGTCATACATACATACACACACAGACATATCCACACAGTCATATTACATACACACACAGACATATCCACACAGTCATATTACATACACACACAGACATATCCACACAGTCACACTACATACACACACAGACATATCCATACAGTCACACTACATACACACACAGACATATCCACACATTCATACATACATACACATACATGTCCACACAGTCATATTACGGACAGCCACCTGTGTTTTCCTCAGACCTGCTGCCTTCCGTAGGCCACAGAGATGTAGTTATACACCCATACACCCATACACCCATACAAAAAAATGCAAGCTACACTCATACGTTCTGATTGTATTGTCATGAACAATTAGGGATGCTGTTGAGTGGGGAGTGATGTCACTCTTATGTCACTCTTGGTTATAAAGTAGGTGCCAAAAGATGAGGTGATGCCACTGGATCTGCTTGTGTCCACATAGGAGAGACACCACGCAGCACAAACAGGAGTGTGGGTACCTGGTCTGGGGGTGACAGGTCTACACACACACACAGACATATCCACACAGTCATACATACACACACAGACATATCCACACAGTCATATTACATACACACACAGACATATCCACACAGTCATACATACATACACACACAGACATATCCACACAGTCATACATACACACACAGACATATCCACACAGTCATATTACATACACACACAGACATATCCACACAGTCATACATACATACACACACAGACATATCCACATAGTCATACATACACACACACACAGACATATCCACATAGTCATACATACATACACACACAGACATATCCACACAGTCATACATACACACACAGACATATCCACACAGTCATATTACATACACACACAGACATATCCACACAGTCATACACACATACACACACAGACATATCCACACAGTCATATTACATACACACACAGACATATCCACACAGTCATATTACATACACACACAGACATATCCACACAGTCACACTACATACACACACAGACATATCCATACAGTCACACTATTACATACACACACAGACATATCCACACAGTCATGAACAATTAGGGATGCTGTTGACACACACAGACATATCCACACATTCATACATACATACACCTACATGTCCACACAGTCATATTACGGACAGCCACCTGTGTTTTCCTCAGACCTGCTGCCTTCCGTAGGCCACAGAGATGTAGTTCATCCACCTCTCTCTCTCTCTCTCTCTCTCACCACCCCCCCCCCACCCCACACACCACACACACACAGAAACACACACACATGCTCTCTCACTCTCTCTCTCAGACACACACACACGCCCGCACGCACACACACACACACAAACACACACACACACACGCACGCTAACACACACACACACACAAACACACACACACACATACACGTGCAAACACACACATTCTCTTTTTCTCTCCCCATCTCGGTGGGTGGTTCAGGAAGCCTGTTCCAGGAACAGCTGTTTTGCGAGCTGCCGCTCTGCCCATCAGGGCTGGAAAACAACAATAATTACCCAGCACTCAGCACTACAGGAGACAGAGAGGCCAGGAGAGAGACGGGAGGTGATGACATAAGACGCTCGACCAGGGGCAGATAGGACCGGGACAGGCAGAAAGACAGAGTGAATCTGAGACAGAGGTGTGTGGAGTAAACAGAAAAGAAAGATTGGTTGGAAGATTTTGACATTTAAGAATGTCTTTTTTTAATAATTTATTAAAGGAAACTAGTAAGATGTAAAAACTAATTTTAAAGAAAGAGAAAAAGAAAGATTGATAGAAAGACAGAAAAAAGAAAGATAGAAAGAAAAATCAAATAAACAATTCCAGTGCAATCAATAAATACTTTTGTTTGCAATGAATGAAAGAAAGAAAGAAAGAAAGAAAGAGAAAGAAAGAAAGAAAGGAAGAAAAAAAGAAAGAAAGAAAGGCATAATTACCTGAATGGACTGCAAAAATAAGAGACCTGAGAGCACAAAAGAATCTCAGTCAATGAAACATGCACAGAATGAAGGTATGACTCAAAGAAGACAGAAGACAGAGAATCTGAACAATGTCCTTCAAGAAACTTTAAAAGTCAGAGGATGATTGAAACCAACATTAACAAAGAGAGAGAAAGCCTGAGACAGAGAGAGTGCAAGAATTTCAACCATGTCATTATGAAACCCACTGTAAATGTCACTGGCTAAGACAGCTCATCTCCTGTCTGCAGGTACGCATGTGGAGCGTGTGTCCTCGTAACAAAAGGCACGCTTCACAACAACTCACCCCATCTCACCAGGTCCTCCACTGCAGCACACATCTAACCAGCAAGACAACATAGCCACAAGGTGCATTAATTATACGGTGGCTTCCAACTCCCAATGCTGTGCTACATGCTGAAAAAGCACCCACAACTCTCACAACCCTCACAACTGATTGTGTGTTTTTTTTACCTTGATACAATATTACATGAACATAAACTGACATAAAATTACATAATGCAGTCTCACTCTCCCTCTCTTTCTCTCTCTCTCTTTCTCTCTCTCTCTCTCTCTCTCTCTCTCACACACACACACACACACACACACACACACACACACACACACACACACACCACACTCACTCACACACACCCAAACACACACACACACACACACACACACACACAACACACTCACAGGCAAACAAACCTGTCATGCCTCTTCTCTATCTGTCTCTAAATTCTGTTGAATGCTGTGTTTGTATTTCACTGTATTACATTTTCACAGTTTTATTTCCTGTCACCGGCTATTTAATATGCTTTTTTTTCACAACTCTGGAGAGTCCCTTTGCCAAATGACTAAATGTGAATGTCAGTGCTGTTGACTGAAGGAATGGTGGTAGTGCATGTATTCAGTCACCACAGGACAGGAGGTGGTTAGGGGTTCCATGTAACTGAGTGTAGACTAGCTCACGTAACTCACTCCGACTGTCAGTCTCTTCAACACGAGGGAACTATGACAAACACACATACCGTCGCACAACATGGATGAGTACTGCTGGTGTATGCAAATTGCTGGTAAAAGGGGAGCTGTGGGGTGAAAAATGATGACAGTCCTCTTTGAGTTAGGTCCTGTAGGATCCTGTGTTAAGGACAGCGGTCTTATTGCGGGTCAAGTCATCTGAGTCTGTTGACAATGCTGTAAAATCAATTCATCATCAATCAATTTTTTACCTCTGTGTAAGCATTCATACTCACACACACTTATGCACACACACACACACACACACACACACACACACACACACGCAACATACACACACACATACACACACACATACACACACATACACACACACACACAAACTTCCCATGTAGACAGGGTGGAAGTCTTAATTGAAAACAGCAGGTATATGACTCATTCATGCACCATATATAAGCCAGTGATAGTATGGAGAAATGGACAGCAGAAATGTGGAGGAATGAGATTTATAATACTTTGGTGTCACAATGCATTTTAAGCTCCCAGTAAAAACAGTACTAATGTTGGAGAAGTCATAACTTCTAACATGAGGCCAAAATAGGTCAAAGTAAAGGGAAAAAGCTTTGAATTGTCTGTATGGTCTGTAACACATAACCTTTAGCCATACAAATCAAACTCAATAATAAATGTGAAAAAGTCAATATTGAGCACTTAGAAAAGATCACTACTGATATTTGTGCAAATGTGCAAAATTATGCAATAAATATATTTGAGTTTTTTTCTCTCTTATGGTTCTTGCTTGTTCACACTGTCTGTCAAACGCCCACACACACACACACACACACACACAGACACACCACTAACTCTCGCTTTGTCCCTTGTGGTGCAGAGGGGAATCTGTGATTCAGCATGCTTTACTGGCAATCAGCCAAATCAAACACACACTTCCGCTGCGCGCACACTCACTTCCGATGTTAAAAAGTGCAGAGCAACACAAGCGCACAAGCATGCGCGCGCGCGCACACACACACACACACACACACACACACACACACATTTATCTATTATGAGTGTACAACCGTTTCATTCCTTTACAACCCATACACCTTTAAACACATACTCAATCTGTAATCAAAGACTCATTATGCTTCCAATGCCAGTCAATCTGTAAAAGTCAACAGTCAAAGCTGGGCTTGTGCTCAGTCACTGATTCTCATTTGTTCAGCATAGTTTGTATACTGAAAGCTAGAGATGTTAGCAATGATGGAGAAGTGCAGTCAGTTTCCCTCAGAGAAGAAGAGATGCAGCAAGGATGAGAATGAATGACAAAGAAAGAGAGAAAAATGGGGAAGGTGGAGAAAAGAAGAAGTAGAAGCTGACGACTGTCTGTCACTGAGACGTTGAGTTTTTAATTAGATGTTGCTGATGTCATCGATCCTGTCACTATCGTGCTGAGGTACAGCGAGAGAGAATCTGAATCATGTCATAATGAAAGCTACTTTAAATGTCACGGGTCTCCTTGTCTCCAGCCAGCAGATGTTCAGACTGTGTGGTGTCAGCCAACCTCATTCGTTTATAACAGGTTGTTAAACACTGTACCAAGTATGCAAATGTGTGTGTGTGAGTGTGAGTGTGTATGTGTGTGTGTGCGTGTGTGTGTGTGTGTGTGTCTGAAAGGGGGGCAATCAGAATTTGGCTATGTTTACCATGGAGCAAATGATCTGTACGTATGGGTTGTCTTTTCTGTCCTTTGTTGAAGCCATCAAGATGACAGCTAACAATTTCACATAGCACTGTGTGGAATAGTTCACATAGCCTAGTGAAGTGACTGGAACAAGGGGCAAGCGCATCACATATGCATGCATATCCACACACACACACACACACACGCAATATGTGTGGTGACATGGGGGCTATTCTTATGAAACATCAAGCTTACAGTAAATGTGTCCTGTATATAAAAAGAAGTGTGAGCTAGCCACAGCGCATAGGGAGGCTCAGCATTTTCTGTTATCTGTATAAGTAACGTTGGTCAGCTGAGGTACTCATCAGCCACAAGTCAAATAATGGAAAAAAAAACAACCATAATGGAGATTAGTGTGGAAGTCCCCAATTGCCTCCTAATTCTATTGAATGAACTGTGGTTTCCAACATGGCTGTTTTTTTTCCAATTAGTCTGATGTTGGTCTAGTGCAGAGGCCACTTAAGCAAACCCTGATTCTTTCACTATATCAGTAGACTGCGAAGAGTGAGTAGTCACACTTTCACACACGTTTAATGTTTTGACACACTTCTTCTGAAATCCCTCATTACTGTTACTCTACCAATGTAAAACTACAGCTAATTTTATTTACAGCTAAATCAACATACCCCACTTGAAATGAAAAGTTTGTATGATTATATTTTGTTGTTGTAAAATAAACCACTGAAATACACCCCCCCCCCCCCCCTGTTTCTTTTCCACTCTTGCAAACAGTTTGAGAAGGTAATTCTTTGGGAACACGCAGAGTTGGTCTGAGGGACACCTCTAAAATGATTACACAAAATCGTTAACACTGAACAGTTCAAAGAAAAGAAAACATGTTTACCACAAACGTTTGCCACTGTTTAGTAAAGTTAAACGTATCTCAGAACTGTGGCGTTGGACCACAAGGGCGTTGGACATTCTCTCTTCTGTCTCATGGTTATGCATTATGGTGTACATCAAGATACTGTACACGGTACAACACTTTTCTCCTTTCACAACACACCTAGAAAGCTATACAAACAACCCTGCATTATTTTCATAACACCAAAGCATAGTTTCATATTCAACAACAAGCCTGTTATTGTGAAAAAAAAAACATGCCAGTTTAGCAAGTTCCTGTTGTAACGGAGCAGAGAAGGTGCTGAGCCTTAAGGTGTGTTAACCTCACTTTCTGAGGCACACCCATGTGTTTTTGGCCCTCATAGTGGCTTGACTCATAAGGAAGAGACAGCAAGTTCAGTAGGCTTCTCAGAGCAGAGGTCATCATCAGGCTAAATTCGTGGAAGCATCGCTGCTCTGGGGATGCCCCTACTACTGAAAGAGATTCTGAGCGGAGGAGACCTGAGCGAAGGAAGACAGAGAGAGAAAAAAAAGACAGAGAAAGAGAAAGAGAGAGAGAGAAGAGAAAGAGATAAAATTTGAGAATGAAGAACCTAAAAGATAATCAAATACATAACCACACACACAGGCACAATCACAGAAAAAGAGAGTGAGAGGGAGAGAGAGAGAACAAAAGAGAGAATGAGAAAGAGAGATGGAGCGAATGAGAGGGGAAAAGGGGGGAGAGTGTACTATGCTGTATAAGCACTGGAAGGATGCCAGTGGAGTCAGACAGACAGAAATCTGAGAAGTGCATTTCATATATTGGTTATGTGTTGATGTTCTAAGCTAAAACAGTGCTGCAAATACACAGTACACAAACAGTTATAATGTATCTGGATTTGTTTGTTAATCTGTCTGCAATTCTTACACCCACACACACACATACACACAAACACACACATCTTTACTGGAGAGTTGAGATTCGTGGGAGGAGAAACTCATAATTCAGCCTCTTTATTGCAATGACATAATAATAAAAATTGTCAGTTACTCTAGAGATGACGAAGCATGTGGGGTTTTTTACATCATAAGGTTGTTTTACTTTTACCAACTTGCTGAAAAGCCTCACTCATGCAGGTTTCCACATGCACTGATACTGTACATTCAGATAGAGACAGAGACATTTACACACACACACACACACACACACACACACACACACACACACACGGGTCACACAGACAAGCACACACACACACGCTCATAATTGAAGTAACAGAGATGAACATGTTGAAATGACTATCTTCATTAGTAAATATTCAGCCAATGTGGACAGTCTCAAACATTTGCAAAGATTGGCAGTGTAACCGACTTGAACCAGTCAGCTACATTCTCTACACACAGCTACATACAGTCTCTGCATTGTGTTGTGTAAAAATGACCCAGAAGATGCGAGGTCTAGATCCATCAGCATTTATTTCTGCAACACAGATGACGGGGCAGACAATTCACGCACATGAGTGGGGGAAAATGGTGGCATTCCCCTTCCAAGACTTCCAGAATGTGAGGAAGTCTTCCGGTGTGTTACACTAATTATCGCCCCATCAAAAACAACAAACTCAGCCACGTAACCCATTTACATAGCGGAGATTTAGGAAAATTCACTGAGAAAACCTTCTTCCTAACACTACTACAGCAGCATGAGAAAAGAGATTGTTCAATCAAAAGCATGTACACACACATGCACACACACACACACACACACATACACACACACACACATGCACACACACACACACACACACACACATGCACACACACGCACACACACAGACATACACACTGTGTATAGCAAAATTATGTTAGAGGAAGAATGGAGACATAGCTGTGTGATAGATAGCACACACCTCCTGGAGAAAGCCTGTTGTACACAGAGTCATGCCTCAGGCCAGACTAAAAGAGACAGGGTTGTGTGTGTGTGTGTTGGGGGGGGGTAGTATTATTGCTCTTACACTAGGTGAGGAGGAGTCAGTGAGTGTATGTGTGTGTGTGAGAGAGAGAGAGAGAAAGGGAGAGAGAGAGAGAGAGAGAGAGAGAGGGAAAGAGAGAGAGGAAGAGAGGGCAGGGCCATATACACCCCTCTGTCAAGGCAAAACAGAGAGACATTCTCACATTCTCATAGACGGTGTGTCAGTGTAGGAAGACAGACAGACAGAGAGCAGGAGGGAGGGAGGGAGAGAGAGAGAGAGAGAGAAGGGGGGGGCATCTCCACATTACTGCAAAGGAAAGAATATATGTGCCTCCTTTTTCACCTGTGGCTTCTGAGTGAGTAATCTATCTATCTATCTATCTATCTATCTATCTATCTATCTATCTATCTATCTATCTATCTATCTATCTATCTATCTATCTGCATCTGTGTATACATAAACCTATGAGGATCTATGTATTTACCCTATTTCCTACCGTACTATATATATATATTACCCTATGCACCTTTAAGGAGGTAGTAAAGACATTCTGCACACCTGTTGTGTTGTGCTATTTGCATGGATCTTTCAACTTTCCAGGGCTTATATATCCTCTTAGGATTGCATGTGTGTGTATGTGTGTATGTGTGAATTTGTGAGTGTGTGTGTGTGTGTGTGTGTGTGTGAAGTGTCAAACTTGTGTGTGTGTGTGTGTGTGTGTGTGTGTGTGTGTGTGTGTGCATGTGTATAATACTTTCTGTCACTTGTGAAAGTCAGATGTTCCCGGACTGCCACAGCTGTAGTTCAGCGCGTGCAGAGCAGATTTCTCAGAGTGTGAATGTGTGTGTGTGTGTGTGTGTGTGTGTGTGTGTGTGTGTCTTTTTTGCCGTGTCATTTGGTTTCAGTGTGAGTGGCGTGACTGGGGCTAGTCATTCGGGGTGTTCACAGAGACCACAGACACACTCCTGATAATCAGAGAGGGGACAAGTCTGAGGAAATGAAATGGGTCTCAGAGTCTTTTAAGCAAGCCAAGCACCTCTTTTGAAGTACACACTGTGGTCTGTCCCTTTCATGATTAGGTGGCAACCAAGACGTCTGCTTCTTATTTCAATCAGCACAATTTTAACCTCCTGGATCTGTGCTGTGGGATACTATTTGCAAATTTCTTGTAGCTGAGATGCAGTTGCCATTGTTTGGTGAAAGAGATAGCATTTCACTTGGTATAGTCACTTGCATTTGGCATTGACACTGTTATACATATTGTGTTGTAAAGGTAGTGGAAAGTCTCTGAAGAATGATAAAAAGAAATGTGTGTATGTATCTGTGTGTATGTGTGTGTGTGTGTCTAAAGTCTGGTTAACTCATGAGCACCTACCGGTGGAAACTTCGGTGGTCCCCCTACCATTCATCCTTCTCCCACATTCCTTCCTCCTTTTCTCTCTT
>PYXC01000947.1:1907500-1947500 GCA_015244755.2 Tenualosa ilisha
ATTAGTTAATGTATAGATGTAGAATGGATTTTTATATATAGAGTGCTAACTCACACACACACACACACACACACACGCAGACTTGCACTGAGAAACAGAGGTGCTGAGAGGAGGTAAGAGTTTGTTGGCAGTTGACAGTTTTCTGGCACAACTGCCAAGCTTGTTTGCGTATATGAAAGGAAATAAAGACAGGTGGGAGTCCCCTATTGACAACTTGAGTTCCTGAAAGACATTTTCTAATGTCTGATGCAACAATTCTCAGGAGAACAGCTGACATATGTATGCGTGCGTGTGTGTGTGTGTGTCATTAAGATTTCTGAGAAAGATAGAGGTACAAAATATTCCGCAGTCCAAAAACAGAAATGTTGTGCATGTGTATATGTGTGTGTTTGTGTGTGTGTGTGTGTATCTTGGTTGTGAATGATACCCCTGAGAGTGATGGCTGGTAATCTGTTCCAAGACTAGTCTCACAGGTCTCTCTCACACTCTCAAACACTCTCCCACACTCACACGACACTGTCCTTATGGTGTGGAAGTCTGATTGTGTCTATGGGAATCCTGGGCACTTCTAAGCTTACACCCACTGGGTGTGACAGACCATATTGGGTTACTTGGCCTGGGGCTGGGCTGGTTGGGTTGGTGGTAATGATATGGAAGTGGAGGAGTGTATGGTGTGTGTGTGTGTGTGTGTGTGTGTGTGTGTGTGTGTGTGTGTGTGTGTGTGTGTGTGTGTTTGAGCATGTGGGAAGGTGAGGAACAACAGTAGCCACAGCTATACAGCATCAAAGCCCAGTCATAGCTCCTGTTTCCGATGAGTAGGTAACCAGTTCGAGTGAAGCTGTTTCTTTCTGGTGAATGGTCGTCATTGTGGAGGACTATGTGGTCAGGGTGTAAGAATAAGTTGAGGGGTAGTTAACTAAAGTGGTATCAGGCTGTGTTTTTTCACTATAAATAAATGTACATCTGCCTGTTTTATGCTTATTATAGTAAATGTTTGATATGAATCTGTGGGTGCAGTCTGTGTGTGGTTTGTTTGTGTGTGTGTGTGTATGACATGACTATGTCAGGAGGGTGTGTGTGTTCAAAGTTATCGTTTATCATCTGTCATCTAACTGTCTGCTAACGACCTCAGACAGAGACTGCCATCATGTAATCTTGCCTTACACACACACACACACTATCAGCTCTACCACTATCCTTATCAATTCTAAAATGTCTCCTCCTGTATATCTCTTTCATAATGGATCCTTTACCAGTTGTCCCATGTGACTAGCAAAACCACGTCTCTCTGAGTATCCCTCTCGTCCTCCCTCAGAGCAGACCTCCACTCCATTTGTGGCATCCAAACCAGTAGAGGGCGCCGGGCCATTCCTAAGCAGTGGTCCCACGAAGAAGGGTCACAGCGTCACCGACATCCTGAGGAATGAACCGAGCACTCCACACCAGGGATCGGATCTGAAACGGCCCATGCTCCAAAGCCTCTCACTAGAGGCTGCCCAAGTGATCGGCCCCAAACCTGCCCTGAATGCTAACCCCCGAGGCCTGGGTGACTCTTTCATGCCAAGAGTCATTCCTAATGCACTTTCTAATGCAGACCTTAAGAGAGAACATGGACTAGGTTCCACTGGCATTCTACGGGGCCTGCCTCCCTTTGGACATGGTGGCAATATCCCCCTCGGACCAGCAATGTATCCGGACTGTTCTATACCTTTGCGAATGTACGCCACATCCCGCTACTGCCTTCCTTGTCCTCCTCTAGGGTTGAACAGGATGTCGCCTCATTCTAGTCTCCTGTTTTTTCATGAGCCAGACCAAAACGTGCCTGTCCCCTTACCCCTACTGCAGCTACAGCCTTACCCTTATCTTTTGAGTGCCGGACAGAAGAACATCTTGATTAGGTCTTCTGAAAACAACAGGAGCTTTGCATCTAGCTGCCTCAGCGATTTGAGCCCACGACGAAGCAGTGATGACAAAGCCGTTGGTCTGTCCAGGGATCTATTTGTTCAAGCTGGGCAGCTCCATGCACCTTTTATGACCGCCAGCCCCAGGGGACTTTCTGTACTAGACCACCCCAGGGTCACCTCACCTCTGCAGGGCATGGCTGCCTCTCCCGGGCCCCTGCCTTCCAAACCCACCTCTGCTCAGCTGGGACAAACATCCGTGGAGATGACAGACCTCCAGAAATCCAAGCTCAGTCGCACAGTCAGCTACAGGACCCTGTCCTATCCACTAACCAGACAGAATGGAAAGATTCGCTATGAGTGCAACATCTGTGGGAAGGTTTTTGGGCAGTTCTCCAACCTGAAGGTATTCCCCCTTTGAGTCAACATCCCCACCACCCTATCATGTAACACTTTCTTAGAACAAGAACAATGTGACATTCCAAGTTTCAAGGAAGCCTTTTTTTATACAGAGTTCCTTTGCATGACATATCCAAATACAGTTTCAAAGCACATCTCATCATTGGTCCTAAGTAAGACAATCATGTCACTATCAGTCCATCAGCTTCACAACCTCACAAAACAGTTAAAGAAGAATTCCATGTTCCATGTTCCAATCTAGAACTCACTCACTCAATCAATCTGAATGGATTTTTGTCATTTTTGTATCAAATGAATGTATTCAAAGTCCCCTAACAATAGAACTCTAGGTTGAAACATGCCGTAGATGACCCTTTCACAATCATGACTCATTCACTATTGTAAATAAATTGAATTGAATGAATGAATGAATGAATGAATGAACTATTCCTGTCTGATCGCTCCTTCTAGGTACACCTGCGTGTCCACAGTGGGGAGAGGCCTTTCAGGTGTCAGATATGTCACAAGAGCTTCACCCAGCTGGCCCATCTTCAGAAGCACCGGCTAGTCCACACTGGCGAGAAGCCCCACCAATGTGAGGTGAGCAGAAGGGATAAGAGGCTAGATTAGTTAGTGTTGGATCAAGGAAAACCTGACCTGACTGCTTATTTTACTAGAAACTGACTCAAGCATTGCTGAAAATTGTGTTTTCTTCTGTCTTTTAATTTGCAAACTTGTTTCACTGGTCTGTGGCTTGGTTATGGGAAGCTATCAGGGGCAGTAATCACCAGTCCTGGAAGAGGTGACTCTTAGATATTTCTGATAAGATTCAAAGTTAGAGTGTTGTGACTGATCATATGATTCTCTGACTCAATACAACATAGATCTAAAATTGAGCAGTTGAATTACACTACAGTGACAGTGTGTGCGCAGGGCTTTGATGTGTGTTTCACTTCTGTGGGCTGACCTAACCTATCTTTCTACACCTCTCTGTTTGTTCTCCCACTTTCCCTTTCACTTTGTCTTCTCCTCTGTCACCCACTTGTGGTTTAACCCTCTTCAACATTTCTGGATTTTATTATGTCTTTGATTTTAATATTCAGTATTGTAATAATTATGACCTAAGAGTAGCTAGGAATGTTATAAGAATGTAATAAAGCATGCAATGACACATGTAGCATGTGTATGTAGTATGTAATAATTTGTAAACATTGCAATGTTGGTATGGTCTATATGAGCTTATTTCACATTTTTTCTCTCTCCTTCCCTCTGTTTCACTCTCTTCTTATCCTCGTCTTTTTTCATCCATTTGCTTTTTCCCTCCAGGTGTGTCACAAGCGCTTCAGCAGCACCAGCAACCTGAAGACGCACCAGCGTCTACACTCAGGGGAGAAGCCGTACAAGTGCCGCACCTGCCCCGCCCGCTTCACACAGTTCATCCACCTGAAACTCCACCACCGACTCCACACTGGTGGCAGTGGAGGTGAGGGAGGAGGGGACGACTGTCGTCCCTATGCCTGCCCCAACTGTCCTGGTGCCTACCTCCACCTCTGCAGCCTGCGGCTCCACCTGCAGGGCTTCTGCCCCGCTATGCAGCCTCCCACCACAAGGGCGCAGCCTGCTGCACAGAAGGAGCTGGGCCGCATAAACGAGGCGATTGAGAAGTTTGATTTGAGCGATGCTGCAGACAGGCTCGAGGGGGCACCAGAGGGCAAAATGGAACAAAACGCCCTGGAGGTGTTCTGGAAGGAGATGGAGGCAACGGGCCTACAATCTTCTAGACAGCAGGGCGGCAGTAGAGAACTGATTGCGGTAAAGCATCCAGACACAGACCCCAGAGCAGCTGCTGGACATCAGAGCACTTATCTACCTTTTCTCACTGTACAGATCAAACAGGAACTGGATCAGTAGCATCTTCATCATCAACTCCCCTTATAAACAATATCAACTAACATCCCTTTATCTTTGTCAGCCAATTTGAATTCCCTTAAGCCAATCAAAGAGATCAGCTCACTTGCAGATGAGGACGAGCTACATGAAAACAATCAGATTTCTTCTGCTTCAGGAGCATGTTAGACAGAACAAATCACAGGGATTTTATTGTCCTAAGGGTAGTTATGCAACTGCATTACATCACTGTTAAAAAACCTTTCTCTTCTACTTTTGTGTGCTTTTTAAATTTGTAAATACTTTAGGTTTTGCAATATATAAATATCCTCTATTTGACACAGCTGCAATGCATTTAAATTTTATATTTTTCATTGTCTTTTTAATTCATTACTTTCCATGAAAATTCAATGATAAACTGCTTTTCTATGGTTTATGCATCAAAAATGTTGAAGGTTTATTAGAGATGTTTGTCCTCACAAATATTTTCAATAAAAAATGCCTTGAATCCATGCAAATGTGTGTACAGAAGTGAAAAGGTTTCTTCATACAAATGTGGTTATGTCCAAGGTCTGTAGTTCTGTGTGAATGTGGAACACAGAAAAAAGGAAGTGGAGGAGCAGAGAGAGACAGAACAACTGTGTGTGTGTGAGAGAGAAGGAGAACGAGGGATAGGGATGTAATCTTTATTGCGATCAGCTGCATCCTCCTAATTCCAGCCACGAATGTATATACTCCATTGCTACTCAACTGACTGAATTCCATTTGAAAGTCAAGCCCTTTGAGTTTCACAATGAGACACCTTCACCCCCTGCTTCTCCATACTCAACCTGGTTTCCTCTGCACATCTCAGACTTCATTTATCAAGAAAATGTGTCATCAAATAGCCTGTGCAAGCAGCATACTCTTGCACTGATCTCTCTCTCTCTCTCTGTTTGTGTGTGTGTGTGCGTGTTAGCGGGTTCAAAGGAATATCAGTTTCAACATGGCCTGTATGTAAAAGTCTGTCCTTGATCAGCACTCTGTCCTTTACTTGTTTTGAGTTCCATACTGATAGAAACCTTGTGCTACAAATATCTAATGATGAGTATCCAGTGATTGACATATGCTGTCCCTAAATGATCCTTCCACATCTTGGAAGGCTGACTGTTCACTAAACCAGTTGACTGTAATTAGCACAACTCCTCAACCAGATTACACCTGTCCATAACAGATAACACCTGTATTAAGCGCAAAATACACATACAGGACTAGTTTACTACAAATAAACAAATCTTTTCTTTTTTTTTATTGGTTTACATGGACTTGAGTGTATTGAGTTCCTGTGTGGGTGTGGATGAGGACGTGACCGAGGCAACTTCTGTTGGTTCAAACACTCATTCCATGGAGTGACTTTATTCTGCACTTGCAGAGTAGGCCTAGCATCGATATACTGCGTTAATCATAAACATAAATGCAAAGGCTCCAAATTGACAACATGCTCCCAATTTCGTCCTACAAATTCTGATTCAACTGTCGATGTCTCAGCATCTTTTTTTGGTGCGTCTGTATAGCCTAACAGCAAAAATTGCGGTCAACATGCACCCGTTATCATGTAATTAAGTTACATTTTCTTTTTCTATGAGGTGGGCACTTGCCTATTTCCACAGAACGCAAGGTTGGCAACATTATCACCTTCGGTTCTGAGGTGTCTCCTGGCTTACAGTAGGCTCCCTGGCCGTGCGCTGCGGCTTTAATTCCGAAAGAATGACGTCAGATATTTTTGACGGGAGGAAGGAGTATCCGCTGAGAATGAAGGATGTCAACAATGTCACGGATGGATTCGAGTGACCGCATCTCCGTACCACCATGATAAGCGAGGAGTTCATAGCCGGGCCAATGGCACCAACGGTCCGGAGAGGATGCTGGACCGCGTGGTGCCAAGTGATTCTATTCGCCGTGTCGGCTCTCGTGATCGTGGCGGAGAGAACCGCGCGTGAGTGGGGACCCACAATACTCACGAGACTACACTTCATAATAACATAACCTTTAGCTGACTAGTGTTGCTCAATCAGGCAGACTCACATAACTTGAATAGGTTGCTGTTTTATATCAGTTATGCCTAATGTTAGGTTCCGTGCCTGCGGTAATTGCACGCGTCGTGTGAAGGATCATGCCTGAATTTTCCTGAATTTAGCATGTCATAACCGTAGAGTGACAGGACGTGCAACGTATGTAGGGCACCATCCAACTGCACAGATTATTTAAAGCAATGTTTTTTGTATTTTCAACGCCGTCAATCAAAACCATTATCGAGATCCGCACTAGGTCACTATAGGCTACTGTGCTGCGTGTATAACCAAGGAGTATGCTGGACTGTTTAATATTCCATTCACGGTGTAGCCCGTAGCTCTGGAATGAGAGCGAGAGCTTGTTAAGAGAGGATGGGGTTTTTAGTGTAATGTCCCCATATTTTGAATTCGCTCAAACATAAGTCTGGCATAGTTAAAATGCTTTAAGTGTATTACTGTCGTCCAGCCACACAAAGCAGAGGTCTCTCAGATGTGTTTCGTGCACGTTGCTGTGTGTGTGTGTGTGTGTGTGTGTGTGTTGAACCTGCCTTGTTTTGGACCAGTACTATCGACAGTACTATCGACTGTGTGTGATGCACCTGCAAGACAAGCGCGCAGTAAGGAGATCAATTACTCGTGCCGAAAGGGTGGAGTCAGAGGGAGCTTTAGCTTTGGCACGAGGACGTCTTTCAAGCGGGATTAAAAATACCGTGTGTGCGCCTCAGCGTCCCGAGAGGGCAGTGCCAAATCAATGAATGGTCCTCTGCATGGTACACACACACACACACACACACACACACACACACACACACACACACACACACACACACAGAGGGCGAGAGACAGAGCTGTTGAAGGTGATGTAATATGCTGTCATCTAAATAACCGAATTTGCAAGTAGACACCAGTGACAGATGCGTTTTGAATACATGTGACAAGAATCAAAGGGGAGAGAAAATAAAGGTCATGTCTCTACAAACAATGTGACTTTTTTTAAAGAACAAAAGTCATACAGCTTCTTATAGTGGTTTATTCCATCTTGATCAGCCTTTTACCATCTTTCCCACATACTTAACACAATGATGAGGAATTATTACTTATGTTTTTGCCTTTCTTTGTCTTGTGTTTGTCTCTGTCCGTTGGTCTGCCTGTATGTGTGTGTGTGCTGTTCCGTGTATCAGTGCTGTATTGTGTGGGCTACTACCTGTGGGTCGGAGAGCACCTGTGGGCGGCGTGGACACTGACTCTCCTGCTGCCGGGGGCACTGGTGCAGGTGCTGAGCTGCTGGTGGTACCTGGCTGATGGGGACCGCCGACGATGCCTCCTAGTTTTCACACACCTGCTGCATTTGGGCATCTTCAAGAGGTGCGTGTGTGTGCGCTTGTGTTTGTCTTGGTGACCAAGTAAAACATGGCAGAAACACAGACATTGTTGTGTGTTTGTGTGTGTGGTAGAAATAGTATTTGTGACAGACTGGGTCTAACCATTCTTGCGCTCCATCCTTGTAAAAATATGCTGTGTGTTTCTTACAGGTACAGACATATCACAGAACATTGTGTGTGTGTGTTTGTGTGTGTGTGTTATATTATGAATGGTATAATAGCTAAATATGTGTAAGCCTCGAGCAGCTTGCATGTCCTGGGTTGTCTGTGTTTTGAGACCTTTGCTTCCTTGGTTTGTGCGCAGAGCTTGGATTATCTCCTGTACTAGAGATTTGACCAAAAACCCGCCTCACACAGACCATTTACATCCATTAACTACTGTACTAAGATCAGATTTCTGAGCACTTATCCTAATTCCACCCATTACATGCCAAACATGGAAACTGACCCATGGGCAGTAGGGCTGTCTCCAGAGTGCCATTAACTCCCCCTGGAGAAGCCAGTAATCAGTGTAATGTTACCATTTCCTTCCTTATTTGTTGCCCCTGCAGCTGTGTGCAGTGTGTTGTGTGTGTGTGTGCGTGTGTGTGTGTGTGTGTGTGTGTGTGTGTGCGTCTGTGTGCCAGAGTGTGTGCATGTCTGTGTGCGTGTGTGCACGCACATGCCTGTCTGTGTGTGTGTGTGTGTGTGTGTGTGTGTGTGTGTGTGCCTGAGTATGTGCATGTGTGTGTATGTGAGAGAGAGAGAAAGAGACATCTCACTGGGACTTCTTCGGATCCATCAAATTAGATCTGAATGGGGAGTCTGACACTCGAGGCTGCTTGAATAACCAGAGTTCTGAGCGCTGAGGCATTGCGTTCCCATTTTGTGGTATCTGCAGCAACCGTCTCCCAGATCTGGGCCAGATTAGGGCCAACACCGCCTGATGATTTTCCGCTGTCCTGATTGCAGAGTCATCCCGCTCACCTTTGAATAAGATGCTTGTGGTCACCTGTGTGATGAAACAATGAAAGCTGCCAAAAAGTGAACATTAAATGCTTTGAATGTATGTCAAGTCAGACACGCATGGGAGACCCAAGCCTTTCTGCTCTGACACATGCTGATAAATGAGTGAATGTGTGTCTCCCCCCTGTGGTAGGTTCTGGGACTGCATGTCATCGGTGTGGCAAATGCAGGGCTCTGCAGGACAGCTGGGGGAAGCTGTGATGCAGCAGGCGGATGTGGCGGGCCTCCGCCTGCTGGAGGCGCTATTGGTTACAATGCCGCAGACTCTCCTGCAGACCTATGTCCTGGTGGCCACTGATGTGGGACTCACCTCACCAGGTAAGCCCCAAAACAACACAACAAAACAGCAAAAATAAAACAAGAAACTAGGTATAATATTAAACAGTAAGAGATTGATTGCAGTCATGGTGACATTGCAGGACTACTTGGCACAATTAAAGAGACTCTATGTAGCAATTTCATAGTCTAAAATCATTTAGATGTCATTGTTTTGGTTCACCTAGCATTGCCTTTTGAAAAACCAGCCATGCAATGTGAAAAATGGCTCACCTTTTGTTTACAACAGTACTTGTGTCTTGCGCTCTTTCCCTATGGAGCTCCCCCTACAGATTTTGAGTGCACAATGCAACAACAATGCAGAAAAGAAAACCAGGGTTGCTGTGCGTTTCTCTCAAAATAGGCTTTACAGCAGTGGTCAGCTCACCTGCTATGACTTGACTCAGAAGCAAAGGAATGCAATACACAAATCCAATACCATACTAGTCTATGATGTAAACACCCACTACAGTAGGCAACAGAGTGAAATAGAAACTTGATTCATATTCAGTCATTACTGGACAATGAAATAATCAGTAGAAGACACTAACGCAGCAAAAGCAGTTGTTGCAGAAAGAATGGGTATTACCATTACCATCTATAGAGCCAGTTTTTACAAAGGTAAAAATAAATGTCTGTTTACATCAGGAACTAGCCTGGTAATAAAACCAGACAGAGGGGCTGGACATTCGGTTGTGAGATTCGATTGCTTGCTTGAGGTGTTTAAGTTTAAAAAGATTGGATCAGCCTCTGACTGATACCTTGCCTTGACTGATAGCATTCAGGCTTTGCATTCACATCGCCTCTCTCTGTTCGCTGATTGAACAGGTTAAAATGCCTGCTGAGACAAGCTCGGGATCAAATGTAGACTAGCACTGTAGGGAGATGATGAGCAAGTGGAAGTGCGAGGAAGGTTCAGCTAGGAAGGGTCAACTTATCTTAATCAGTGTGGACATTACCATTCATAACAATTAGATAATTAGAACGATAATTATTTGCCATTATAGTTATCGTTCTGTGTATGAACCAACCTTAATACACTTTTCATCTCCCTCTGTCCACTTCACGTTCTTATTAGCTTTCTCTCTCCCTCTCTCATTGGTCAGTGTCCCTGTGCTGTGGGATGTGCCTGTTCTCTCTGTCCTGGGCACTGGTGCTGTTTAGCCGGGCATGTTGTCTCATCCGACCGGGCCATTTGGCTATGCCCCCTGCCGCCCTGCTGTGCCAGCTGCTGTGGAGAGCGGGTATGTTGGGTGCCCGTGTCGCCAGCCTCATGTTCTTCACCCGCGTCTTCGGCTGGTGGGTGTGCGGCGTTATAGGTGAGTGGCACGCCATTCACACTCACACACTTACACTTACACACCTGCTTGTGCAGTGAAGCTTTATTGCTCACATAGACACCAGCAGACAACAGACATTCTGGTTGATTTCTTTCACAGACACTACCTGTTCTCTGTGCTCCCATGTCAACACACACACACACACACACACACACACACACACACACACACACACACACCACTACCACACTTCTGTGTGGCAACTTCAACTGATCACTAGAGGGTGTATGAGTAATGTTTATTGCCTGTCAAACACAATTATAAACACTAATAAACATTTACACATTTCGTTTACACAAGTGTAAACAAGTACACAGAAACACCTGCAATACTTGTGCATTAAAAGAAATATAGTACAGAACCAGCGCAGAAGGTTCACATCTTCATTCACACGCTCTAAATACATGTTTACAGTTGACACTTTTTTTTACACTTTTTGTTATACATACACTTGCATAAACACACGTACAAATCAAATGCATTTGTGCACAAAAGCCACACAAAACTAACAAGACTGCTTGTTGACAAAAAAGGGCTCCTTTTTCCACTTCTTCTATCCAGTGTTTGGGAACATGAAGGGGATTTCTGGAATGATGGCAAAAATGAAAACACAATCCAGCAGTGTCCTAAAAAAGCAGCCTGTTTTGACAGCCTGAAAGCTTTCTGGAACTTTTCTGTGTCCCTACACCAACGTCGTGTTCAATTTCCCTTCAAGCTCTCTCTCTCTCTAAAGAGCTTTTAATAGAACACATTGTCACAAAAGGTCTTTTCAGTCAGCTGGTGTCTGTTTCCTAAGAGTAACAAGACCCCACATAACTAAGGAAGGCACATTTCATAGCCTATTGTCAGAGTTAGGCATAGTTCTTAAAAAACAGCCTGCATCGCTGAGAGATTTTTATGGATTTTTTTTTTAATGAGGTTCAGATTGACATATGCTTTGGGGCAGACTTCTGTGTTAAAACGTTGCAGGTTGTGTGTATATGTCTAGTAGTGTGTGTGTGTGTGTTTGTGTGTATGTATGTGTGTATGTATGTGCGTGTGCCATCCCAGGGTTCCACTGGGTGACGGCATCCTTCTGGCTGATGTCACAGCAGACGGACATCTGCTCGGGGCCATGGCGTTGGCGTGTTTTTAACGGCACGCTGGCCATCGTGCACGTTTTTTGCTTTCTCAATGTCAAAGATGGGCCGTCGCGTTTCCGTATGGCTGGCTTCTATCTGGTAAGGTTTCCATTCACATATTTACATACACACATATACATTCTCTCCTTCTCTCTCTCTCACACACACACACGCACACACACACACTCACATACCCATATCAAAACTTACATCAAGATATACTTATGTTATCTGTACCAATGTATGTATGCTCACCTTGCACACACACACACACAACGCACACACACGGGCTGCGTCTGTTTGTTCAGTGAAGTATTATGTTTTTTCTTTGGCATGTGGACAGAGTGTAAAGAAGTTGTGTATTATGTACTACTAACCCTTGGCTGACTCAGTGAGTGCTTGACAAGCACACCTCCACCTGGTTTTGTTTGTGTAACATTTAGTGTCAGTTAATAGTTTTGGTTGTGTGACATTGGCACACTTAGAAACATACACAGACACGCACACACACACACACACACTCACAGACAGACACACACACACACACGCACGCGGCAAGTGTGGACAAACAGAAGAATCCAAACCGAGGAACACGCACACACATAGACACTCACACACACACACACACACACACACATACACTCTCTCACGCGCACAAATGCACTCAGGTATCAGGTTATGTTACGGTAAAGGGAAACTTGTGTGTGTTTTTTTCTGCAGGTCATGTTTCTTGAGAATGCCACCCTGATGCTGGCGGCCTCTGACTTCCTGAATGAGGCATCATGGGATAGCCTGACTGTCCCCACTGCTGTGCTCTGCAGTTTCTTGTCAGGTGAGGCACACTCTTCTCCAGGTGATTGTTTGTCCTTTTCAGTGTCATGCAATAGTTTCAGTCATACTCACTGATGTCTGTCAAGGACCATGGGTATTGATGGACCATGCCCTAATCAATATCCTTGAACATGTAAAAGCTGTGTGTTATTTCATCATGTGTGAATATCTGTGATCATTTAAAATCATGTCTGTAATGAGGTCAGATGTCTCTGGTGTAATGTCAGATGTCTTTCATGAGATGTCAAATGTCAGATCATGTTTGTCTTTGGTCTGAATCTCTCTCTCATCAGCTTAAAACAAATACCAAGAATTTTTAGAAAATACATTAATTCTTGGCAACTTAACTGATATATAACAAAGACATTCTAATTTTGCATCACCCTCTCTCCTCCCTTCTCCTCTCCTCTCTTCTCTTCATCCCTTATCCACCCCTTTTTTGCATCCTCTCTGTCTCTCTTCATTCATCTATTCTGATCTCTTGTCCTTCTCATCCCCTCCTCCTCCTCATCTTCCTCTTCCTCCAGGCCTGACATCTCTGGTTCTCTACTACCGATTCCTGCACCCTAAGTCAACAGAGATCTCCCTGGGCCTGCAGCACATGGGCGGCGGAAGCCACATGGGTAGCACTTGCCTGGATCTAGAGCGTGGAGAGTCCTCCTTCTCCCTAGGGGCCGACAAGAGCCTGCCGGCGCCCCACTCCACTCTCCACCTGGCCTCCCACCCCAGCTTCTCGCTCTCGGGCATGGCCGGGTCTTTGCTGGAGCCCCCAGCGAGTTGCGTGGGGGGGAAAAGTGGGGTCGGTGGTGGGTACGGAGGATGCAGGCACCACCACTGGCTCTTGGTACGGCTGGCATTAAAGACGGGTGACCCCGGAAGGATCAACCGTGCCTACGGGGCCGGTGGGGTGGCGGCCATGCTGGGTGTGGCAGGATGTCCACCAGTGCTAATGAGAGCTGACGGGGGCATCATGGAGGGAGGGATGCTGGGAAAAGGGAATGGTGAGGAAGAGGAGGATGAAGAGGATGGGGAAGGGGAGGAAGAACAGGCCCTGGCGCCACTTTCAGACTGCAAAGAGGAGTTCCAAAGTGCTAGTGAAGATGAGCCCACATCGTGTGCAGACAACACCGGGGTTGTAATTGATGATGATGATGAGAGCTTGCCGATGGAGAGCCCACTGGAGTCGCCTGGCTCGGACTGCAAGCGTAGCTCACCGGAGGGCAAGTCAGTGCTGGGTGACAGCCCTGAACCGAACTACTGCCCCACTGAGTCCAGCTCCACGCTTTACTTCAGTGCCGACCCACAGTCACCCAGCAGCGCAAGCAACCCGCGGCTGGACCGCGACACCACCGCCTTCGGCTTCGGTGCTGAGAGCCTGGCAGAGTTGAGCAGCCCGGCAGGGAGTGAGCGGGGCGGCCCCTCAGGGCCGTCTGTCACAGGGCATCTTGGACGATTGGGCCCCTGCTACA
This sequence comes from Tenualosa ilisha, assembly GCA_015244755.2. Lineage (NCBI taxonomy): Eukaryota > Metazoa > Chordata > Actinopteri > Clupeiformes > Clupeidae > Tenualosa > Tenualosa ilisha. The sequence goes on from PYXC01000947.1 coordinate 1,921,202, forward strand.
GCTCCACGCCTCGGCTGGACGGGCCACACGGTGGGACAGGGTTAGGGCCTGGGCTGGGGACTGGGGCTGGAGTTGGAGTTGGGGGTGAGACTAGTTTCGGGGTGCCCCACCTGAGTGGGCCACGAAGGCAGCTGGTGCTGTCCCGGCGAGGACTGGAGGAGGATGCAAGCTTCTAAGAATGCTTGTGTGTGTGTCTGAGGTCATACGTCAGTGTTTGTGACTCTTAATTTACCCATGGGCCTGTTAAGTGAGCGTGTGTATGTATGTGTGTGAATGTGACTGTATGATTGCATGTGTATATTTATTTACCATCTGTGAGTCTTTGAGCATGTGTGTGCACAAGTCTGTTCAACACCCATTCCATTTATGGCTGTGTGTGTGTGTGTGTGTGTGTGTGTGCGAACGCGTGTGCATGTGCGTGTGTGTGTGTGTGCTGGGTTGCAGTGCATCTCGTTCCCTCATCTAGTCCCAGTGGAAATCAGCGAAATCACTTCAACAACTACGGTTTGAAAAGCACAAGCCTTTTACATGTACCTGGAAGAACTTTTTTTTTTTTTAACGAATCATCATGTGAAAAAGGGAAGCTCTACTTTCATTGTGTGTCTGCTTCTTCTTGTTAGCATCAAGGTCAACATGCCATGATCATCATGCTGTGGTTCATCAGTGAAAAAAATTCAAATGAGAAGAAGGCAAGACTGTACAGTCTGTTTTCTCCTGCTCATTTTGACTCTTTTGCCTGTCTTGGATTAACCTCAACTGTCTGTGGCCTCTCTTGTACTGTGGACACATTTGTTGCAAAAAAACAGAATGATTCTACTTTGTTCTTATGGACAGTTTTTTTGGCAAAGAATTATGCTAGACAGGTTTTTAAGAAATATCCTCTTTTTGCAGACCTCACAATGTGACGAGTTGTTTGGATATGACCATATCTCTGTCAGGTATTTGCTCAGGCAGTTTCGCTGGTCGTTCCCTCATCTATCGCAGACCTGTTTTGGAATTATGATGCTGTGTTTCAAAAGTACAGTATGTTGTTCTTACCCCCGTGGAAAACGGAACTCATTTTAAGATGTGTGTTCAATGGGGTTGGTGTATTTTTTATATGGCAGTCAGGAGTATATAATATTGTTTTATTTGTGTGTATATAATAAGAGGTTAAGGATTTCAGCCATCTACTTGAGCACTTTCTGTGTTACTCAACCACAAGCTAAAGCCTATTTTCACTGCTGTACAGGGACTGGGGGGCAGTGGGGTGGGGTGGGGTGGGGTGGGCAAAGAACTTTTTCATCCAACCTACTGTGTTGGAGGCTGTGAAGGGACAACTTTGTATTCAAACAGAAAATCAACATGGAGATTTTTACACTGTGGACAGGCTCTTCATATATGGTATCTCTGTGTGTGTTTTGTCATGTAAGCCAGGGCATAGGTGGTCAGTAAGCCAACTTCTCTATGGCTGCCGAGGAAGGAGGTGATCAGCTTCTAGTGTTCCCAGTGCTCTGTTAGAGAAATAACTTTTACCAGTGTCCTTAAAGCAATAACTACTGACACAGACACACACACACACACACACACACACACAGAGAGAGAGAGAGAGAGAGAGAAACTAAAAACACAAAGCTGAAGAAATGAGAAGGAAATAACTGTCTTGTGTTCTGTATAAATATGACTTTTTAAATGAGTAATGAATAAATTTATCATGTCTGTATACCAAAATTCAAGAATTTGACAGCATCATTGTTTCTGAAAATGTTATTAAAAGTCAGCTGCCCTTAGTTTCTATTTTTGTGAACAGATGCACATATCTAAAACTAGAGTGCCCTATTGCACATAATTTAAAACTGCACATATCTAAAAATTAGAGGGCCCTACTTTCATTGATAAAGATCCTAACCTGACTTTTTAAAAATAGAAATACACACAGAAGTTGAGTGGTGGGACACCTATCGTGATATCCAGAAGGATTTCACAGATATTATATTTTAAATCCATATACAAAATTAAACAGCATTTGATCCAATGGAACTGGGTAGACCACAATTGATACGCCCTACAGTGTGTCTCAAATGTAGCCAACCTAGATGACCATCTTGCACTTTTTTCTACATAATGCAACCACCTTGCATGATATAAAGGCACATAATGACCTTTTAATAAAAATCAACTAAAGTTGAACTTGATTAAAACAACTTGGAATACTTTAGCCCTGTAGGCTAAAGAAAATGCAAAGCTTTCCTTACCTTTAATGAAGAATGTTCAGTCTCTCCCTTTAAGGCCGTGCACATGCGCAGTGCAACGAAAAAGTTAACTCTGGACTTCTTAGTCGGAGAAATTCAGCATTAAGGAAAAAGTCAGAAATCGAGGCGACATCGAAATGGCTTTCCGAAGAAGAAACAAGAGTTATGCTTTCTTCAGTCAAGAATTTCTCATTCAGAATCATGCAGATATAGTATTCAGTCTGGTTATTTTCATCTTGATCGGACTGATGTTTGAGGTGAGTGCCTGACCGAACTTTTTCCTCCCTCACAGTAACGTTAACGTTACAGCTGTAGTTAGCGGGGTTGAGTTGACCTGTGGGAGCAAGACTAGGGTAGAGTTGTCTAAAGACACGTAGTCGGAAGAAGTGTAGGCTGTAGGGTTTGTTAAAACTCAGTTCAAACAACCTAGGTAAGTTTACGCCTGGCCATAGCTATGTCATAATGAGTTGACAGCGACAGGTTTGCTACAACGTTGCCCGATTTTCTTTTAGCATCTCCCGAGGATCTCCCGCTTGCAAGCGCAGCCTAGGCGGCATGATAAGTGTATGGATTTGCATGAATTCCAGCTAGGCTACCTTTCGTGTGGGGATTTTTTAACATTGTTCTTGTAAGATGTAACTCGACACATAATGTTTGGGCACTTCCTTTGTGTCTTTTAAACTGAAACATTTGCGATCACCTCGATCATAGGCTAAATATTAGGCTACCTAATGATAGTATTAATTATTTCAAGTTGCCACGACTGTGCATTGACTGAAAAACTGCATTTTCAACTTAAAAATCTCCAACTTAGACTTTTATTATAGTCGGCATAAGTTACGGGTGTGCATGATTCCCTGACAAAACTGTCACTCTGTTTCTCGCACTTAACTTCCTTACGGTCTCCAAGCGGTTTGCTGAATGGATTTGATCCTCAGCTAACTGCCACGTCTCAATCTCTGAGGGAAGAGCCAGCGGGGCTCCTCCGCCAGGAAAGATGGAATCCGCATTTTTTAGGACATCAAAATCAGACTGTACGATTTTGTATTAATGGAATGTCTGAGTCAGTCTTGCGTTTGATTATAACAAACACTGCATGTTTGCGTAAGGTAAGGTCAAGTTTGTCACAGGAATTTTTGGGGTTTTGTTTTCTTTCTCCCCCTCTCCCGGGATAAGGTGAGAAATGTCGTCATAGAGCTGATAGCCAATGACACCTCTATTTAGACAGGACAGAAGTAGCGGACAGACATACTCAGCGCACCAAACGGTCTTGGCTGCTCTTTTTTCAGCTAACTATAGCGCTTCTGTAAGTGGTTTTAGTAGAACAGAGCGCAGTGGGGAATTCCCACCGCCGATTTTCACAAATCGGAAATGATACTGAAACATCTGTGCGGCATAATGAGACAGTTGCGTCTCCTTTGCTCACATTAAGCAGGTGATTGGTTGCCTACGCGTCGTGGAATTCAGCCTTGGCACTAAGAAGTATGTGCATAATGTGTTCAGTACCATCTTTGTTATCATTTGACGTAGGCTACCCTCCTCGACACTCCAGCTCGTTTCCACCGCCGCGGTGCCGGTGCAGAAAGCTGTCACCAGCACGGCTCCCTGAAATTACTGAAATTAGTCAAAACCACACACGTCACAGTGCTGTGTTGTAAGGGAAACGATGCTAACGTTATGTGCAAGCTGTGTGCATTTGCTTTGTGACTGTCCCATCCTTCTTCTGTAAGTTAACAACGTTTGACAACTAGTTAGTTTTGTTTACCATAATGCAAATATCACTCAACGCATAGCTAGGGTGACCAGTTTTTTCTCACGTTTAAAACCGGGATACCTTGCGCCTGACCATAATGCTCGTGCACGTGTATGTGGTTTTGACGTAAACAAGAGCCGCTCAGACATGTGTTCTTATCATTTTGTAGAAGCTCACATTTATCAGTATCTCAGAGAATAATCAAGTACTTTCTTGTTATCTACATGTAGGCTACTTCTATCACAATTGAGTTAAATTAGGAAAGTCAGACAACAGACAGATTTGTGACGATAGGGAATAGGCCAGGCTATAGCCCATAGCCCAAATTTCGACTGATTTATTTCACCTGTTCGTGAAGACGCCAAGGAAATGCAAATGCATGTTGTAACATCAGCATTTTATGCATTATTAGATGAATTTTTAAAAAATTATAATATGCCTTGTAACATTAAGGAGCGCATATGAAATCGTTGTCACCTATAACCCAAAAGGCCTCTTTTTAACCTTACCAGTGTGTTGAGTGTTTGGACAACGGGATGTAGGGAACTGTGTTTACTGGTGGAAAAGAGGTATCTGAGTCTAAAGTTGGCCATTTAATGAACGGCTCAGAAGAGGCACTTAGTGCCCGTGCAGGGTGAGTGTCTTGGCTACAAAATGTTAGCATGACCTCGACCCTGTATGACTCAGTCAGGAAAATTAAGTTCTATTAAAAGTTCATCCTAAAGTCATTTCTTGTCTGTTTTTGAGTGCTACTTGAGTGCTGTTGCCGTGGAAACAGGAGGCAAGACAGTCTTATAACACTTACATTTTATTTTCTCTTAGGCAACCGCAAAAACAGCCATCATATTCATCCAGCCACAGTATAACATCAGCATACTATCGTCAGGTGGGTTTTGTGTAATTTCATGCATCTTTCATGATGTTATTTTTCCATTGTGGGGTAACCTGTTGTGTCACTTGTTGTGTACAAAGTGTATGTGTGCCACATCTGGTTCATTTAAGGACCTGCACCTCTATTACAGCTTGTCATATAAACACGTTGATTATACTAGTTAGGTACAGCATGGTAAATTGCACTAATTGTTTAAATACTGGAGATTTGGAGTAAGTAGATTGTAGAACCGCTAAATGCAGTAGCACTTTCTTTACATCTTGCTAGAGGCCCCATCTTCACATCTGTTTCTCACTTTCGCCCATTCTTTCGGTCTCTCCTCTTCACCCTCTCTCTCACTTTCACACACATGCACACCAACATACTGTACACACACACACACACACCAAGACACTCACATACATGCTCCGTGGGAACACTATCTAGAACAGAAGTGGTGTTTCTCTTAAAAAAAACAGGGCTACAGAGGTAAATGCCCACTCCTCCTCTCCAAAACAAGACAGATTTGGTGGTAACACAGATGGGTGGTGGTAGCGTAGTGGTTAAGGAACCTGGCTAGCGTGTAAGTAGCCTGAGAAGTTGTGGGTTCGAATCCCGGCTGCCACCGTTGTGCCCTTGAGCAAGGCACTTAACCCTAAGTTGCTCTAAGGGAGACTGGCCCTGAACAATTGATAGTTGATGAGTTGTAAGTCGCTTTGGATAAAAGCGTCTGCTAAATGCATAAAAATGTAAATGTAAATGTAAAGATTTCCCCATTTATCATCATCTTCTGTTGGCTGTGATTACTTTAATCACAGCCAACTGGGTTAGAGTGTTTTCAACGAATCTAATCTCTAATCACTTGTCCAACATATTTTTGAAGGAGTTGTGATGATATTTGGCAGCAGTGTTTCACAAGTCAGTCCCCTCTGGAAAATAAAGGCCAAGCAGTAATGGATTTGATGTCAAGCAGTTTTTCTAATTTCATGCCATCATACTATCTATTGACAATACTGCCTGGACTGATCTTTCTTTCTTGCTTGTTCTTTGCAAACGCTCACAGAAAGACCTGGAAAAACAGGTCAAGCTTTTCAACTTTTTTTTTTTCCCTCAAGTGTGTATCAGCCTGACTGACAATCAGGCAACCCAAGTCCGATTCCTGAGCCCCATGCTGCGAGTCTGTGTTGCTCTGGATAAAAGTGTCTGCTTTATACCAGTCAGCTTTACTTGACTTTACTATCAGATGTTAAAGTGTTCTCATTGTCTTTGCAGAAGAGGAAGTCACCCTCTACCACTATGGCTGGAAGGACTGTGCCACAGTTCTCTTCTATATTTTCATCACTATTATACTGCATGCGGTGGTGCAGGAGTACGTGCTGGATGTGAGTAGCTCACGGCCTAATGGGCAAAGATCATTGAATACTGACCAAGATAGAGCAACATAATAAATTTAAATGGCAACAAACATGAATAGTTCATGTAAGTGGGAGTGTCACATAATATCACAATATAAACTTTTGATGAGGGCTTTTGTATGAGGGCTCGACTCTGGTACGCATAAAGTGTGATTTTCCTTGGAACTTAACCAACGTTTGTGTCTCTTGTTCCGCTTTTAACCTCTCTGTTATGGGTAGCGGCGGTGCTCATGGTGACTAGAGTGGGGAAGTGGTGGCATGACTGCAGAAACAGATATAGAGGTGACCGATAAGACTTACTGTGGTTTGGACCATAGCATCTACACAGGAGGAACTGAATTGGCTGCTTGCACATTTCAGTGTTGAAACAGTTCAGATAGGCCACTTCTCTGTGAGAGTAAGCAGCTCATGAGAATACAGCCTATTTTAACTAGCTTTTGCAAAATTGCCAAAGGTTGCTTAAAGGTTCAGTAGGGTGTAGTGGAGTTCTGTGCCAATTGTATGTGCCCCAAAAATCTTGGTTTGTGGTTGTACCCAGCCAGTCAAGGCAGTCATGCTCTAACATTTGAGGGGTTTATAGTCTGCAGAGTTTAAACTTGGACCACCTTTTGCCATGTTCAAGGGTGTGATTTTGAATGAAGTAGACATTTACTTGCTAGCTACATGGGCACAGTTGCCTTATTTTATGTTATACTTAGTCCTAAAGTTAACAACGTTATTGCTAGAATGAACTGACTGGAATTTGCTCTTTTGCCCTTTTTGCCCCACAGAAAGTTAACAGACGCCTGCACCTCTCCAAAAGCAAGAATACAAAATTTAATGAGTCAGGACAGCTCTGTGTGTTTTATTTAGTATCCAGCATATGGAGTCTATATGTCCTGTGCACGGTAGGTCCCCACAATTTAGCACTGTCTGTTAGCATTAGCCTCTGATACTTAAGGGTCATGCTGAAGTTGAAACATGCTAACACATCTTAGCATATCTTTTCATGCTACATTCCAACCACTGTTATCGGTGGCACTTTAAATAAAACAAAACAAAACAAAAAAAAATATGTTTTCGAGTTCAGCCAAACTCTGAAAAACAGACTGAAAATCATTTAACATCCTTGATTTATGTTGTCCATGTTTGCAAGCCTCGCTTTCTTCATATAGCTGTTTTTGTCATTTGTGTTTCTTTATTTTTCCCCCGTACTGCTACAGGAGGGTTATCTGCTGCACCCCTGCAGCCTATGGGAGAACTATCCTCATACACATCTAAGGTAAAGTGTGTGTACATTACATTACATTTACATTTATGCATTTAGCGACTTACATTTGTCAACTATCAGTTACATCAGGGCCAGTCTCCCCTAGGGTTAAGTGCCTTGCTCAAGGGCACAGTGGTGGCAGCCGAGATTCAAACCCACAATTTCCAGACTACTTCCATTGCTAGCCAGGTTCCTTAACCACTACGCCACCACCACTAAATTGTGTATTATGTGTGTTCAAACACTGACACATTTCACCTTTTCAGAAGGGACCAAAACAGGTTTGTGTGAATAGGGAAAGATACTTCCAGACACTGTACAGTATGTGATATGTTGTAGGTCATGGTGAGACCTGCCTATTCATATCTTTTCTGCCTTATAATGATGACATATTACATGTTAAAAGGCTTTGATGAGACACTTGATACATTTGCAAAACAGGTTTGTTGTAGTTCCCTGTTGGTCTGTCTCCATCGGCAGGTTTCAGGTGAAGTTCTTCTACCTCACACAGCTGGCCTACTGGTTCCACGCCATCCCAGAACTGTACTTCCAGAAAGCCCGCAAGGTACATCCACAGAGGAGACTGACTGTGTGGTGGATCTGAGGCAATTTGGCCTAGTCATGCTACTTCCCTGTAGTGGTAGGATTTGAAATGCAAGCACAGATGATGATGTGTTGGTAATAACCAACGAAGAACATTCTTAGAGGTGGTCAGAGTATGTCTGAGGGGGAAGTATCACACATTTGAGATGAACAGTTTAAATTATATGATTTAATAATCTTTGTGTGTGTTTAGGAGGAGATCCCTCGGCAGCTCCAGTACATGACACTGTACCTGCTACATATCTTGGCAGCCTATATGCTAAAGTGAGTGCAGTGATAAGCTGGAAACATAAACATATTAATGAGAAAACGTCATAAGAAATGACAAAAGCTGCACTCTGATGTTTTAATCAGTCTCTGACTTTCTCTCTGTCTCTTTTTCATTCTCCCATAGTCTGACTCGTGTGGGTCTGGTGCTGCTCTTCCTGCAGTATGTATCTGAGCTGTGCTTTCACATCTCCAGACTCTTCTACTTCACAGATGAGAACCATCACAAAATGTGAGACCCCCCCCCCCCCCAACACATACACGCACACAAACACCAATACTTGCTACGTTTTTTCACTCTGAAGTATACTTGTGATTTGATATTTTGCATCCTAAGAGGATGTTTTGTATTGTGTCTAACTAAACAAACCTAAAAAAAAAAATTAAGACAAGCCAAAGCAGTGCTTTATTCATATATAGCACTGTATGGAATGGATCTATATCTGGTAACATTACATCCCTTCACACACGCTGTGTGTTTGTGTTTGTTTGTGTGTCTGTGTGTGTGTTTGTGTGTCTGTGCGTGGCGCGGCCTCTAGGTTTGATCTCTGGGCAGTGGGGTTCGTATGCACACGTATGGTCATGCTAACCCTTATGTTTCTGGCGGTGGGCTTTGGCCTCTCCCGAGCCGAGGACCAGAACTTAGACTGGGAGGCAGGCAACTTCAACACAGTCTTTATCAGGTCTGTATTCTCCAAAGTTGGCACAAGTGGCCAAAACCACAACCAAAACCTTGTGTGCTCTCTGTGACTCGATCTGCTTGGCACCATCGCTTGTATTGCAGACACACAAACAACCCCAAGTTTTTTTCTCCTATTGCTAAATGCTGTTGATTTTATTGGTTTTCTCAATCTTTCTGTCACACACACACACATTTACCAGAAGTGTCCTGTTAATCATCCAGTAATACTCTCCTGCAGCTGGTTTGTTGTAATAGCCTTCTTGCCTCTCTCTCTCTTTCTTCTCTCTCTTTCTCTCTCTCTCTTTCTGTTTTCATTCTCGCCCACTCTGTCCTGTTATACTACTCATTCTTTCACTCCTCTTCACTTCTTATTTCTAATCACTTGATCGTGAACACGTATGCACATAAGCACACACACACTCGTATACCAAGTCCAGACAAACAGAGGAACCCACGGGAACACACACACACACACACACACACTAAGGCCATGCAATTAATCTAATTATTCCATTAATCATGATTGTGTCCTTCCAATGATTATGAGAGCAGCACAAGTAATATAATGATTAATGATTATAATTGGTGATGAAAAAAATGTCTGCTTCAGAAACTAGTCCTGCCACATATCCATTGTCCAGTGCTCTTAACACAGGTGTTGAAGAAAAGATCAGATGGTCAGATTTGATTTGTCAGTTTCACTACGTAATTGTCAACCAGTAGTGTCTCAGTATTGGTTAAAAAAAAAAAATCATGATTATGAATTTTGCCAAAATTGAGCAGCCCTAATACACACGTGCTCAATCTCTCAACCCCCCCCCCCCCTTCTCCCGCCTCTCTCTCTCTCTCTCTCTCTCTCAGGATGATGGTGCTGTTCCTGGTGTGTTTTACTCAGTCCTGGCTGCTGTGGAAGTTCATTCGTTTCCAGCTGCGACGCTGGAGGGAGTGCAGGCTGGAGCAGGCAGCCCGAAAGAGGGCAGCTGCCAAACAAAACCCCCACGCTCGATCAAGAGAGACTCCGGTACGGCAAACATCCTCGCTGAGCCTGAATTAAATATATGCACATACTCACATTCTCAAGTTAAACTCACCTGCGAATGTGGTGATGGTTGTTGATATCGTACTCATTGTGTATGGCAGTGTGCCCTAGGTCATCTAATGTTCTTTCTCAGTATACCTCTGCCTCACCTTGCTCGCTCTCTCTCTCTCTCTCTCTCTCTCTCTCTCTTTGTCTCTCTCAGTGGGTCACCATGAGAATGGGCTGGTCAAGGGGGAGAACGGGACATGCCCTCGGCTGAAGAAGATTAAGGCCCCTTAACCCTCCCTCACCCCCCATCCTCCCTCTGGCCCCCGTGCCTTCCTACCTTACCTTCCAACCCCAACTCAACTCCACCTGGATCCTTGCCTGACCTCCTCTGCTCTGAGAGGCACCCACCTATGGCCATCATGCAGGGCTGAGGATGGATTCTTCTGAGGATCCCCCCTTTCCTTCCCTGTGCACAGAGGATGGAAGTGGGACGATTTCAGAGAAGCGAAAGACAAGGTTTGTTAAATGAAAATAAGGAGGCGAAGAAAAAGCCCCTCTTGGGATGTAGCTCCTCCCCCCCCTCCCTATACAAACACACACACACTCATACACACACACACAGACAATCAGTCATGTCTTTTGTGTTGATATCAGTATTTTTATACATTGTTTTGGTGTAAAACTGTGTTCAGTGCCTACCTGCAACTCTACACCATTGGACTTTCTCTTATCATTTTGTGTGTAATAGATGTACTATTGATTTTTTCCAGGAGTGTAACTATTTTTATTGTTGCTTTGCCTGCCTTCAAAGTCTTTGTTAGTCATTTGCTTTGCTTGAGTGCTTTGCTTGGTGCTATGGACATTGAGGATTTTGTATGGTGGCCCTTGAAGGACAAACAGTGCATATTTTCCACACAGGGCTACGCCTGAACCTCTTGTCAAGTAAGCTTCCTGCAAGTTACTTAGCAAACCATTATTGTGAAACTTAGCAAATGCAAAGGCAGCAAATGCAGTTCTTTAATGCGGTGTTAATGGAGTGTATGATAATGCTTTAGCCTTTTTTTTCCTTTATTATTTTACATATGTATTATTTGTATGTAGGAACCAGTATCAGATCGTATTGTACATTTATATTGTGAAACAATTGTTGTAATTATGAACAAAAGCTTATGAAAAGGAAAAGTGTTTCCAAAACACGTTTTTTTTAAGTTGTTGTTGTTGTTGCTGTTGTTGTTGTTGTTCTGGTCGTTCTGAAAAGAAAAAAGCTAGGTGTTTAGTTAGGTGGAACACAGTGGTTGTAGAGGCATGTATGTAAATCATCAGTGACTTGATCTTTGATGAGGAGAATAATGGTCTATCCAGCTTTGACTTTTATGTAGTCTATAAATTCCCTCAGAGTTTCTATATAGGGGGCAAATTGTCATGTCCATAACACCAGCACAATGCCATGGTATGCTAATGTGATGATGTCAATGATGATCACCTGGAATTTGAGCGTTCACTCTTCTTGGTTGTAAAACTTTTCACAGAATCATTTGCATCACACAAAAACTATGGAATTTTGTTGGTGTTACGGATGTGACAGTTTTCCATGGAATTGCTCATACAGGAAAAAATTCACACGATTCCCAATTCTCTTTGTTGGCAAAAAGAGTCAGTTCAAAGCATTTTTACTGAGTGCACATATAAATTTGAACCTTAAAAAAGATCTCTGCATTTTATGGAGGCAGAAAAATGATGAACTGTCTCATGGTTGGCAGGAAATTGCATCAGCAATCAATGTATCATATTTAAGGAAGTGCCATCATCAGTCATCATAGGTCACCATAGGTCTCACCAGCAACAATAAAGCACAGTGGTTGTGAATGACATCAGTTTAGAGTAAAACTGATCATCTTTATTGATAATGAAATACTAATTTTGTGTCGAATGGGGGGGGGGGGGGGGGGCACACACACACACACACACACACACACACACACACACACACACACACAAATGAGGGTAGGTGGGTGGTGCGGTCTCCTCTCATGGACCAGAGGTTTCTGCTCCTGCAGGCAGAGAGGGAAATCAGACACAAACATCATCAGGTTTGTCTGCTGCTTTTGGTTCAAGCAAATGTCATATTAAGCTATTGCACTGCATTGGAACTTAAGAACTTAAAAAACTTTAATCATTTAAATTTATCAGTACAACTTCATACAGGAATTGAAGAACTGACCTCATAGAATTGATGTTGGCATCAGCTATAGAAACTCAATATAAAAACACTCAAAACGAAAAAAAAAAACTTTTTTTTTTTTTTATTTGTCCATGTTTTTTCTGATTGTGGCTTTTGAGCCATAACCACTGGGTATGTCAAAAGCATACCTACACACACATTCACATGCAGACACAAAAAAAGGAAAAAGGTCACCTCCGACTACAACCATTTCTTCACAGTGCACTAAACTGAGCAGACACTGCCAAGTGTGTTGGCTGGTATCACAGTGGTACCGTACCTGTAGGTTGAGCAGACTCTTCACCGGCCTCTGTATGGCCCTGCTCCTGGGAATGACTACTAGAGACGCTGACCCCCAGCGCCTGCTGTAGTGAATTCAGCGTCTCCGAGGGAACGCGGTCAGCCTGGGACTCCAGGTACTTCAGCACATAGTGGTCAGCATCGGTCAGCAGAAAACGGTGCTTGAAGACTGAAGGAGAATTTTTGAGCCAAGTGTCTTTAGTGGATGTGTTTTTATTTATTTTTTTGTGGAAATGTGTGGATGGAGAAATTAACCCTAAGCAAAATGGTTGTTTTCAGTAAAGAGCTTCACTGACATTCTCTCTGTCTAGGACATGTACAAGGAACCAGCCAAAGTTCTGTTGATCTTCAATAAGATCAGAACATGCAACCTCTTCACACCAGGAGTTCGCCAACTCTAAAAGCAATAGAACCTTGCTTTTCCCCATGTCCCCCGTGAAATTATGCCTTTATTTTAGTATGTACAGTATACATAGAAAGTAAGTGTATTAGTGTTATATGTACAGAAATAAAGACAATGACCGGAGAGCAACACACACCTTCTATAACTGATCCAATGGCGAAGTCTGCTGGGCCGTAGTACTGTGGGTTGTCAACGGTACTGCCTGGCTTTGGGATCCGTGTCTTTTCCAGAAACTTGCCGCTAATGATGCCCGAGTTGCGTGTAGCCGTCTCGAAGATGCTGATCATGTCATTGGACAGGTAGTAGGACAGGATGAAGCGCCGTCCTGCATCCTGGGGATTCTGGGAGTCCTGTTGTGTGACAGCAGAGAAACATGAGGAAGACAAAGCACAGTAATAACAGTTCACCAAAAACAGCTACCATTTCTCACTTAAATACATGTGCTGCAAATCATTTATGGAGGATTGTGGAGGTTGTGATCCTTGCAGATATTTACATCAAAACACTAAATCATATTCATTCTTCTCACATGTATGCCATTCAAGGATAGACTATCTTTATTGTATAGCCACCCAGATCAAATGAAAATGATTATTCAAATGATTACTCAAAGTTACTGGAACTAGAAACAAAAACAATGAATGTAATAATTATAATGACTATAAATAGCTTTTAAATAAGGTTGTTTTTAAATGATTAACAAAACTCTTGTTTTCAGTCATTTCCGCTATAGTACAGAGTTGCCGCATGGCAACATCAACAAAAAAAATACAAAAAAAATATATATTTAAAAATATTTTCTTGATTATGTTTACTTTATCTATTTTGTGACAAAAAAACGTTCCAAATATTTTTTTACCAACTGGCATCATGATGCATACCATAGAGGGTTAAATTATTTGACTTTGTCCTTTATGGACCATTATGCAATAATCATTATTTCTTGCCCTCCAGGTTTGATTCTGCCTTTATACTTTGGAACCACAAAGGTATCAGGTCATTCAGAGAATTATTCCTTAATGGCACTTTTGCAGACTTAAAAACACTAGCATCCCAATATGATCTCCTCTAAAACCATTTTTTTCGTTATCTTCAGCTTCGTAGTTTTGTTAAGGACCATTGCACCACATTCCCGCATCTGCCTGATGATGCATCACCACATATTCTGGATAAACCACAAAATCAGCGAGGGCTGACTTCCAAATTGTATACTTTTATTCTGAAATCTGATCCTTCACCACTTGACAAAGTCAGACGTGAATGGGAGACTGAGCTCATAGTCCAGTTTCCTGACGAATGATGGTGTATAGCCAAACTACAGGGCAACCGTTCTTCCTCCTGTGCCCGTCTCAACCTTATACAGTTTAAAGTGTTACACAGGATGCACTTAAGTAAAGCCAAATTGGCAAAATACTTTCCTGGTACTAGCGATGCGTGTAATAGATGTGCTGCTGTTCCATTACATCTTACCCATACTTTTTGGTCCCGTCCAAAACTGGTTTTTGGGAGAACTTTTTCAAGATTATGTCTGAAGTTTTGGGGATGGACATAGAACCTTGCCCATTTGTAGCTATTTTTGGAGTCCCTCTGAACTATCCTAAATTTGGTTCACAAAAATTAAATGTACTATAATTTGCTTCTTTAATTGCACGTAGACGTATCCCCCTACATTGGAAATCACCAATTCCTCCAGGACAGCGTGCTTGGACAACAGATGTTATGTCATTTCTGAAATTGGAAAAGATCAAATTTTCTCTGAGAGGATCACTTGGGAAGTTTTATGCTACATGGCAGCCTTTCAGTTCCCAGTACTTCCACATCTCAGACAGAAAACACCGATACGGAACAAACTTAAGACACTAAGACCCTATATATTCTTTGCTTTAGTATTTATATGGTAAAGGACCAATGAGAGTGGGGAGGGTGGGTGGGTTTTTTATTTTAATTTTCTTTTTCTCCTTTCTGATTCTGGATGTTGTTGTTTGTTAGATGTCTGACAGCTAAAAGGAAAAAAGTGGACTGTCTATTTTTGCTTTTTGATATGCACACTGAAATTTGTTCTAATAAAACAAATTATTAAGAAAAAAAAATACATGTCCTTCATTATTTTTCATTCCAAATACCAAATAAGGCTGAGAATTTGTGTATGTGAGTGTGAAAGTGTGTGAGTGTGTGTGGGTGTTTTCACACCTCTTTAGTTTTAGTAGAAAAACATCATATCAGTCCAGTAGTTACTTGAAGAATAATAACCATACAAGTGATGTTCTGAAGTGCAATATTATTTTCTGGCATGGGATTAATTTTTGCTGCATTCACTTCCATAGTTTATAAGTTGCTTATAAGCTGTTTATAAATGCATAAGCATAATCATCACCATAAACAAGTCTATATGACTATAAGCATATGGTGGTAAAATTGTAACATTACCATAACCATAACCTCAACGTAGGTGAGAAGCAAGAGGAAATATATTGTCTAACAGTTTTAACCTGGTAACTCCATTCCAGGTCTCTAACTAAAGCATACTAATTGGAACGCTAGGTGCTCAGGGCTGCAGGCAGTGGGGGGTGAAATGAGATCAGACACTGATTGCTGAGCTCCGGGCACCATGTTAACTACCTGAAAACAACTCCAGCCTGCTCCCGGTGGGGTACCCTCTTTAACAAGATGCGTTTCTTTGCAGTTCAGTAAATCAGTCAGGACTTGTTTTCCTCTGGAATCTGACTTGTATCTCTACTAAAAAGAACAGGACCTTGCAAGTCTTGTGAAATGAGTCTCGTGTCACAGGTGCACATAGTTGTTCTACTCTACTTGCTGTGGCATTCTCGATTTTGCCCCTGCTTACATAGATGAATGCCTCTAATATTCACGGCGGGAGTTGAACAATTCAATGGCACCCCTTTAGAAAAAACCCTGCCATGTTAGCAACACTTTACCACAAATCAAATCCATGGACCTGGTGGTGATAATGCCTGGCCCGAATGCGCTACATTAAAGAGGCATACAATGTTCCAGTCAAATCATAAAATCCAAGGCATAATGTATTAGGCCATTTAGTTGACTTTCTTGGTTCCTCCAAGTTCAGAATTTCAGAGTTCAGAGAACTTACCAGTTGTGCAGCATAGCGCAGTACTTTGTGATCATTCTCCAGCAGCTTCATCAGGTCCTTCTTGGGAGCCTCGGGGATGAAATGCAGGCAGTTCTGCAGTGAGTCCTCCAGAGATCCCCAACCATTGTAGGGGGGAATCACCTGTTAATACGTGTGTATGTGTGTGTACACACCATATGCAGAGAAAGTGTGTATTAGATACCTGTAATGACTGGGAGAAGGATGAAACTGTCGCACAGTACTACCAAAGATCATTGAATACTGACCAAGATAGAGCAACATAATACGTTACAATGGGAACAAACGTGAATAGTTCCGGTCTGCATAAGTGCGAGTGTTACATAACATCACAATATAAATTTTTCAATGATCTTCTGTATCAGCGTATAAGGGTTCGACTCTGGTCAGCATAAAGGAGGATTTTCCCCCCTCCCCCTTGCGAAAATAGAACACAGAACTTAACAAATATTTGAGTCTCTCACTCCGCTTTGGAGTGGAATGCTGTGCAATGGCCTGACAGTACACAATACTATAATGGGAAGGAAACCTTACTGCAGTAGCAGCGAAAGTAGGGTGTGGTGAATAAGAATAGGAGTTGTGATGAGCATGATGAGGGGCTTATTAAGACTGATGCGGCTCCACCTGACCTCTCTCACCTTTTGGGCCTCCCTGCTGGCCTTCTTCTCTAGCTGGACAGGTTTGAGTGGCAGGTCTGGGTGGTTCTGCTGGTAGTAGGCCCGCGTGAACTCGTCACAGTCGTGCAGCAGGAAAGTTCGGCCCATAAGCTTCAGCGTCTTGCCCACCTGGAAGTCTTGTGGCGAGTAGAACTCGTTCACTTCTTGGGAAGACATCTCCAAAACACAGGTAGGGAAAGGCTCTGGGGGGAGGAGAACCAGGACGGGTACAGGAGGTGGGTGTTGGGGGAGGGAGTGGGGATGGGGGTGGATGTACAAGCAGTGATAATCATACACAAGGCACATATCCACACACGCAAACAAAACAAAGACATACAGTGTTACTTGTAAACCACTGAGCTAGTGACCAGGAAATGTACAACACATCCTTTGTATTTGAGACTTAAAATAATAAATAATAAATCACCAAAAGTAATAACTAGGCTGGGAACAGTCATAGCAAATCTAAATTATGTATATTAGTGGTCTATAACGGAAGATGGTTACTTCATCGTGCAGAGTTCAAATACCCAAATAGAATACTCAAAATAGCACTTTTTACACACATCTGTTACATATTCAGGACAACTCTTTCTTTATGATACCTGTTTAACTAGGGCAGTGTTTTCTAGAGCTCTCTCACTCACTCTCACACACACACACACACACACACACACACACAAATACTCTCAAACACACACACACTCACCACAAGCAGGTTTGATGATTTTGGGGACTCTCTGTCTGCGCAGCAGCACAGGAAAAGGATCTCGTCCACTGTTGGGCTCGTGGACCTCGCGGATTTCCACAGTGTCATCCACCAGGTAGTACTGGATGGTGACAGGATGGGCATCGCCATACAGCGTGTCCGTGTCGTCCCACAGGGCGAAGAAGCGTAACACCTTTGGACACAAGCACACAAACATATGTTTGTGTTAATGTCCTTGTTTACCTCGAAGACATCAACACACATTCTATTTCGTATGTATAAAATTCATATGCAAGGTAAATCCCATCATATGCAGGTGCATATCAAAGTACTTTTTAATACTGCACCATAGGCATAGGCCACTACCACTATAGCATTGGGGACTTAATCTACACATTTTAATGATTGGTCTGCAATACAAGTTTGCAGCAAAGCCATCTTTATCAGCACCGCAGGAAGTGACAACAGAGGCTAAAAATGAGAACCATGAAACCCAAGAGGACAGGATGTTGTAAATTCATCAGAGAGGGGAGTTGGTGTTGTTATCACCGGTTGCCATAATTCATCTCAGTGAGCGTGAAACTGAGAACTAGAAAGATATACAGACAGAGAGAGAGAGGAACTGAGTGAGGCCCACAGCTATGGACCACTGAGAAGGGTAGCTACAATTACCTTATCCACACTCACAAAAGCAAATGTTTTCCTTAAGTGTATGTGTGTGTGTGTTTGTGCGGTCACCTTACGGTCCATGGTGAGGAACTGTTTGAGGCGGTCGAAGTCTGAAGGGGTGGAGTAGGCAATGTGGGGCTGCATCTTGGCGCGGACTTTTGCATATGGGTCAGCTGGGAGTGATTCTGGGTCATTCAGAACCAGTCCCTGGCTCTCCATAAATTCCTAATTCAGACACGAGCACAAACGCACACAGACACACACATACACAAACACAAAGCCAAAAATAAACAAAGACACTAAAGATGTGTTCTGTGGAGGCCCTCACACAAACATGCACTCCCACAATTACGTATCACCACAGCTCAGAACACGAGGCACATGATATAAAGTAGCCTATGTGCAGTACACTGGAAAACGTGTGACTACCAATACTTGTCCAAACTGGACCGTAATTTTAAATTCAAAGAGTTATTCTCTTCTATTCTAGAAACAAAACTTGACATTTTTACAGCAGTGTTTATGAATGTGAGAGGGAGAGCGCCCTTTGGTGGGTTATTTAACAGCCTGCAAATAAGCATGTTCTTGCCCTAACCTGTGTATAACTGTCACAGTGTGTGAGACGGTAGTTGACCCCATACACACACAGGTCCATGGCCACGTTTAGGTCCTTCCAGTGGTAGTGCTCGCCCCGGTTGTTCTTGGGCAGCCGCTGGCGCTTGATCAACTTGCCCTGGGGAATTCCGGAGTTCTCCACTGTGGGCTCAGTCACACACATGCTGTCGTCCTCCAGGTAGTAGTAGAAGACTACTGGCCGCACGCGATACTCCTCGTCAGGAGAGTGCAGCACAGCCTGCTGAAAGTAGCCATAGAAGCGAAGTACCTTGAGGGGGAATTAGAGATGGAATGCTTCAGATTTCTGACCCTGTCTGGCCAGCTGTGGCCTCCTGAAACACAACTCAGCTGTGTCACTGTGGTGAATGCAGACACAGATTGATAGAGAGCCTATACTACTGAGAGTGAAGAAGCTGTGTAAATGACAAAACAACTGAAACAACATAAAACATACTGTATGAATTTTATGTCCCACAACATGTAAAACACATCATTTAACACATAAGGCTAGGATAAACAATAATGTTGGGATACGATATTGTTACAGGCCTGTTAAACTTGTAGTTAAGAAAAGATGGCATAAGAAAAGATGGCTTTCAAATACCCTACTTGCCTTTCCAAAAGGCTTGTATGGCAGACACCTTGGTCGCACAGTTTACCCACAAACAAAATGAGTCTGCGCCTAAATGAGTTGTCCCTTACCTTCTTGTCATACAGGACATGAGCGGGGGTGAAGTTTAGCGGACGGCTCTTGGCGGCGCTGCCGTACGACACCAAAGGGGTTTCACAGGGTACTTGCGTCGCCTCGTTCAAATTCAGTTGCTCAGACAGTAATGGTTCTTGCCCGATGCCAGCTTTTGGTCTTTGAGGTAAAGCATAGCCGTTCTTGTATGACAGCGTTTGAGATTTATGAAAAGCGGATTTCTGTAAAATGAAAGCATGACACTGAAGCTACTTTGAATTTGTCTGAGAGAGAGTGTATTTTGTGATCAGTAAAATAGCCATAGCCCTCTTACTCATCCATCTAAGAGGCGGATGGATAACCATGGACTGATAACCAGCCATGATAAAATAAATGTGTTTTAGCATTACATCGAGGTCTAAGTTAGCTAACACAGCGAACCTAGCTAACTTTAGACTGACCAAAGTACAGCTGAATTGTCTTACCGATATGTCGCGAAATGTGTGTCCCGGAAAAAAGGGTAATCCATGACTTGTGTTCATAGACATTATGCACGTTCAAGTTTGATACCAGTGTCGTGGAATGAAGTCTAATAAAACATCACAGGAGACAGCTCTTTGTCCTCGTGAGAATATCACATTTCTCCGATCCCTCTGGAACTCTCATTTGTACACACTGCGGTATCCAAAGAGACCACGACGTGGTTACCATGGAGTACCTAAACAAATTCATTTAGCAACATTCTCCATCGGAGCGCAGACGCACACATTTTGGAAAATACATAAAGTTATTCTTTTGGGATCAGTGGGGGAAATAAGCGGAATACGCTGGCCTACATTCTCTGGTAATATAGTCACACTACACAGGGTAACTTACATAAAGTCAAATCATATTAAATACGTATAACATACGTGTAAGTCATTGCGTTTGTCTTGGCCGTGCCCCTGCTCATAGTTGCGCCGGCAGATGGCGCGATAACACAACAAAATCACACAGTGACACAAATCGCGTCTCCGTAAGCAGTTTATTCCAAGCTCAAGTGGATTTTTGGTTTCACACAGTCTCCAGCCATGGACTAAGTTCCATTCTCTTTTTAAACAATGTTCTTCAGATGGGATAGGGATTTATCTCTAAGGCAACATCTCATTATGTACTCTCTTTAAAAAATAAAAAGCAAACAATACTTTACATCATTTCATTTTAGTGGCAAAATATCAGACCAGGGAC
Organism: Tenualosa ilisha; assembly: GCA_015244755.2. NCBI lineage: Eukaryota > Metazoa > Chordata > Actinopteri > Clupeiformes > Clupeidae > Tenualosa > Tenualosa ilisha. Next base: position 1,941,909 of record PYXC01000947.1, read on the forward strand.
ACTGAAATGACTAGCTTATTTTGCAGATAGAATACATGGACAGATGACTCTGAAGAGAAAGAAATGTACTTCAACACCAAATATTCCCTGTGAGATACAGAGACACTACACTTTCTAATAAGTGTGTCTTGAATTTGCATAGAGGGTCCATTTCTGCCAAGTGTTCATCTTGCATTAACTTCCCTATTAAGGCAGGATAAATTACACTAATTTCTGCTATGAGTAGCAAGCTTACAGACGTGAGAGCACATCATACCGTGCCATTTAGAACTGGCCAGGTAGGCAAGATCAACCTAAACACAAAAAAATATATTTGGACTAGTTGCTTCAAAATTGCATATCACTAAATCATGTATGAAAAGGTACTTCAGTGATATTGTGACCTGAAAAAGAAATTGACTTTTCAAAGCTTTACATGGTCAAGCTTCAGGGCCTGCCTTAAGTAACAGATATGCAGCATAACCAAAAAGAGTTGCTGGCTAATAAAAAGAGTTCACACCAGAACATTTCTTGGCCTTAAATTAGACCAAATTCATCATATCCAACTACTGTCACAATAATCGTGTGTGTAATTAATTTGGTGAGTCAGTTCTTGGCACTGATCTCAAAAGTATATCTCCTGAGATCAGTGGCTCTTGCCTTTATTTGTGCAAAGTCAAAACGAACTGTGAAGGATCATGCTCTTAATTTTACACAAGAAATCAGGAAAGGCCTTTCATCCCTCAAACTCAACTAGTTAGCTTTTAACACCACCTACATATTCCACATATGATAAAAATATATCTTTTGGTAAGCCACTTCACCAAGGTCTGTATAAAATTTAACAATGGGCATAAAAGAAACTCAATATAAAAATCAATATAAAAAAATAGCATGATCAACAAAATGATCAATAATTTACATCTTGAGTGGGCCCTACAAACCAAAGAAATCCCATAAGCAGGATAAGGCACTTCACTGTGCATAACATGATATCAATATATATATTTATATGGAAAAAAAATGTTTAAGTACTCAACCTCTTTGAGGTTTTCAATGGTGTTTTTTAGCTGACACATCTCAAGCAATGTAAGTATCCCCTTCTTAGGAAGAAAATATCAACAATCGTATGCCGAAACACTAGGATCGTATCCCTGAGGTGTCAGACAAAGCTTTGCCACTGTATAAAAATATTTCATTGCCATTTAGATACGAAAAAACAACATCAAACAATAAAACTATTAAATATTAAAAATAGATTTCATAAGGGTTGAGATGAATACCAAACATTATTTTCTATTATTCTCTTTTGGTTTCAAAAAAGTTGGCAGTGTGGTTAACATCGAGGTCATATATGTATTTATAAACTGTCCTTCAACAGACCTCGAGTTCTATTCTCTCGTTCTTCCTGTGAGTGTTTGAATGCTGCTGAAAGCATCACCCTACTGTCAAGACGTGGGATGAGAAACAAAATAATGATAATAGAAACAATAAGGCCTAAAGACGGTGAGAGAGCAGAGGTCCTGTCTGCACAACTGCATACTGTCCACCAAGAGCTGCCACAAATAATAATAATTAAAAAATTCCACTCCCATTGTCTCTTTTCATAAAGTACTTTTGAGTTCTGGAAATAAACTCCAACAACCATCACCCTCCACCTCCAGGAAGAGTGGTTTGGTTAGAAGTCAGAAAGCCAAGTGCAGAGTACTATAGACCCAGTCAGGTCACCTCAGGGGGCCCCTACTTTGAGGCTGATGTGTGGGAGGCGAGTTGGATCAGCACGGTGACCAAGCCTGACCCAAGAGGCAAAGGGAAGAGAGGGAGGAGGGAGAGGGTCGGTTTTTAGACTGGATCTACGCCTTGTGCATGGATGTATGTACTTTATGTACACATGCACTTATGCTTCCACATCCGCTGGAGTGAAACAAAAACTAAAAAGAAAATAGAATGTTTAAATAAAAACTTCTGAAATCAAGCCCTAAGCCCAGTTCCGATGGAACTTTGCCTGCCCTGATGAGTCATTCCTGAACTGTCTTTTCTTCTGGATCAGGCTTCTGTTTGTTCGTTCTGTTGTATTTCAGAGAAAAGATTGGAGGAGGCAAGGAAAAGCATCCATGGCGGACTGGAGGTGCATTCGGGGTCAGCCCTCAGTAGTAGCGGTTGAGGCTGCGCGTGCCTGGCACATCAGGCTGCCCGTTCATCCAGATCTCACGAATAATGCGCTCGCGCTCCTCCAGCCGCTGAGCGCGTTCCAGCTCCTCAGCTGACGTGAACACATTGGTGTTGAGCGTGCGTTCGAAGCGCCGGTGCCGCCGCGCTGACAGGTCAGAGCACGTGTCCCAGTCTGAGTCATCGGAGTCGTCGGTCGAGTCGCTATCCGTGTAGGCGCCATGGCGGTGGCGGTGTGTCCCCCGACCAGACTGTCGCCGCCGTCCTGGGTGGCGGTTGGCTGAGGTCGAGCCGGAGCGGCAGGACCGGTGGAAAGGTTGGCGTGGGCAGTCGGTGCGGCAGGAGATCTGCACCACCAGAGCGAAGAGTGTGAGGAAGAGGCCCACGCACACGCCACACACAAAGTAGAGTGCCGCACGCTCCGTGTGCTCTGTAAAAAACATGAACACACACACACACACACACACGCTCAGATGATTCATGAGAACTCCATCAGTATGCAACCCAGGAAAACAAACAGTGACAACGACAGGACTAGTGTAATGCAGTATTACAGTAAAAGCATTGTCACACCGGCATTAAAACATGTTTCTCTTGGGGCCTTGGAATGTGGAAAACTGTCGTGAATGATATGGAAAGGTGATAACACAAGGCAGAGACAGAAAAGCACAAGAGAGGGAACAGGTGTATGTCTCTGCTTGTTTTTTAGTGGGTTTTTTGAGGTTTTTGATTCTGACTTAGACGTGTTTTTTTAGTCCCCAAGGGACTCATTTAGAATTTGCCTCTGTGTGTGTACACCAATGTTTTTATGTAAGGGCTATGATGCAAGATTGATGGAGCATGAGGCCTTTTTCTGAGTTTTCAAGTGTGTGCGTGTATGTGTGTGTGTGTGTGAAAGAGAGAGACAAAGTTGCCTCTATGTATCAAAGCACTTACTATATGGTAGCAAACTTACTGTAGGTTATTAATTCACAGTATGAGTGGGTAGATTATCTGTAATCTATGAGTTGGTGTGTATGCTGTGATTGGACGGGAGAGCTAGTGTACTGGTGTTCATGTGCCATGCAGCAGCAGATATCAGCTGTGATTGGCTAAGAGTGAGAGTGAGAGCAACACGGCAGTCAATATTAGCCATGATTGAGTGCGTGAGAGAGTGGGTGGTGGCTCACCTGCGATATAGGTGTAGGTTGCCAGGGCGCTGCTGATGAGGGCCATGTCGGCACTGAGGGCCGTGGCGTTGATGCTAGGGGCCAGCGATGGCCGTGAACTCTTCTCCTCTGAGAACGGCACCGTCTCCCTCCCTCGCTTTTTCTTCCCTGCGAGCGACAGAACATAATGCCAGCCGTCATTCTCACTTCACATCACACATACGATATTTGTCCATTATGTGTATGTGTATTTTAAACATTATTGTAGACCCCTTCTTGCCTTATTGTGGCTATTTTCATTAGATACATTTGACATGATTTATGTGTTGGACTTATCAAAACCATGCATTACGACATAACAATCTATCTATGGCCATATAAAGAACACAGTGTATAATTTATTTACAAAAGCTTCACTGTTAACATTGCAGTTATGTAAACAGTTGATTTACCATCCTCATTGTGCTCTGTGTATGTCTGTGTGTGTGTGTGTGTGCGTGCGTGCACGCGCATGTGCGTGTTTTCATTCCTGAAATCACTGCAGTGTTTACACGAGGGCTCAGCAGGCAGGCGCTGTGTGCGAGTGTGTTTACTGCCTGCGTCGCCGCTAATCCAGCGCGTGGCACCAAGCCCCAGTTTATACTTTAGAGCCGTCATGGAGGGAGACGTGGGGTCTGCAGTGGCTTCCAGAGGTATGAATTACAGGGCCAAGGGCCGGAAACTGGTGCTGTTCGCGGCTCCGTTTCAATGGTGAAGCCAGGAGTTCAGACCCTGATGATAGGGGCCTGACTTACTGTGGCTGTGCCCAGACATAAAGCATGACATCTGGTGAAGGAAACTATCAAAGCTATGATGATGAAACCATCCTACTCAATAGCTTCCTCAATATGCCTCTTTAGTCCGGTTGTAGCCTATCGTTGGAGCTCTATGTGCCAAACTCTAGCTTCACCTACAGCCCGTATTACGTTGACATTTACATTTATGCATTTAGCAGACGCTTTTATCCAAAGCGACTTACAAAAGAGGATAACATTCTTATTAGTATTAGTATTAAAGACTTTTGGATTGTGAATCCAGGCCCAGAGCCATGAGCAGCTGCATGAGTCAAGATTAGACAGCTTGTCGGTTTCCACTAGCCTAGCCTTAGTTCACCCCAGGCTCAAAGTTCTATTTTGGCATTGTTTCCAGCCGTAGTGGAACATTGGCAAAGGCACGGCAACAATATGTTAACATAGTTACTAATCACTCTCTCCATCTCTCTCTCTCTACATCTCTCTCTCTCTCTGGTTCTCTTCTCCCTCCCTCTCTTTCTCTCTCTTATTCTGACTTGTCCCCTTATTCCATTCACTCTCTCTTCTTCCCATCTTCTTATCCTCTTTGTCTTGCTTTCTTTTCCCCTCTTTCTCCACTCTGTTCATCTCCCTCCCCAACCCCTCTTCTCTTTCCTTCATCTAACTTTTTAGCAACATGGTGTAGGCTGTAAGTAAACACTGTCACCCGAGCCTCAGATGTCAATCATATCCAAATATGCGTTGGTAAAGTCAACAGTCAGAGGCCTGAGCTGACACTGATGAGGGGGTCGTCAACTGTCACGGAGCAGTCCCCCCCCACACACACCCACAAACCACACATACACCTCTGTTTCAGGGGGTTCAGGGGTCTGGGGTTAGTGTGTTAACCTCTTTAATTTAGCTGGTTTAGACTCAGCAGGGTTGCACAATCCAGATGCATAAGGCTGGAAAGCTGAGACAGCCTGTTATTCATTTAAGGGGAGGTGTGTGTTTGTGTGTGTGTGCATGCAAGAGAGAGAGAAAAAGACAGAGAGAGGATTTTGTATATATATGTGTGTGTGTGTGTGTGTGAATGTTTGTGCACTTTTGTGTGTGCGTGTGTTCATGTCTGTTCAACTTTGTTTATGTCTGTGTGTGTGTGTGCGCGCGCACGCATGTTTTTATTTGGAGAGGGGAGGATGGTTGAATGATCACACCTGGACTACGTGTTGGTCACGCTCAGAGGTCTGGCCTTAGGTTAGCCTCGCCACCACAGAGCAGCACCATTTGCAAAAGAGACTTAGTGGTGATTAGAATTTTACTTAGAGCTTGTTGTGATGTGTTGTCTGGTTAAGAGCTTACATCTTTGTGTGTGCTTGTCTTTGGCATACTTGTGTGTGTGTGCATGTGTGGGTCTGTGTGTGTCTGTGTGTGGACTGCACTTACCCTGATCCAGCTGGGCTATTTGTGTAACATATGGAAACACAATAGCATTTAATGAATTTATTCTCCTTTTCTCTCTCTTT
>PYXC01000947.1:1952500-1972500 GCA_015244755.2 Tenualosa ilisha
GTATGTGTGTGTGTGTTTGTGTGTGTGTGTGTGTGTGTGTGTGTGTGTGTGGTGTGTGTGTGTGTGTGTGTGTGTGTGTGTGTGACCTAAAGTGGGATTACGTGTCTGAAAGAGGGGATCGGAGTAGTTGGTCATGTGTGTGTGTGTGTGTGTGTGGTGGAGAGGGGGTACATGCATTTGTTTGAATGAGTATGCATTAGTGTGTATGTGTGTGTGTGGTGTGTGTGTGTGTGTGGTGTGTGTGTGAGAGAGACAGAGAGTGTGTGTGTGTATATAAGTGTGTTTCCGCCAGCGAAACCTGAGTGCTGTCCAGGGACCGATGATTTAAACTGCGGGACTCCTCCATGTTTGTCTTTGATTTTTTTCAAACGTTTCTTGGCAAGAAGCCAGGTGGTAGGATTCGGGGAGTGGGGGATTTTTGGGGAGATGGAGGAAGAGAGAGATAGAGAGAGAGAGAACGAGAGAGAGAAAGAGACAGAGAGAGAGAGAGAGGGGCGCAGCGGCAAGAGTGTTTACCCTAAAGAGCCACAGTAATACTTTAAAAGGCTACCCATAATGGAGAACGCACACACACACACACATACACACACGGACACAGACAGAAAAACACGTCTCGTAGTGGTAGTCTCGTGGTCATCACTCACTCCACCAGTACAGATGCTTTTGCCATTCACTGACTACTGCGTGCGAGTGGGTGCTTCTATCTCAGTGTGTGAGGAAGAGAGAGAGAGTGTAAATGCGTGTGTGTGTGTGTGTGTGTGTGTGTGTGTGTGTGTGTGTGTGTGTGTGCTTAAATGGAGGCAATAGTGACCAGTTGTCATCATTTGCAATCCTGCAAGCACACTAAAATAGACCAGTTACTGACAGACCAATGTCACAACAAGTGTTTCATCTAAGCACTGCATATGTATGTACATTCTTTCAAATTCAAACAAACACACAACACACACACACACACACACACACACACACATACACATATGCAGACACACACACACTTTCTCAGTAGTCAATCCCAGTTGTCTTTCAAAATATGCACATTCACATTCTCCCTCTCTCTCTCTCTATCACACTCTCTCTCTCACACACACACACAGGTCTGGCTAGGCCGGCAATATAAAGGCGGACATGGCTGCATCAGAGTTTCCATTTGCTGACCCCAGGGCCATGTGGGAGTGCAGCGGTCTGTCCAAACAGTAGTCAGCAGAGCTGTGTTTGTCTCCCGCTCTCACTCACGTAATAAGTGTGTGTGTGTGTGTGTGTGTGTTACGCTAGTGGACCAGTTCTTCTCCAGGGTCTTGACAATTAGAGTACCATATTTTCTTTTTGTCAGGACAGAGGAAAAGTTCACAAGGTTCCTCCACTCCACAGAAACTGCTACAGACTATCTGGTCAGTCCCTGTGATTGGCTGAGACGAGTCACGTAACCCACTCTGTCTGGGTGAGCAGTGTGCGAGAGACGACTGCACAGGTTAAAACAGTCTGCTTGGCTAATCTCTGAGAGCCACATCAATGCATCCAACAGACCAAACAGACGATTCAAATATAACCCCTCGGAAAAGCCATTCACAGACCACTGAGGTCAACACCATTGTGAAGATAAATATACACTGCTGATGGGACTGAAGGGCTACACTAGGCTTTGATCTCAGTGGAAAGGACAAACCAGAGAAGAGGAGAATGGTTTGTCTATATGAGGAGGCCAACAGCTGCTCACACAAGCAGGGTGTTTGAGGACTTCGCTGTGGATGCAACCAGCGAATGTGCAGTTGGTGTGGTGACACACAGGCCATTCAGGTCTCACAAGCCTCTTTTGAAATCGATGACAATATGAGTACAAACACCCAGTGGCAAAGATTTCAATCTCACATGGATGACAACACTAAAGTGTCTTGCAGGCATTGAATTCACAGCCATTTTCAAGTGATCCAGCAGTTTATCGGTCATATATCAAACCATGGTGAAAGGTTTGGGATATTTATTTCCCTATGGGGTAAAATAGCCGGTGTCTATTTGCTTATGGGGGCAAAGGTAAACGATGATATATGAGAGGGTCTGGAAAAGCCATCAGGATCAGAATCAAACAAAGAATCCATTTTGACATCCTGATAAATTATGATCTTGAAATATGAATGGTGATCAACTAAGCGCCTTCTTTTTACCAGGTAAGAGGATGCCAAGAGAGCTCCAAATCACAGATGCATGCAGGTCTATGGGAATTACACAAACTGTGACACGTAGATGGTAGAGATCGGGCGGTGACTCATGCTGAAGGATTCTGGGAAATGACTCTAGGGAGAGCTTGCGCTTCCTGGTGTATGAGAATTACAAGTGACAGTGGACTGGAAGGACCGCTTCACCTGATACAACGACCCAGTCGTGACAGTGATAGATGTTCCTCCGAATGACAAATACCAAACTTAGAAAAACAAAACACAACACACACACACACACACACACACACACACACACACACACACACACTAGCTGCCTGTGTAGTAACAACCAAAGCTAAGACTTTGCTGGTGTCTGCGTAAACACAGACTGAGCTCAGCCACATGTGGCCTCTCACTCTTAACATTCCCCTGCACAACAACAAGCCAGAGGCCGAGTTACACACTCTGGGCAGGCACACATGAGCCTCCAGGTGACAGCTTGGAGCAATCAGAGACTACTAACACTGCTGGCCTGATGTGTGGAATGGTGCTGACATAAACAGAGATTAGGCAGAGTGAGGGGTAGAGACAGAGAGAGGGGTAAAGACAGCAAGAAAAGAAAGGGAAGCAGCCTTCTCACATGACCTGAACTACTGTTGGGAATGTCCAGTGTGAGATTATTCAGTATTTTACAATCTATAGGCTTAGTAACTTCAACAGAACAGAAGACCAAATGCTTAAGCTACTTGAGCCGTCTCTATATGTTGCTGCCATCTAATATGCATTCCATCACACAGAGACCTTGATGTGACACGAAACTCAGCAAGTCCATAGATGCATTATTAGCCACTTTATGGTAGCTTATAAGAAAGGCTGGATGGCACTTCTGACAGAAAGGTTGTTGGTAGTTACTGAGAGCCATCCATCACCATGTTTTACATCTGTAACAGAGAAGACAGACACAGACAGACTTCACTCTGGTATGGGGCAGCCATAACGAGCCTAGGGTGCTGAGGCAGGATGGGTTGGACTGGTGACTCCAAGCCAATTGGCACATGTGATTGCCTGGTTCTGAATTCTGAGCTCTGTTTGGCCAGTTCAGTCTGGATCAGATGCTCCACATCATTACTGGAGCCACCAACAGGGACCCTGGAGACTATTCTTAGAGTCAGATCCTAAAATAGAAGTCTACTCTCTGGCTTTCACCCCCCCTCCTTTTCTCTCATTCTCCCAGTCCCCTGAGCTCTGGTCCAACCAACAGCTGTTTTTAATCATGAGAGAGAGGGAGAGAGAGAGAGGAACACAAAAAGAAGAGGCCCCATGGTAGAGTCTGAGAAGAGTTAGCCAAGGAACCAAAGTTCTCTCCATCTCAATGCGGTGAAGTAACAGAAAGTAATTTTATGGGTTTAGATAATGTTGCACGGATTGTGTGTGTGTGTTGCACGCATATGTGTGTGTATTTGTGCAGAAATGCATTGTGCATTGTCATCTATGCAATTGCACAGTGCATTGCATTGTCATCTATGTGATGTCAGCTCACTTTTGTCAGCTGAATTACCGTTTAACCAAAAAAGCCCTTTTTGATCTCTTTCCACGCCACACAGTCTTGCAAAAACAAAATGCCACTTACTCAAAAGAGCAGGCACATCCAAATCACTTCAGGCCCAAAGGCTTAACAGTTCATAGTCTTTTATGAGGACCTTTAAAATTTGCGCCCGTGGATGAGCAGAGAGCGGCGAAGTCTCGGCATGATTTAAAGTGCCTCACTCCCTCTCCACTTAAAAACTGCGAGAGGTATTTTTTGCCCAGCATGCATGTATGACGAAACCAGTGCCAGAACACAGAGGCAGGCGTCCCACCAGGAGAGAGGGCCAACCCGAAACAATACACTCATTCTCTGCCCTGCCAATAGCGCAGGGTAAAAGGCCCGACTAAATGCAGAAAACACTTGCAGGCAGAACCAGATCTTCAAACATGCAAACGAAACAAAAAAAACAAAACAAAATTTGTATTTTGGAACTCCTGAGATCGTCATTTGTAGAGCCCAGTGAAGCTACACGTGGTGGCTCAAAGGGCAAGTTCAAATCCATTAATATGATGCCAGGAGCGAACAAATATTTTATTTTCCATCACAAGTGCCATCTTCTTGGTTTTCCAGAAGGTAATGCATTCCAGATGACGGCTGATTTAGCACATGCTCCATATGGACATATAGAAGAGAAGAGGCCCTGTAAGGAAAAGCCCATGTCCAGAAGGTTCCGGTTCCGGAACGGTTTCTCTGCAGGACTTCTTTAGGGCACCTGATCCAAAGAGCACAGAAACCGACTCAAAGACATGCTTAAAAGGTACTGTTTAGTTTATGAGGCATTTGATGATGGTCCGGACTCTCCTTTTGTTGGTGGACCTAACAGCAGAATCTAAATGAATTCAAAACATGAATTCAGTGCTGATGAATGAAGTGTGTGAGTGTGTATATACCTCTGTATTTGTGTGTGTGTGTGTGTGTGCATGCGTATGTGTGTGTGTGTGTGTGTGTGTGTGTGTGTGTGTGCGTGCATGTGTGTTTGCGCATGTGTGTGTGTGCATGTGTGTGTACAGTAGTAGCCTATCTGAGATCTGGAGTTACTCAGAAATCTTCATGACTCACTTCCCAAGACACCAGACACCACAGTGCGTCCACTTACTGTAAGCCATGACAAAGAGCCACTAATGGTTTCCCTGCATGTGTGTGTGTGTGTGTGTGTGTGTGTGTGTGTGTGTGTGAGATTTTGCAGACACAATCCCACACAAGCATTCCAAGCATGGCTCCAGCATAACTCACATGCAGGTACTGGCTCATCGCTCAGCCACGAGATACAAAATCAGACTCCATCGCCAGTAACAACTTAAAAGATGGGTTTAATATGAGTCCTGCAGTTCTCCACAAGAACCCTTTGGTCATCCATAATCCATTAAGCAACTTGTAATGACATAGTCACACGCACACACAGACACACACACACGTGTGCGTGCGTGTGCACACACACAAACACACACACACACACACACAAACACAACATGTAATGCATGCATGCAAAAACCCATGAATATGAAGCTCACACGCACACACACACAAATGTGTGCACACACACACATAAACACAACAGATTTATATATGAGCAATTAATGCATGCAAAAACTTAATATGAATATGAAACATCCACTCTCTCTCTCTCTCCCTCTCTCTCTCTCTCTCTCTCTCTCACACACACACACACACACGCACATGGAGCCCATGTCATGGGGATTACCACAGGAATATAAGATCTTCCAAAACCGCAAGGAATGCAGGATCATATATCTCCACATCATCATAGTACCAGAGGAATTACCTTGTATGTTCACAAGATTAGTGGAGTAGGGGAATAGAGACAGAGAGAGACAGAGAAAGTAAGAGAGAGAGAAAGAAAGAGAGAGAGAGAGAAAGTAAGAGAGAGAGAAAGAAAGAAAGAGAGAGAGAGAAAGAGAGAGAGTAAGAGATAGAGAGAGAAAGAAAGAGAGAGAGAGAAAGACAGAGAGAGAGAGAAAGAGAGAGAGAGATAGAGAGATAGATGGTAATAGCAGGAATGTGAAAGACAGAGGGGAACACAAAGAAAAATGGCACTGCTAATGCGGTGGATCTGAGTGAATGTAAACAGTGAGTCTGACCCCATTCTCATGTCTCCTTCCCCCTCAGGCTGTGGGCAGACATGGAGCACAGTAACACACTCTTCAAAACTCCGCTCACACCTAGGAAGACCGGAGCAGCAACACAGATGCAAGGAGAAGTGGAGAGCGAGAGAAAGGAAAAATATAATGCAGAAAGACTGAGAGAGAAAGAGAGAGAGAGAGAGAGAGAGAAATCCTAATTGAATGGGACTACTCTGACTTGACAGTTTCATTTCTGTTCCCTAGGAGCACAGATTTGCTGAATGACACCATGTCCTGTTTACACACATATCAAATAGAGAAATAAGCTGGTTTCACAAAGCCACCAAAAACACTCTCCTCTTTTTACAGCCCTACCGACTAGTCTTTTGAGCTCTCCTCGTATAACCTCTAGTCCCTATTGCATACACACACACACACACACACACACACACACACACATTTGCTGAATGATACCATGTCCTGTTTACACTCAGGCAAATAGAGATATAAGTGACTGGTTTCACAAGGCCACCCAACACACTCTTCTCTTTTTACAGTCCTACCAACTACTCTTTTGGGAATTAGGTCTCCTCACATAACCTCACACACAAACACACACACACACACACACACAGACACACACAGAGACCTCAGTCGTGTGTGGTCCTGCCGATTATTGCCTATCCAAAACACTCCTGGCATCGTTTATGCGGGCATCTTCTCTGGCACATGGTGCCATATGCAGGCTCCACTGCATCAGTGCAGTGATACCCATGTGCAAAGTTCCCAGGTGCCAGGCTTTGGGGCTGCGGTTTTGCTGTCAGACTCCACTGTCTGCCAAACCAACAACACTTGCCACACACACACACACATACCTCGTGTCTGCAAATGAAAACAAAAACAACCAGGAGGATTCAGTCGTCTGATGCTGTTCTAGACCTGCTGTCAAGACCACAGCCTTGAGGAGCAGGCTCTGCCAGGCTGACTCCAGGCAGCACAAGTCCAAATAGACCCCACAAGCACAGCTGTGGAGTCCTTTGGCTCTAACATTGACCAGCAGTGTTCTGCACACTGTCGGTCTAGCAGGGCTGACACATGGCCTGTATGTAATACTGTAGCTTATGTGTTTCATACGTCAATGTATCAGGCATACATATGGCCAGCCATATACTACGCTAACACTAAAACAAGCACAGAGGGGCCTAAATCAGTACAAACTGACAGAATTTTGTAACGGTATACTCTTGTATGGGAGGAGAGTTTACATGAGAAAATGTCCTGACAGACGTTAAGATAGCGAGCTAAGAATGACTGAAAGACTGGGAGAAACGAGACAGTGACAGAAGGAGTAAACTATGGACAAAAGTGTCCACGATAGGCCCTTCTCTCTACCACATAAACACTCAAAAACGCATTGGGCCTGTGTTTCCACCCTCACAGCGTAGCCATCTATCATAGCTAATCAGAGCTAATCACAGGCTAACGCAGAGAGGGCTGCGTCTGAGTGTGACGCTAAGCAGAAATACAGCCGTTTAGTAGTGCGATGAAGGATGGATGATGGCATACAGTGGTCTAAACACACAGCAGGAGCTAAGGACACTGTACAGCCCAGGAGGCTAGTGCTATGATGGTTATAAACTAGCTGAGGGGCCAGATGCTAACATCTTATGGTGATCATTTAAGTGAACTACTAGCTCCAACCATGATCGCATTCGTGTACAATCCATGAAAGAGTAACATAATTCAACCATGTGAGTGTATGTGTGTGTGTGTGCGTGTGTGTGTCTTGCCTTTCAATCACTCCTAGTGGGTGTAGAAGTGGAGTATGTAACAATAGCACCAACAGTGGGCATTCATAGACTTATCTCACAATGGGGGTCTACATATCTGAAGGGGGTCCCTGAATTTTTCCCTTATTTTTTTTTAAGATGCAGATTGCCTTATTCAGTGTGCTTTCATGTGGTTTCATGGCTTACCATGGTTTTTTTTAGGGTGCCTTAATCAAAATTGTTTTATGTCAGTAAAATGCAAACAGTACATGGCCTATTCTTTGAATGTTGCACCAAGAAAACAGAAAACTAGTAATCATTTAGACATTTTATGTTTTTAATTTGTGGTGTGCCTTCATGCACTTTGTGCCCTGTGAAAGGCACATAGTCTGCAATGACAAGGCAATGGTCCTGTAAATTATGCTTATTACGTTTCTTAGGAAGAATGTCTTCTGAAGTTCATTAAAAAGACAATGGGAGTTAACAGCCTATTCCTTAAAACATTTAAAAGTAAATTAACTGCTTTAGTGTGGTTAGAAATGTTCTCTCCTCGAGAGAAAGTGACGGTTCACGAATGAATGGTTCCCAGTATAATGGTCCTGGAATATGAAGTCTCTCTCTCAATTATCACAGAAGGCTCACAGAAGAAAGCAGTACACTGCACATACACTGCAATGTGTGGGAATTATGCAATGACACTTGAGAGTTCAAATTTTGAATACACAAAATGTTGACAATACAAACACCCCCCCCCCACACACACACACACACACACACACAACTGTTTATGGTGTCATTACCCTCAGCACTGCTGTAGTGATTACTTACACTGAGGGCAACCACATCTTCACCCATTCTGCTTTAAGACCCCTTAAATAAAGTCATTTATTCCCACCATCCTCAACACCATAAAATTGGCCTACTGTGCCTATGACACAAACATAAGCACTGCTTTGTGTCGCTTTCTTAGGAGCTGCTGGATTTTTTTGGTCCAATCGAAATGGCTGCGTGTGACTCATTCATCACCGAGTTTCATGCGTTTAGTGTGGTATATTCTTGGCTAGGTTCAGACTGGGGGAAGAAGCCAGAGATGTTGTCTGTGTGCCGCACTGTGCAGCTGGGATAGATAGATGATAATGTCTCCCTGCTCTGACCAGGATGAGACATTCCCATGCACCAGAAAAGACAGACAGATGCGTTCCACAGCAAAGAGACAGAGCAGAGGGTTACCATAACTTACCAAAGAAGGAGAGAATGAGAGATAAAGAAAGAGGAGGGTGCAAGAAGGAACTAATGAGTGGGAGGAGAACTAATGGGGGGAAAAAGAGAGAAATGTAGAGACAGCAAGAGAGAGAGAGAGAGAGAAAGGATGGGTACGCAAGAGAGAACTATTGGGTGAGGGAAAGAGAGAAAGAGAAAAAGAGAGAGACAGAGAAATGATAGCCATTGAGTAAGTGTGTGAGGGGTAGAAAAGGGGTAGATAGTGGGAGAGAAAAAGAGAGCAGAGTCTCCTCCCGACTTTATTTCTGTCTCAGCGTGGGATGTGGCTATGCATCAGAACAACTGAGGGCTCTGGGATCCCTAACTAAAATAAACACCCAGCATTACAGTGGTTATTTAAAACACAGTTCATGACCAATGCACACAGAAACACTCACACACACACACACACACACACACACTTACTTGCACAAACATGCAATGTCAATATATAGATTTGCATTCATTGTTTACAACCTTTCATTTACAGAGTATAAACACACACATTCACACTACACACGGCCAAGTTCACGCACACACATGCATGCATTCTCGCTTGCACACACACACACACACACACACACACACACACACACACACACACGCATACACACACACACACACACACACACCAGAGGCCGAATGACAGTATAAAGAAAGGGCTTTTCACCATACCACAGGAATCAACACACCAGCAAAGAAACCCCAAACTCATATTGAGGTCATCTCCTGGTGGTACCACCAGAACCACCCAGAGATTCTTCATTTCCTCTTTCTCCCCAAGTGCAACATGGTCTCCTCCAGTTTGACCCCAGTAAGCCAGCTTCATCTGGTTGTCCCACCCCAAAAGCCTTTTCATTGAACCTCACCAATCCCAACCGCATAGGACTGCTCTGAAACTTGATGACAGACTACAATTCCCGTAGCGGAGCTCTGTGATCAGACAACATCAAGTTTGTCTGTGTCAACAGCTTTAAAGGCTCATATCCAGACTCCCCAGATCGAATGCCAAGCTATGAGTCCATGGATGATTAAGCACCAGGAAAGGATGGCTTGGGAAATATTGCAGGGGCTGTGAAGAAGCCAAACAGGAAGTTGTCGACCGCATATCGGACAAGTCGACTGACCAGCCAGAAACCAGCTCATTATCAGATAATTCTGCTGTTGTGACTATGATATGACTAAGACCAGCGCGTATGACAGAGGCCTGAGAGGAGAAGGTCGTGGTTTTGTTTGGTCTAGACTGGTTTTATGGGTGTAGTTAGATGCTCATTCTATCTATCCAAAACACATAGCTGACTAACAGGATAGACAGGACACAGGAGTGGAGACAGATGGACACACGAAAGAACTGAGGGAGAGAGAGAGAGAGAGAGAGAGAAAGGTAGAGAGAGAATGAGAGGGAGAAAGAAAAAGAAAGACAGACAGAAAGAAAGAAGAGAGGGAGAGAATAATTACATAAAGTAGTTGCAGGTTACCACAGACTTTCAATGAAACTGAAATCAGGTTAAATGGTAAGCTGCCACCTGAGAACCTCTTTCTAAAACACTGGAATGTCAGTCTGTAAGAGGCTTATCTAGCCACAAGGATTTGTCTATTTGCTAGGGCAGGCTGAGCTATTCCTTCTATTTCTGCTCTTCCTACATCCGACCTGCAGGTCTGCAATATACATACCAGCTGCATCTGCTACAGGCAGTTTTCAATGAATGTGAATTCAGCCTACACCAAGACCACTGCAGCTGGCTGCTACACCAGGGAAAGGCCAGTCAAAAATAAGACCCAGCAGGCTCAGTTTCTCAAGCAAGCTGGTATTCCAACACTAGTGAATGGCCAACTATCAATGCGTTCCAATGGGCCTACCACTGTGCCTTGTTCCACAGAGATGATGCCCCAGATAATGTTCATTCTTTGATGCCTTTGAAAAATACTGCCAAGCTCTCAAAATAAGTCGATGCGACTTTTATGATAAATTGCTCTGTGTTGCGGAGAAAACAGGTGGCTCCAATCACCCTACGCGACAGCATACCGCTTAACTCAAAGGCCAATTTAATGCCTCGTTCCAAGTCGAGACTATTAAAACAAAGCAAGCAGGATACGTACGGGTGTGCTTGTTAAGAGGTGGTGGGCTAATTTCTCCAAAAACTGAAATATGGAGGCCGTTAAAAACTACTGGAGTCCTCAACGCAAAACACATGTTTACACTCGCCGGCCATGCTTCAAACATCCATCTGGGCTACACTCCACCCTGTCTGCTGAAGTCATGTTCACTGGCAAGTAATGAGCACAGATGGCATTGACCCTTTTGTCTGATGTTCAGCCATCAATTACAGTAACAATGCTGATTGATGATGCGAATGAAACAGTACCAGCACAGAGAGAGTTAAGCAGACTCTGGTACGTTGGATGATACCACTGATGAAGATATTCACAGGCTGTAGCCACACATCAGAGCACCACTGCACTAAAACATTGTTATATGGTTAGTGTAGTGACTGAGACAACTGTGTGTGTGTGTGTGTGTGTGTGTGAGAGAGAGAGAGTGTGCATTAAGCAAACTCATACTGTCTTCACACAGTATGTGCCGATTCACTCGGCGAGGGCGTTCTCCTTACCTCTTTCCTGTTCCACTCATAATTAACCATAAGTCACCACAGGTTTTTGGCACACATGCTCCAACCCCTTACCAGTCTCCTGACACATTGACTTTCACTAGAGCCGAGGGGCTTTTGAAAATGGGTAAAAATGCACCCCCCTCTACATGCTGTCCAGAAAGTCTCTTTTCCGTACCCCATGTTTGCCTCTGTCTTTCTCTCTCTCTCACACACACACACACACACACACTCTCCATCTCTCTGATAGCTTGTGAGATCCATATCAGATTCACTCTCAGTGATGCAGCAATGGACAAAACAGAGACAGGTCTGTCTCACAAAAATGTCCAGATGCATCTGCTTCCTTTCTCACCTCAGACCCTCCTACCCCCCCAACACACACACACAAACTACACACACACACGCACACACACACGCCCTGGCTGAGTGTGTGCATGCGAATCTGTATAGGTATATTTGAGTATATGCACACATTTGTGATTCGTGAGCCGTCTTTTCCACTTTCCGCCAGAGGTCAGCAGCCCAGTCGGTGTGTTTCTCCAAGTGAGGCCATGAACCCAGAGTGGGAGTATTCATTTTCCTCACTGCGGTTTTTAAGAAGCAAATAAAAAGCCAGAGAGGCTCTTCAGTAAAGCCCACTGGCCTGAGGCGAGAGTGAGTGCCGCAGCACAGTTCCACCAACACCCTCCTCCGTGCCTGTCCATTCCCCAGTGTTGGGATATTGTGGTCTTATAAGGGAAAAAAATCTGTCTCCCAGACATTCAGACACTGTGAAAAACTACATATCCCAGAATCCAGCTCCAGCAGTAGATGGAATGTGTGCTGGAGGACAGCTCATGCTAATGCTAATTGCTCTGACAAAATGTCTGTCATCCATTAGAACACCATTGGTTTGGCTAATGTTGGGGCTGAGGTATGGCTAACAGGCTTTCTATAGCAATCAACACCTACTTAGCCTATGCTACATGATAGCCTCAGGAGTCTGAGGAGAAATGTTACAGCCGCTTGTTACCACAACAGTCAGACCTTTCCAGAATGCCCTGCAGAGCTGAAATGCTGCCAGTCTGTTGGCCAGGCCTGCCTCTCACCTACACCCTTGTCAGGGAGTGACCAGCTCAGGAAATTAGCAGGAATTGGTTCCTTTCCAACAGCAACAACCCTTAGGGGCCTCTGGAGAGAGAGGAGCCCTCTGAGCCAGGTAATCTTCCCCAGAGGGAGTGACCTCAGCTGGGTAGAGCAATGAGTGGGAGACCCCTGGGAGGAATGCACTCTGGAGGAACATCTACTTCTTTGTTTTGAAGAACTATTATAGAACTTAATAAAGGACAGAAAGAGAGTAGAAATTAGGTAATTAAAGAAGAAAGAAAGAAAGAAAGAAAAGAAAGAAAGAAAGAAAGAAAGGAAGGAAGGAAGGAAGGAAATAAAAAGATGAGTGAATGAATGAATGATATAACTACTGGTGTCATTTGCTATGCCAAACAAACGAATGAATGAATGAATGAATGAATGAATGAATGATTGATGGATGTAAGCCACTACAAGATCAGAGTAAATGACTGCATGTGGTCTGGGAAACACAGACAGGGGGGTGGGATGAGGAAATGAGTGAAGAGAAGAGAAAGAGTTTTGTCTCCATTACTTCCCCTCGCTCCTCATGCTATCAGGCGCTGACAGGTGGGACCGGAATATTTATAGCTCTGAATGGGCCTTGCTATCTCCTGAGCTAACAGAGATCTTCCAAGATAACCTGTGTGTGTGTGTGTGTGTGTGTGTGTGTGTGTGTGTGTGTGTCTTTGTGGCTAGAGATTGTCTGGCTGTTTGTCATGTGTGTCTTGGCACATGTGTGGGTCTGTCGTATGTGTGTGTGTGTGTGTGTGTGCGTGTCTCTAGATACTGTCTGGCTGTGTTGTCATGTGTGTCTTGGCGTATGTGCGTACCTGTCTCATGCATTTCCTTTGTTTGCACGGGGAGTGTTTCTGTCCGAGAGTATATTTGTCTTTGTGTGTTCTGTGACATTCATAAATGTGTGTGTCTGTGTCTTGAGCAGTTAGTCATTTTGAGAAACTCCATATGTTTCTATGTGCTAGTCTTTTGTCTATATTTAACACTTTGATGGGCAATGCCATAACATAAAAGGCCTCTTCAAATGTGAAAGCTAATGTTTGTTTATTTGTTTGTGTCATTACATTTTTGCTCTGTTCTTCTTTCTGTCTTTCTGTTTTTCTTTGCTATTCACTTCTCTGAAATGCTCTTTCCCAGCTGTGCAGTGTTTCCTTCATAGAGAGCATCAGTGGAGTAACTTTACCCACACTCTAAATCAGCTCTTCTCAAACAATGGCTCCCTTGTGGTTTACAGAGGGGCCAGTTGGACTCCAAAAACAGCAGTCTGTATATGTGTGGGTGTGTGTGTGTGGGTACGTGTGTGTGCGTGTGTGTGAGTATTGGTGTGGGGGAGGCATGTGTGTGTGGCAGCGCATGTCTGACTACACATATGTGATATAAAAGAGGTGTTTGTGAGTATGCATCAATAAATAAGAATGTGTGTGGAAGAAGCTGGAGGTGTGTATATATCTTTGTGTGTGTGTGTGTGTGTTTGATGACTGTAATCAAGTGCCTTAATATGCACACTCAGAGTAGAAGGAAGTAGTCATATTGTTGCGGTGAGCAGACAGATTCCTGGGAGTCGCTGAGAATGAGACGTTACTGTCATTGTTTGGTCAAAGTGCAAAGTCATCCGAGTTTTACTGAGAACTTCGTACTACCACTATATGAGCTGATAAATATGTACAACATTCGTCAGGTGCAACAAAGAGTTATTCAGGAGTGTAACACAGCATACTGTATGATTGTCATCTCTGTGTGAGAGAGAAAGAGAGCGAGAGAGAGAGTGTTATACGTGTGTGTGTGTGTGTGTGTGTGTCTGTGTGTGTGTGAGAGAGTGAGAGCGAGAGAGAGTGTATTATATGTGTGTGTGTGTGTGTGTGTGTGAGAGAGAGAGAGAGAGAGAGTGTTATACATGTGTGTGTGTGTTGATGTGATGCCTACATATGTGTTATAAACACAACTCATAGGGGATAGTTTCGTTGATACTACATGGGCACCAATCTTTTGCACAGAGAACAGGTTGGATCACTCTCTCACAGGCGGCCAACAATTAAGAACTCATGTGGCCATCTATGGAAGGAGGCTCTCTCTCTCTCTCTCTCTCTCTCTCCTTCTTTCTCTCTCTCTGTTTACTGTCTTCTTCATTCTCTTTTTGTAACACAAACACACACAGAGACAGACATAAATACCTGTTGACTGAAGGCATCAGTCAATGAATTAAATACGATTCATAATATCTGAGGTTGACCTACTAAGTCTCACACACACTGTCACACACTTCTGCACCAATGCACTACCCCCCCCCCCCCCACACACACACACACACACTAACACACACAGGCGTACACACTCACTCACTTAGAATAGACTTGCCAATGGAGTCTGTTGATATATGTAATCCTAGTGGGCATGCTGGATTCAAACCAACAAGGAACATATGTCCTCATATATCAAAATAATGCTCAAAGTGTTGAAAAGTGTGTGTGGGAGCAGGCATGACCCAACGTCACTACTAGCTAACACTCTTGCCATTACTGACATCTAAGACGATCAAACAGCATATAGAGAGGATAGAAAACGTTTCCCTGACATTGGTTGTCACAACAAACAATTCTAGCTGTAACACCTAGGAAGACAGACAGACACAGGATATCCCTAAGGGAATAGGCAAACAAATGTAATGCAAACAAACAAACAAACAAACAAGCACAATCAAATAGCAAAAGGCATGCCTATCTGTCTGTCAGCGTCCTCACTCACAAGTCAACTCACTGATTAACTCACTCACACACTCTCTCTTGCACTCACAAGCAAACCTACAAACTTTGTAGTGTCACTGGCAATACCTATACACACATACATACATACATACAACACATATAAATGTGTCTGATAGACACACAAAACACTACACACAAAAATATCACAACTGGAACAATTGTATACACCCAGACAGACACAATCAACACAATCTCATTTACGAAAGCACATACGGATATATAAATATATATATGAAACTTGTCTACCCCTCCATGCCATACCAGTATCATATTATGGCAATTTAAATGTTTAAATGACCTTACCCGTATCCTACACACAAAGTGTTAAGTGTAGAGATTGAGGTTTAGACACACACACACACAGACACACACACACACACATATATATATACATACATATATAAATACTGAGGCTTGCCACTTACACACACATGCTGGAGTCCAGAATCCTCACCACCACAACTTCCTTCTCACACTCTTCTCCTGTCGCTCTTCACTCTATCCTTCTATACTTCCATCAATTGGGAGAGTATCCGAGAGAAAACTGCTTGCACACCATTCACATGTGACTACACAAGAGTGCGTATGAGAGAGAGAGAGAGAGAGAGAGAGAGAGAGAGAGAGAGAGAGAGAGAGAGAGAGAGAGAGAGAGAGAGAGAGAGAGGGGACGGCAGAGACGGAGGGATAGAGAGGGGGGGTGGATGGGTAAACCAGAGTTCGCAGAATGAGGGATGAGAATGGAAAAAAAAGGAAGCGAAAAAAAACAGCAAAAAGGTGGTGTCCCTTTAAGAAGGTATACTCCTCTCTCCAGCTACTCCCCTAAAGAGGCTGAACAGCGAACAAACGAATGAACGCAGACTCCCTAACTCCCTGCACAAACTTCTCTTCTCCTCTTTACTTCACTTCTCTTCATTTCTCTTCCCTCTGCTTCACATTTTTCTCCTCCTCATCCAGGGCTCTTTAAACTCCAGACTGTGTTTTTGTTTTGTCTTATCTTTATTTCCTTCTCTTTCTTTGAGAACAATTAGCTTGTGAAAGTCGAGCTATTGGAGGAGAGAAAGGGCGAGAGGAAAAGCTGCGTGTACCCAACCCAACAGTCCACCTCTGTTCATAGGATTCAGAGTGAGTGCAACCAAACGCAGACAGAGAGAGAGGGAGACAGAGAGAGAGAGGGAGAGAGAGAGGGGGCGTGGGCTGTAAGAGGGGTGTGCATTTGTGTGGGCAGTGAAAGCTGGAGAAAGAAGAGGGGAGAGAGAGAGAAAGAGATAAAAAAGGAGAAAGAGAGAGAGAGAAAAAAAGAGAGAAAGAAGGAGAAAGAGAAAAAGAAAGAGAAACAGAGAGAGAAGGAGAAAGAGAAGAACCTTCGTAGAGGGCAGAAAAAGAGGGAAACAGATAGAATGAGATGAACAGGAAACGACACGGGGACTTTCATTCAAATTTGCCAGTGGGACCAAGTCCTCAGCACACTCCCACTGCTCTTAAGAATTCTATACACATACACACACACACACACACACACACCACAAACACACACACAGTTCTAACTTCCTCCCCCTCTCCTGTCCTCCTCTCCTCATTCTCTCTCTCAGGAAGGCTGGAGGGGTGATGTTCAGAAGGGTTTTTGTTTTGAACTTCTCCTTGTTTCCTCAGCTGGGCTAGCCAGTTAGTATGTCAGTCAGAGAGTTGGCAATATGTGTGTGTGTGTGTGTGTGTGTTCTTGTGTGAGGGTGTGTGTACATGTACTCTGAGTATGCACAAAAAGAAAGGGGCTTGGCTGGAGAGCACTCGAGTGGAGTGTGTGTGTGTGTGTGTGTGTGCATGTGTGTGTGTGTGTGTGTGTGTGTTCTTGTGTGAGGGTGTGTGTACATGTACTCTGAGTATGCACAAAAAGAAAGGGGCTTGGCTGGAGAGCACTCGTGTGGAGTGTGTGTGTGTGTGTGTGTGTGTGTGTGTGTGTGTGTGTG
The DNA here is from genome assembly GCA_015244755.2 of Tenualosa ilisha. NCBI lineage: Eukaryota > Metazoa > Chordata > Actinopteri > Clupeiformes > Clupeidae > Tenualosa > Tenualosa ilisha. The sequence goes on from PYXC01000947.1 coordinate 1,969,815, forward strand.
TGTGTGTGTGTGTGTGTGTTCTTGTGTGAGGGTGTGTGTACATGTACTCTGAGTATGCACAAAAAGTAAGGGGCTTGGCTGGAGAGCACTCGAGTGGAGTGTGTGTGTGTATGTGTGTGTGTGTGTGTGTGTGTGTGTGTGTGTGTGTTCTTGTGTGAAGGTGTGTGTACATGTACTCTGAGTATGCACAAAAAGTAAGGGGCTTGACCGGAGAGCACTCGAGTTGAGTGTGTGTGTGTGTGTGTGTGTGTGTGTGTGTGTGTGTGTGTGTGTGTGTGTGTTTGCAGAGTGGATATGGCAGGCCACTCTGCACTCATCAACAACAGATCTGCTCAGGTCAGCAACAAAAAGGGGTGGCGGTTGTGGGGGATATCAGTGAGAGGGTCTGGTGTTTTCCCATATGTGTATGGGTGTGTGTGTGTGTGTGTGTGTGTGTGTGTGTGTGTGTGTGTGTGTGTGGCAGCCATCTACAGTTTACAGGACATATAAACATGCATGTGCAAATGTGCATGTGGACATATATTATGCACATGTGTGCATGTTTTTGAGTGGTAACAGGTAAACAATGTGTACACAATACAGGAGTTCTGTCAACAAACACAGCTGCAATGAACTAAAAAAGTTGACTATATCAGCCCTGAAAATCAGCAGAGGGACCTGGAACATCAATCACAGCTAAACCCACACGAATGTACACACACACACTCACATACACACGCACACACACACACAAACACACACACACACACACACACACACACACACACACATACACACATATACACACACACGCAGACACACACACGCATTCTCATACGTTTTCGCTCACAACCACAGACTCTGTATGCAAGCAGCATGACACATACATGGTCTGTCCTTGCCTCCTGCAGCTCCTTTGCAAAGAGGTCTTTGTGTGTGTCCAGTATGAGTTTGTGTGTGTCTGTGTGCGTGTGTGTGTGTGTGTGCGCGTGCAAGCATGAGTGTGTGTGCGCGTGTGTATGTGTGTGCGTGCAAGCATGACTGTATGTGTGTGCGTGCAAGCATGAGTGTGTGTGTGTGTGTGCGCGTGCAAGCATGAGCGTGTGTGCTTGTGTGTGTATGTGTGTGTGTGAGTGTGTGTGTGCAAGCATGAGTGTGTGTGTGTGTGTGTGTGTGTGTGTGTGTGTGTGTGTGTGTGTGTGCAAGCATGAGTGTGTGTGTTTGTGTTTGTGTGTGCGTGTGCGTGTGCGTGCAAGCATGAGTGTGTGTGTGTGTGTGTGTGTGTGTGTGTGTGTGTGTGTGTGTGTGTGTGTGTGTGTGCATGCATGCACTCAGGTTCACTGAAGCATGTAATACTGGGCCTTCACGGCCGACAGAAATGAGAGAGCTTTCGGGTTATAAAAGCATCGAGTACAGAGAGAGAGTAGAGTCCCACAGAGGCTCACCAATCAGAATGATTAGCTTCCACGCACTAGCCATAACAGTGAAAAAGAAAGAAAGAAAAGAAAGAAAAAAGAAAGAAAGAAAAAAGAAAGAAAGGAATAAACTGATATAAAACACCATTTGAAAAACACTAAAAAAGCCTAATTCATCCATAGGAAACACAGCCCCTAAGTCAGTAATGAGAGAAGATGAAAGTGAAGAGGACTGGAGGGCAGGCAACTGTTGGAATGGCCAGGCGCTGAAGCAGCACAATCCCACAGCGACTGGCCAGCATCAGCATATTGCCATGGCAACCCATGCCAAATGATGATGGTCTGGCTGGGCACGAAGTTGGACCAGAAGCTCACCCAAACGCTCTCTCTCTCTCTCTCTCTCACACACACACACACACACACACACACACACACACACACACAAACACACACACACAAGTCAAATGCGTAGCCATCCAGAAAGACTCTAGTGGCTGATAGTCACACAGTGGTATGTTGTCATTTTCTGGCTCTTGCAGTGGGCAAACTATGCAAACCTGTTGGTTCTGTATGAGTGGAGGAGGAAGGTAGCAATGGAAGAGTGCTAGACAGAGAGGAGGAGAGGGAGAGATAGCCGTTGCTCTTTCCCAAATAAAAATTTACTACCTTTTAAGGGCAGACTCACGCACCCTTTGTTGCTGTACACACACATACACAAGCACACACATACAGAATGTTCACCAAATCGGAGAGTCAAAAGGTCACATGACGTGCATATCCACCCCCCGCTGCCCAGCCCTTCTACTTCCTGAAAAGGTTGCGACCCCAGGATATTATTCTAGAGTTGCTGCAGCGTTATGAAAAAAAGCACATCTGTAGGGCTGTGTACTGTTCAGTCTCTCTCTCTCTCACACACACACACACAAACACACACACACACACTTTCTCTCTCTCTCCTGAAGCCCCACAAATCCAACCCTGAGAGACAAGATCTTAACACAGTGGTTCTGTTTAAATAGGAAGAAATCTAGGGCTGTTACCAAATGTCAACATCAGATATGCATAGTTGCATAGTTCTGTTCAGGGGCCATAGGGTTTGAGAGAGAGCCACTGTGCCTGTAAACTCAGTAAATCAGCTTTTCAACAGCTGATATGAATCTGTTTCTTTAATTCTGAAAAAAAAAGTTTCCCTTCTCTTTTGCCTTCTCCAGGATCTCTCTCTCTCTCTCTCTCTCTCCATTGTTTTCTGTCTCTGTCTGTCTATCTTATCTTGAGTCCATTAGCAATAGAAC
>PYXC01000947.1:1977500-1980000 GCA_015244755.2 Tenualosa ilisha
TCAGACAGTGAGCTACAGTGATGGAGTCTCAGTAACAAGCATCAGATATCAGACATGAAGCCAGGTTCCGGAAAATAGCATTTTTTCAGCTGAAATCATTGGGTCAATAGGGCCAGATAGTCATGTAGGGCCAGACAGTCATGTGTCAAGAGGCCTCAGTCATTAAATAAAGGATTTTTAACTCCTCAATCTACAATGTTGTCTAATCAATTAACTTTCATTATTAGAACTGGTGGCGGTGGTAGCGTAGTGGTAAAGGAACCGTGCAAGTATGCTGTAAAGTTGTGGCCACCATTGTGCCCCTGAGCAAGGCACTTAACCCTAAGTTGCTCTGGCCCTGAACAAGGGAGCCAAGTGATAGTTGACAAAATGTAAGTCACTTTGGATAAAAGCGTCTGCTAAATGCATAAATGTAAATGTAGAACTAATTCGAGAGTATAAAACTGTCCATCAAAGGTTCTGCCATGCAACACGCTGACTGCAAGGCATGGCAGCTCCATCTGGGTTCTGCCATGCAACACGCTGACTGCAGGGCATGGCGGCTCCATCTGGGTTCTGCCATGCAACACGCTGACCTTAGGGGATGGCGGCTCCATCTGGGTCGCTTAACAAACACAATCAATCAAGGTTTCTATAGTGATGATTCAAATGAAAAAGGTCTACCAGGCATATTGAAACCTAATCCTAACACTCTGCTCAGGGAGGTATGTACAGAAAAGTATTGACTCCCAGCACATTATAGCTCATTACCATAGATATTTATATCCCAGTGGTGATTATCACCAGCCCAAACCCTAACCTTTAACTACCTAACTCCAAAGCATCATGGGATGCCGAGCTGCCTCCCCAACACCCCCGCCCTCCTGGAGGAGCACTTAGGGTTTAGCGGCCCCCTTTGAGAACAAACCCCTCCCCCACCACCACCAAAGCAACATAAACACAAACAGCTCCCCTGGCTGGCTTTGAAAGGCGACACTGAGCATCAGTCACGCACTCAAGCGAGGAGAGATGAGAGGCGCATGGCGTGGAAGTTGCCCAGACATCACCGCCACCGTGGAAACCTGTCACTACCGGCCAGGACAGATGGAGCCAGGATGGGGTTAAAGGTTAAATAGCCTTTCGTTGAGGTAAATGATGGGTGGGGGCTGGTGGCAAGTGGTTACTTACGGCTGTTACCACAAGAAAGGAGGACTAAGTTGAGATCAAACTTGTTTGTCTGTGTCAACAAGATGCAACTTTGATACTCTTCCTTCCTTGTGTTCTGACACTGGATTTATGCAACAGCCAGATATGAATTATGAGACAGATCTATCACTGCAATTAATCTACATGAAACCAATGTGCAAGGTGTGTGACTATGGCTATTCACACACACACACACAGACACACACACACACGCACACACACACAAACACACACACACAAAAGAAGCTGTTTTATACACAGCTTTTACATCCCAGTTGCCACATAAATGATCATGATACTGAAGGTAAGTACACAGTGAAGCTTTGAAACGTCTTTTACAGGACAACACCAGACACTGTAACACCTCACAGGGAGCAATTCCAAGACATTTGATCTCATCCTGTTCTAGCATTATAATGGGTAGAAGGCCCATTTAAAAGAGGCATGTGTGAGTATGTGTGTGTGCGTTGGTGTGTGTGTGTGTGTGGTTGTGTGTGTGTGTGTGTGTGTGTGAGAGAGAGAGAGAGAGAGAGTGTCTGTGTGTGTGTGTGTGTGCGAGTGTGTGTGTGTGTGTGTGAGAGAGAGAGGGAGAGAGAGAGAGAGTGCCTGTGTGTGTGTGTGTGAGAGAGAGAGAGAGAGAGAGAGAGAGAGAGAGCATGTATATGTGTGTGTGTGTGTGTGTGTGTGTGTGTGCGAGTGCATGTGTGAATGTGTGAAGGGAGTGATCCGTGTGAAAGTGATGAATGCAGAACAACCCATATGTACACACCACAACCTTGCATGAGAACCTTGAAACCCAATCCACTTGAGTCCATCTCCAGGGAGACTTCACCCCCGGAGGTCGACTGACCCCTCTCGACCCCTCTCAGGTTGCCCACCATGGCCCCCAGGGACTGGGGCTACTACTGGGACACTGTCGCCTCTAAGCCAAGTATATGTGGAGGGGTGCTCCATCTCAACACAGCAAATTTTTTTGAACATGCTGTTTTTTGCTGATGTTTTTGAACATCACAAAAAAATTACAAAATTATTGAAAGTGTCTAAAATAACTTCTGAGGTTATTATGGTGTAGCCTGTGGTCCAAACTGTGTGCATTTCCTGCTCAAATGAAGAAATCACCCTTGTACAGGGAAATTCTGCCTCAGAATATGGCTTCTGAAGTATATTTTACAGACTATACACAGTACACATTACCAAATGAATGTGATTCAGATCAGCTTCTCAGGTGAAAGCAGTATGATGCATTACATTACAAAACATTCAACAACAAAACATTCAACAACAAAGCAGATAGTGATACCCCGCAGTATCAGAG
>PYXC01000947.1:1985000-1987500 GCA_015244755.2 Tenualosa ilisha
GAGAGGGGATGAAATACAGTCGCCTACTGTACAGAAACACAATAGCATCTCCGACTCATCCCTGTGAAGGCCAACTTTCCCACCAGGGAACGGAGGAATTCAATATGAATTCCAGCAGCATTTTGCCCCAGGAATGTGTGTGTGTGTGTGTGTGTGTGTAAATACATGAATGTCAGTTTCATTGTATCTTGTATTTGTCTGGAACTGCCATTGTGCTGTAGGGATATTTTTGAATGTTTGCATTTTTTATGTGCAAAGCTGTTGCATGTGTGTCAATGTGTTTGTGTGCATATGTGTGTGTACACTCTATGTGTGTGTGCATGTACAATGATGGATGTGTGTTAGCGCTATTGTGCCGTGAATTGTGAGTCATGGCTAATCATCAGTCATCTGACCCCCGTGATTCTTGTGTAATTGGTGACAGGTGGGTCACACCCTTAGTAGCCACGGGCAGAGCAGAGCCATCCATCCCGGCCATTCAACCCGGCCATGGGAGCAGCACAACTCCACTAGTACACAAGAACGCACCTCTCTCTGATATCTCTCAACAAGCACATTTAGCCAGGGTGACAACAAAAGTGGTTTCAGGTTTGTGTTATGGTCATGTCATAGTCGAGATACATAGATAGATGCTGTGTGTAACGGTTGACGTGCCAACTGTGTGTTATATGTAAAGGTGTGTGTGTGTGTGTGTACCCTTGTGTGTATGTATGTGAAGTACTTGAGTTTGTGTGTGTGTGTGTGTGTGTGTGTATGTGTGTGTGTGTGTGTGTGTGAGTGCGCGCATGTAAGTGTATGTATACCTTTCTGTGTATCTATGTATGTGTGTGTATGTGTGTGTGTGTGTGTGTATTTGTGAACTAACCTACAGATGGCGCTCTTCTCTGATTGGGAGGGCACTCCAGGGTTCCCTGCTGCGTGCGTCCGAACATGGCTGAGTAGACGGCAATCTGCATGCCGCCCTTGCAGTTCAGACGCATGCGCTCGCCCTCGCACACTACCTTACTCTTGTACTCATCTGGGGAGGAAAACACACACACACACACACACACACACACACACACACACACACACACATACACACACGCATGAATACCTGACGGCAGTAAGAGCAAATTCTATAGCCAAGACCTGTAAGTGGGTCATACGAGGCACAGTCAGTGATTGTGGTGAAAGCCTGGTGATTTTTAAAGTAATCAACCAATCAAATGCCATCTGTTCCTTACTTGCCCCCTAGAGAACGTGTTGATTGGCTCATATAGTGCACAGCTCTGTCAGACCTATAGTCTCTTACACTGTAAGTGCGTGAGAACCTTGTAGAAGCAATTTCCTAAATGGGGATTCCAACATTTTTAAAGCCGAGGCCCTCTCTCTGTGGTCTTCTTAAGAACTCTGGACAAGACATGAGGCATCAGCCAAGTGTATCTTATAGGACAGTGGTTCCCAAACTTTTAACTGCCATGTACCCCCTGAGACATTCTATGTCCTACCACGTACCCCCTGCACCACAGACAGATAGACTGCTATTATAATTCATATTTTTCTAATTATTATTGCTGCATATACAAATGTGAACTCATATTGATATACAGGCTACCATGTAGTGGCAATTGCATTGTATTGGGGACAATTTGAGTGCAAGATCTTTGTCCACGTATAGTCTGTACCTGAACTTCATGTTGGTGAGACCTGAGAATCTATTCACAGACTTATTTTTGTGTCCCCCCTTGAATTGATTCAAGTACTCCCAGGGGTACTTGTACCCCAGTTTGACAACCACTGTTCTAGGAGATACACAAGTGTGTTTATCCCACAGAATGTAAAGAAACTATATAATAAGACTGACTTTAGCCTATACCCATATGCCCCATATAACCTATCCTCCTTGCTTAGCTTGCTCAGTGTTGAACAGATTCTAATCTTTTTTTCTCCCAAAGGAAATACATCTAAGACATCTAACAAAAGGCCTTGGGTTGAATAATGATGGAATTCCCCTTCAAATCAACGCATCAATGCTAGATTGGATTCCACATCGCACCATTAAGTACCAGATAATAAGCATGTTAACAGTAGGTGACACACAGAGGTGCAGGCACAATAAAAAGCATGGCGTGACCAAAACAACACAGGAGGAGACAGACAGAGAGAGTGAGGGAGAAGAGAGACTGACGGAGAGATAAAAACAGATGCATGAAGAGGACACATGATGAAAAGAAAAGGTTGTTAGTAGAAAAGAGAGTGCAGAGAGGACAACAGAAGCACGAGAGAGAAAGAAATGTGAGGCAGAAATAAAGTAGTAGGTGAAGAAAGGATGGATAGAGAGAGAGAGAGAGAGAGGAAAGGTAGAAGGGAGGGAGGAAGGGAGGTCTGGTCTTTAAGTCTTTAAGAGAGTCAGTAAGTGTGGTTGTCTCTGCTTTACTGGGAGAACACAAAGAGCTGCTGGAGGGCCCCTATACCCAGAGAGACAGGGAAACAGGGAACAGGGGACGGGTCAGTGACG
>PYXC01000947.1:1992500-1995000 GCA_015244755.2 Tenualosa ilisha
GGGAACTAAGAAACACATACTGATCTTTTTTGAAGTGCCAGTGTGTGTGTGTGTGTGTGTGTGTGTGTGTGTCTGTGTCTGTGTGTTTGGATGGGTAGGTAAGTAGACATATTTGTGTGTGATGTACCTACATTCAGCTGTGCATGCATGTGACGTGTGTGTGTGTGTGTGTGTGTGTGTGTGTGTGTGTGTGTGTGTGTGTGTGTGTGTGTGTGTGTGAGTGTGTGTGTGTGTGTCTGGCTAACTATGTGTATGAGAAAAAGTGAGTGAAAGAGAGTGTTTATGTGCGTGCAGACGAGTGGGAAAGGTCATTCAGCTGTGCATGTATTTGTATGTGTGTGTGTGTTTGTCTGTAAGAGTGGGTGTGGTAGAGTCTGAGAGAGACAAGTGGAGAGTTTTTTGGGCAATCTCCGGCCACTTTGCAATTGGAATGTTCCTTGTGAACAAGTCCCAACAGCCTAACTCAGTTCACCCTCGCACCAAACTGAATACACACTCACCTCTGTTACAGACACACACACACACACACAAACACACACAAACACGCACACACACACTCCTCCATCCCTCTCTCTCTAACACACACACACATACACAATGCACAAAGATCCCAGGATCTCACGCTCTCCCTGTGACTTCCAAAACAACTTTGCACTCAAGGGATTTGTATCTCTCGCCCACCTATGCCAGCTCAAGCACTTAGCCCAGCAGGACTTAAGCATCAGGATGGAAAAGACAAGCAGCCCTATCCTTTCATCCAACTTTCAGTCACCCCAAACAGCTTCCAGCTCTCAGCCTCCACTGCCAGAGGTGGGAATCTTCAGATTAGATCCCTAAAGAGATCTGTGCACCATCCCACACAACATAGAAAAAAATACACAAATTAGGCCTATTTATGGGGACCAATTATTATACGATCAATAGGGATCAATTATGTGATTAGATGGGAATCCTATGTGTTTTCAATAGGACTTTTCAATACGACTTTTCCACGTGGGAAGCCTAAAAACACATCCCAGAGGTGTTCTCTAATCGGCTCTTATCCTTACCAGTAAGTCACACAAAACAATCGAGAACCACTCTGCTCTTTCTTTTTCTCCCTGTTTTCTCAATCTGTTCCACAGGGCTATCCTTTTTTCCCCTGGGATTAGGTGCTGAAATAGTGGCCGGCTTAAGTGTACCACTGCCTGTGAAAAGAGAAGGTAAGAGTTCAGGAAATGTGAAGTGACGCTACAGGCTAAAGGAGGAATGCCAACTTGAACAGAAAGAAAAAATTGTTCTAGGAAAACCTTGGGGTACATCACAATAGGACACACACACACAGACACACACACTTGTACAGGAGAGTAGAGTGTGTAAGTGAGAGCAAAACTAAGGGGCGTAAATACTCCTGACAAAAGGTAATCAGGTGTTGCACAAAGAAAGTGTACGTAATGCAAAACTTTTCTCACGCACACTTTTGAATGATTCTTTTTTTTTTACTTTGCAAAGCCAAGGTGCAAACATCAATTTCACTTCCATTGTTACTGTCAATGTGGAGATTAACAGCTCTTGATTGAAAGGCAGAGTGTGAAACAGTTTCCTGTTGGCACTAAGCTAGGTAAACATCAAAGGTGTTGAGGGGCACACACAACGACACACACACATACACAAACACACACAGACATGTAAGCTACCACACACACACTCGCTGTCACCTAGTTTACACAGCGATAAGGAACTCTCAGCTCAGAGTTAAATTAACTGGTGCTGATATGCTGCTATGTAAACACAACACGGCAACACTCTTTCTTTTTCACCTCTTCTCCTTTACCTCACACTCTTTGTTTTTCTCTCACTCTTTCCCACTCTCTCTTTCTTAATTTCCTTTCAACCACACTATCAACCAATGTCCTCATTGTTCTCTAATCACCATGGATACCAAACACAGACAACATGAAAAAAGGTGGGGGGGTATTTAAGGGGCATACTGGGTCACTTCCTCCATTCAAAGAGGTGAGGCTACTACAGTGCCACTTGTCAACATTAAAAAGGGATAAAAACAAAACAACACACACACACCAATCGGAATGTCCTTTTGAAAAACGAGCACCACGCCACCATTTGTATGTCCAGGGACAACTGAAGCGTGAGTAGTTGGTGACAGGTAGCTACTGTATCAACGGAAGAAAAAGGGGTCAAATGCTCAACATCATTAATCTGGGGTTGAGAGGGGAGGTGTGTGTGTGTGTGTGTGTGTGTGTGTGTGTGTGTATGTGTGTTGTTTCTATGGCTAAAAAGCTTTCCCTCCCACTGTGGTGTTAATATAAGGCTGTTTAAGAGAGTGCCATGGTTTCCTGGTGTGTGTGTGTATGTGAGTGTGTGTGTGTGTGTGTGTGTGTGTGTGTGTGTGTGTGTGTGTGTGTGTGTGTGTGTGTGTGTGTGTGTGTGTGTGTGTGTGTGTTGGGGGCGGGCTGGGGGTTAACGCTGTGGCACAGACTCCTGGCAATGTCTGCTGTGC
>PYXC01000947.1:2000000-2005000 GCA_015244755.2 Tenualosa ilisha
AGCAGACGCTTTTATCCAAAGCGACTTACAACTTTGTCAACTATCAATTGTTCAGAGCCAGTCTCCCCTAGAGCAACTTAGGGTTAAGTGCCTTGCTCAAGGGCACAACGGTGGTAGCTGGGATTCGAACCCACATCTTTTCAGGCTACTTGCACACTAGCCAGGTTCCTTAACCACTACGCTACCACCGCCCACCACTACGCTACCACCGCTACGACTAGTCAGACAAGTAGTCAGCCTATTGGAATCAAGGCAGGTACTTGTGATTTCAGTACGAGGAGCTCACACAGGCCTTCTCTCTCTCTAACACACACACACACACACACACATACACACACACACACACACACACACACAATCAGCTGAAGGAGCTTACTCACATGAGGTTGGGCCAGAGTTGGAGTTAACCCTGTCGGGGGTGAATAGTTTAGTGGGCCAGTGTGTATTTATCTGTCAGTACTCCTTCAGTGTGTGTCTGTGTGAAAATAAACCCTAGGGCAGCTGCAGTAATTAAAACAAGGGACCAGACAAAAACAAATCGGGGCTGTTTCCTCTGGAGCCACCCCTCAACACCCCCCTCCCACACACACACACAGAGAGAGAGAGAGAGAGAGAGAGAGAGACCTAATTGCTGATTGCTGTGTGAGTGTGAGTGTGGATTGGTTTTGGTATAACTCAGAAGAAGCCCATGGCAGCTACACTGACATCAGTCCACTCAGTGCATTGCCAGTCTCTGGACGTATGACTGGTCATTTTGGCATGGAGTGAAGTCGACTGGTATTTGAGAGATGCTGTTATCCAAAGCGACACGGACTGGCAACGTAGGGTTTAGGAATCAAACTTGGGTCACTTGGCTGTCAGTCAGGTGACATAACCACTGCTCCACCGCCCGAGCAGCTCAGTCCTCTGACACAGTGTGTGTATAAGTGTGTGTGAAAGAGGAAAGAAACAATGAATTGGGCAAGATGTCTTGGTGAGTCTGGGAGAACTATATTGAAGTCAATGCAGGGTTTGCATTAGCAAGGATTCAATTCACAAAGAGAGAACATGATATATAGATGCCTAATGATCCTTTTGCATGTGTGTGTGACCTTGTCTGTAATTGCACCTTAGACCTTTGTGTGTGTGTGTGTATGTGTGTGTGTGCGTGTGCGTGTGTGTGTGTGTGTGTGTGTGTGTATGTGTGTTTGTGTGTGTTTGGGGTGGTGTGTTTGTGTGTGGGAGGGGGCGATAGGTGGGTGTGTGTGTGTTTGTGTGGTAGAGAGACTGGAACCATGGTAATAATCTACACTCTCAGACAGAGAAAGTGTGTTTGTGTGTGTAACCTGGCATGTCAGACATAGTAAGGATGTGTGTGTATTTCATTGGAGCATAGGCAAGTGTGTATAAGGATGTGTGTGTATTTCACTAGGGAATAGGCAAGTGTGTGTAAAGGGGCCCAGGGAATACCCTCGGCAGGCAGCCGGCTCCACTAGCCGCCCCCGCATCCCCAAGGGTTCATCCCACCGGCCTCCTATCATCCCTCTGTTAGCACGTGCCTGTTAGCCTGACCCCTGGGGGTCAAAGGTCAACCACCCCAACCCTAATCCAGAAACAACTGGACAGTTTTCACAAGACAGACCCTGTGTGTATGTGTGTGTGTGTGTGTGTGTTTGCTGGTGGCCTAGTGGGTGGTTGAGTGAGTCAGGGATGGACGGTGGGAATCAGGTGAGTGGAAATTTTTTTTACGTTTTCACAAAGGTCTTGACTCTCAGTAAAAGTGTGTTGGCACACACGCCCTAGATACACACACACACACACACACTCTCTATCTCTCTCTCCTTTTCCCTAAATCAGCATCATGGTAGTATGTTAGTTCTGCCCTCACTATACTCATGCTATTCCCTTCTTAGTAACCCACAGTGCAACCACAACAACCAAATCAGCCATAACAAACCATAGCAAACCCTCTTCTCCACACAGTAGATGGCTAGCGAAGAGCTGGGATGGGCTAATTTCATTAGAATCATTCCTAACTGTAGGAGGCATCTGCTTTGGAAGAGAGGATGTCTTTTTGTGTAGAAAGACAGTCATTTGGAACCAAATACAAAGCACTAAGGCTATATCTGTATCTCTTTCCATGGGTCTGCTATAACTTAATAACTTTACCATTTGTGGTATGCCAAAACTGATAATGCTCAGTATTTTTGACTTCTCCAGCGTGGACAGACTGATTTGATGGGTCTGCGGTCCCATTTTGTGTCATGTGCTGGTGTCGTTTAAATAGACCTTTTACAGAGACCGCAAAGCAGTTTGTTTAGATAAATAAATGTCTTAACAAATACTCTACACTATGCTTTTGTTGTCTAATTTCTTTAAGCCTCAAATCAAATTAAAACAAACAAAGCGAGTGAAAGAACCCGACCAATCACAGCCCTTGTCATCTGCGTCGTTTCGACGCGCAGGTAGAGAACACTGGAGGCACACGTCGGGCGATGCAGAGGTTCTGCAGAAGGGGTTCACAGGGTTCACTTTCTGCGTTGTGATGGTGACAATATGACACACAACTAAAAATCTGCCTTTAATGGGGCATCTACTGGGCTTTTTCACCCTAACCCACCCCACATCCCTGTGCTTAACTCTCCATGTCCTTATGTGCACCAGGAATGAGGGGTGGGGGAGTGGGGAGTTGAGGTGCTCTCTTTGTCCTAGATAGCTGCACTGTGGCAGAGGGCCCTCCTGCTCCCCCTCAGACCCTGTCCTAACCTCAAAGGGACAACAAGGGGAAGCATTGGGAGGAATTTCCATTTAGAAAGCAGGAGAGAAAAGAGAAGAGCAGGATCAGAGAGAATGAAAAAGAAAGAGAGAGAGAGTAAATGGCAGATGAGGGGATGGGAGACAAGAGAGGAGAAGGGCGGGGAGGAAGAGTGGGTGGGCGGCTATGAAAGAAGAAAGCTGTGTAAAGAATTAATGGGCTTAGGCCCGAGGACTGACAGCTGACAGCAGACTAAACGTGGGTCTTAAGGAGACGACAACACAACCACAGAGCCCGAGGCAAGGGCTGAAGGCAGTCATCAACACTAATGAGGGAACATACTGTCTGTGTGCATGTGTGTGTTTGTGGGATTTTCTTTGTGTGTGTGTGTGTGTATGTGTATGTGTGTAAGTGTATATGTGTGTGTGTGTGTGTATGTCTGTGTGTGTGTGTGTGTGTGTGTGTGTGTGTGTGTGTGTGTATGTGTTTGTGTGAGAGAGAGAGAGAGAGAGAGGGAGAGAGCAAGCACCCACCACATCATTCAGTTACAGACAGTTAGGGGTTTACTTGAAAGTATCAACGCATCTAAAACCTTTAAGTGGTTTGAGAGTCCACTTTTAACACCAGCAGCATAAATCTGCAAAACTTTAGAGCCCCAGTGATTACATGGGGTCATAACACCACTATCCCTTTGTTACAGATCACCTTCAACTATCTCAACAGAACCAACTGCTAGGCTGTTGACATCACTTGCTTTTATAGAGCTCTAAAACCCATGTTGACGTTCTTAATTCTTACTTAAATTTCACACTTAAATTTAAAAATAGAAGTTTTACCTTTAAAAGACAGGAAAAAACGATTTCAAATCTAATTACAAAATTGCAAAATAACTACCATATTGTGATCTCATGAAACTGAATCGCTCATAACGTGAGTCACAAGGTTGCTGTTGACCCTCTCGCCAATTCCCCACTCACCAGCCCAGGCTAATAAAAACGCCGCAAGCACGGCTGGGTTCTCCATTTATAGAGACACAAGCACAGAGGCCAGTGTCAGCTGAGGTCTGATTGCCAGACAAGGCAGTACACCGAGAACACTCACGTGGGTACAGCATCAACACCAACACTAAAAATAGCACTAATATTAACACTAATACCAACACTAACATTGACACTAAGACCAACACTGACACCAACACCAACACTAACATTGACACTAAGACCAACGCTAACACCAAAGCCGACACCAACACTAACATTAACACCAACACCAACACCAACCCCACAGGCTCCATCTCTTGATTGCACCTAAGAGTGTCTGAGGCTGCACCTGAGAAGTAGTATACAAGCTGTAGTATACAGGCTGTAGTACACGGGCTGTAGTATACGAGCTGCAGTATACAGGCTATAGTGGAGGACTTAAGCAGGTAGACACAGTTTAATCTCAGTTTATCCATTTCTTATGTGGATAAAGTTTATGCACCAAACACAATTTTTAATATAACAAAATCCCACAGCATTTTCCACATTTATTATATACTGTAATAACTCCGCTGCTTATTTATACAAACGTAGGACAATAATCCATTATCACGTAAGTTATGCATGCCTTTTTTAAAACAAGTGATAATGCATGTCACGGCCCACCAAACAGAGATCACAGAATTCATAGTTTACCCACCTGCTATTTTACAACTGCACCTCCTGCTAAGAAAAGGTGGTAATTTATCACCTTCTGACAAAGTCGATTTTGATAGATTGTCTTGGGAGGGCTGTTTAATGGCACTGATCCGGGACAAGCGCTCCATGCTTCCTAGAGCAAAGTTTAAATAGCTAAATTCTCACACAGGATATCAATGAGCTTGATGCTCAGATAGCAATGTTGACCTTCCGGCACCGTTATTTGTGAACTTGGCACAATTGCTGTGCAAATTTGGGACGTGAGGGAAACACGTGGAACCAAGAAACACCAGAAGCCAAAAAAAGGTTTGTATAAATAGCAGGCCTACTATTCCAATACGCCAGTCTCTAGAGAGGCTTACACCTTTGTGTTTTTAGAGTTTAGGGTTGGTTTATGTGCAGTGAATGTGCAGACAGGTCTCAGTGGAAAGAGCAGCCAGAACAGAGAGCTTTCAGAGGCCCTAAGGGTGAGCCTGGAAGCTGGAGACAGAGAGAGAGAGAGAGAGACTGAGAGAGAGAAAGAGAGAGAGAGAGAGAGAGAGAGAGAGGGAAAGAGAGGAGGTAAGCTTAGAAATGGAGAAAGTACT
>PYXC01000947.1:2007500-2050000 GCA_015244755.2 Tenualosa ilisha
ATGAGCTTCACTCAGCGTCTGTGCTACTGTCAGAGGACTGAATGCCTGGATGGTTCCCTGCTGATGGTCGCGGTACAGCAGGTAAGTAGGGGCCAGTGTGAAAATGAAAGTCTAGCCTACGGGCAAGTTAAAGGGGGAGAATGTGCCAAATCTCACTGTATGTGGTAACCAGAACCAGACCCAGACATAAACAAAACAAAAAACAAAACACCTGCCTTATGGATAGTCTGAATTCAAAGAACTGCAAAATAGTGAAATTCAAAATGAGATCTGACCTGTTTCTGACTGTGGAGAAAATAGGGGTATTTTGAAATGTTTTGTTAAATTTATGGACTTGGGTGGAGACCAGAGGTGTTTTTTCACAGCTGAGAAATAGCCTTCCTCTTGTTTCAGCCCAAACCCAAGTTAGTGGTCAGATCCTGAAAAAGCTTGTTGATTTCTTGTGAAAACATGAAAGAAATTTTTAAAACAAGAAATATTCATTCAGAAAGACATTCAATACAGTGTGTTATGTTGAAGGAGAAATCCAGCGTGAATCAAATCAATAGTTCTTTTGCTCGACGTAGGAAAAAGAGCGAGAAAATGTGATAAAAATAGACTGAACAGTGAATCGGCAGCTAATACTAGATCAAGTGGTCACAGAAACTCACTTTCAGTTTAAATTTCCTATGCCCCATTCAGTTAGTGTTAGGTGCTTATTCCTACAGACAGCACTTGGTGACCTCGAACAACATAGCTGTTGATTGATTAAGACCAAATTTCTCCTTTAAATCTGCCATAACCACCAGGGTTAGATTTGTGACCTGATTTTATGAAACACCTGGTAGACTTTCTTGCACCTGGGTCAATAAAAACATTACATACTAGCACATAATAGCCAACAGCAGAAATCAGACATTACTGTAAAGTGGTGGGAGACTCCAAGAGAATAAAAATTATTGTGCTTAAGAAGAAATATGTGCATGGTGATGTCAATCATCAGATGCAAAGCCAAGTGCCAAGCCTTTAATCTGTATCTGATAGAAGAGGAGTGGCTAGTTTTATGAACCAACAGACAGCATTAAGCACAGAGTGGTACTACAGAGGAATTCTGGGGAACACGAGTATGTGTTTCAGGACTGGCTGATATGTGAGAATGATAGGGGATTGGCATAGTGTGTGTGTGTGTGTGTGTGTGAGAGAGAGAGAGAGAGAGACAGAGATGGAGAGACAAAGAGAGAGAAAGAGGAGACAGGCATAAACACAGCTGCAAATGCAGGACTGCCCTCTGCCACACTCATGTAGGGTTAAAACACACACACACACACACACACACATACACACGCACACACCTCACAGCAAGCACAGCAAGCCTCCTCTTCACCAGGGACTTGCTGTTCTCTGGAAATCCCTCTTGCACAATCTCCTCTGGGAGGTGTTCTGGGCTAAAGATCTGTTTTTCCCTTTTCTATCACTTGCCCTTCTCTCTTTCTTCTACCCTCTGTCTTTCACCACGTTCCCATCCTCTGTCGTGACCCCTGCTACGCTACGGCCAGCTCTTCGCTGCTGAAAGCACAGCTCAGTTTCACAAGCTGAGCCATTCTTTCCTCTCAATTTTGATTACTGAGAGCCACGCAACTCAAAAACACCAGTGAAAGATGAAAAGCCTCTTTAAGCATTATGACCACTTCACTACAGCTCAAGTTACACGATACAGATTCTGCCCACTATGTAAGCATCGGTTTAACACTGTAGAAGTACGGAGCTATGCATGCAATAAACAATTATTCACACATGGAGATTGCTCTTTGAACAATGCAGACAGTGTGCGCCAAACAGTAATTAGGTCGTTAAAGCTGATCTGCTAATTCTGCTTGTGTCAAGACGTCTCTAATTAGGATGTTGAAGTCATCTGGAAAGACATCTCAGTTGGCACACATGGATTCATCTGAGGGGTATGTTTTCACTGGAAGAGAAAAAAGTGTTTGCCCAAGAGTCTGCAGGGATTTTAATAAACAACATAAACACTCAGAGGCTCAGTCAGTCTCACAGCAAAACAGAAGTCATCCAGGACGAGCCCACTGCTGTTTCTGTCTGCCTGCCAAAGAAAGTGAGACCAGTGTTGTTTTTTTAATTTTTTTTTTATTGTTATTATTTATATCAGTGAGATGTGCAGACAGAGGGTGAAGGTGTCCACTCCCACAGTTATAAAAATAAACCCCCACACAACACACACACACACATGCTGTTTACATACACACTTTCACACCCACAAATACTTCAATAAGTCCACAAACACACACACACACACACACACACACACACAGCTTGCCATCTCCTATCCAGCTGTCTGTGCTGACAGCTCCTGACATTTCACATTCCCCTGAGAACTCCCCTGTCCTCCACCCAACCCACGAAGCTGCACTGTGTGTGTATGTATGTCTGTGTGTGTGTGTGTGTGTGTGTGTGCCTGTGTGCACATCTGAAAATTTGTGATTAAGATTTTGTGTATTCATGTATTTGCGAAAAACATATTACAGTCTGTTCTTCAAAAATCCAGCAAGAACGAATGAAACTTTGGAGAGACAGAGGGAGAAGGAGTGGGAGAGAGAGAGAGAGACAGAGACAGAGAGATGTGGTTTGATATATTGTACTGCATTCACTTAGATAGTAATTAATACCATATGACACAACTTCATCAACTCTGAAATGCCTATATAACACTGAGCACATTCTTACCAGACTAACTAATTAAAGGAAGTGTGTATTGTGCATTGAGAATGAAAGACAAAGAGACAACTTGGGCCATGGTAGGACACTCCATATACATATCAGCACTCTATTTATAAACATACACCATGCTATCTAAATCATGCACTACTAAAAGTAGTGTCACATAAAACATTGACATGCCATAACAGACAAATGCAATGAATCTAATGGGATTACTTGGAATGAGAGCAGAACTGTGGCTTTCAAGTTATTACCTGATTGAGCTACATGAGTGAGTTAACCATTGCAATTAGTTCAATTTACTCTGAATTATTCGAAATTATTTACTGGAACAGAAAGGTGTGTGTGTGTGTGTTTAAGCGCAAAATGAAATTGCAGCTCTAGTTCCTTAGTAGCTGACAGCCATCAGAGCGCCAGACAAAACAAACCTGGATCCAGGATTTGTTTAGAGAGGGCTCACCTGGCACACACACACACACACACACACACACACACATACGTACACACACACTCATTGTGGAAAGTAAGGGTCTACAAAGACCTTGGGGATTCAGTCCTATGTGCTCATGCTTTAAAGAAAAAAAACAAAACATAAGGGACCATTTAGAATTAGGAGTTGTCAAGGACCAGCTGAATGTGGGCCTGTGATTGTGTGCATATGTGTGTAAGGGTATGAACTAAAATACTCATATGTGTGTGTGAGTGTGACCAATGTCCTAGCCTGAACACTAGTGTGAGACAACGATTTCATGAATTGAGCCAGAAAGAACATGAATAAGTGTGTGTGTGCGGTACGTGTGTGTATGTGTGCGTGTGTACATGTCACTATATGGAGAGACAAGAGACAGGCGTGAGACAGAGATTGTGTGTGTGTGTGTGTGTGTGTGTGTGTGTGTGTGTGTGTGTGTGTGTGTGTGTGAGAGAGAGAGACAGAGAGAAAGAGAGAGAGGAGAGAGAGATTGTATATGGGCATGCAAATGTGTGTGTGTGTGTGTATTTGAGCGACAGAGGACCATGGTCTCAGGTTCCTACTCCGGAGGAAATTCTCAGGGAGGACTGGTGGCCAGATCTCCCCAGAGTGCTCTCCTGATGGAGGGCAAGAAACCAGAGTATGCCCCCTCCCTTACCCCATATTCCCTCTAACTCTCCCCTGTCCATACTGCAAATACTCCAACCTATACTGTCCCCAAAATTAACCCTCCATACACTTACTTTTACTAAAGCCTTTATTGCCCATAAAACTCTTTCCAGAATATTTGTCCACAATGTTGTTAAACATGCTCAGCTGTCACAAACGCATCAAATCTACATTCACCGAACTACAATCCAGCTTTTTTATTCCGGGTCTTTCTGTCTCCACTGACACACACACAGCTCTAGTTCAGTTCACTTGTATTCAGGTGACAGAGACAGACACATCCCCCACAATATATCTTTCTCCAATTCTCCTTTTCTCTTTTAGAAACCTCCTGAAAGGACTATTTTTTGCACAAACTGTCCCATTTGGCCCCCTTGAAACACTACCACCACACAAAAACACAGAGAAAAAAAACTTACAGGCAAACATACAGCATCCAGCAACTGCCAGGGTATTGTTCTAGCATTTCAAAAGGTATTGTTTTCACAAGCCTCGACTCCTAGTTACCATTACAAGGGATAACGGGGGGCAACCTACAGACAAGAATGGGGGGAATTTTATGTCAAAATACCACTGTGGAGCACAGAGAGCCTCTTAATCTTGTTAATTTTTAATGTCCTTGGCATTATACATGGAAATGAACGAATGAATGTGTGTGTGTGTGTGTGTGCATGTGTGTGTGTGAGTGTGTGAGTGTGTGTGTGTATGTGTGTGTGTATGTATGTATGTGTGTGTGTGTGTGTGTGTGTGTGTGTGTGTGTGTGATGTGTGTGTATGTATGTATGTGTGGTGTGTGTGTGTGTGTGGTGTGTGTGTGTGTATGTGTGTGTGTGGTGTGGTGTGTGTGTGTGTGTGTGTGTGTGGTGTGTGTGTGTGTGTGTGTATGTGGTGTGTGTGTGAGAGAGTTGTTGTTGTGCCTGCTCTGCTTGCCTATAATAAAAATCCCACAGAGAACACAGAGCCTTTGTACCCAGTGCTTCGTTCAGCCCTATCGCAAACTAATGAGGTAATGACTATGTATACTTGGTCTCACACACACACACACACACACACACACACACACATACGGCTGTTCGTCTGTTCAATCAAGCGACCACAAGCCATCATTAAAACACTATTTTTGCCGTATCGACATCTCTAAGGGACTTCAGAGAGGCTTTGGTCAAAAGCTGGCTCTGGTCTCGTGCACCAACACATCGCTTTCGTTTCTCCTCGCTTCATGTCTCTCTTTCAGTACAGCTCTACCCAGATGGAGGGATGAAGACACACACACACACACACACACAACATGTGTAATGAGTCTTGCAGCGTGACCTGAATCGACCTCTTGACCCTTTCTGAGCCACTCATCATGGTGGTGTTCTAAATGGGGGTCTGACTACAGGTTTACGATGGGGGACGGGAGGGCGGTGGGGTCTGTTATAGCGACCCCCTTTACGGTGAGCCAGCCGTGAATGCTTTAGAATGGAGCTCTGTTGATGCCATTGCAATCAGCAGTCATGAGACAGTCTTGCTTTAAATCCAAAAGGCCACAGACAGCACAATATAGAATTTGATGTAGGTTTCGATATAGACAACAAATCCCCCATCTTCTTGTCATCCATGTCAAACTATATGGCTGGAACTATCTGGATTCCCTATTCAAAATGATTTCACTGTGTAGGTAGACTATGTCAAGCTTGCCTCGTGGCATTGAGTTTGCTATGTGTCACCAGTATGGCACAACAATCAGCTTTTTACCAGGAAAGGTATAATACACAAGAAGACAAACCCAAGGAATATTCTGCCTGGATCCTGAAGCAACAGATGCTGATGTGGTCCTTATGGTTGAAAAGCCGGTCCTACAAAGAGTTGCCAATCACAAAGGCCCTAGCTAACCTACCATGTTTTGTGTCTTAAGGGAAGGCCCAGCTAGTAAAGAATACCCACACACGTGTGTGTGTGTGTGTGTGTGTGTGTGTGTGTGTGCGCGCGCGCGTACGTGTGTGCCTGTTGTTCTATGGAATTCTGAGTTCTGATTGAAAAGGTCTACAGGGTGCTTGACTGCGGTGTAGGGTTCGGGAACCTCTTTCTGCACTGCAACAAAAAGGGAGCTATGTGTTTTTTTTTGTTGCGAGAGCAAAGGACTTTCTCCTTATGCCCCTGCATGAATAGCCCTACTTGTTGCACACGCAGAGGAAAGTCCAATCACCCCGATTTAGCTCGAAACAAAAGTGTTTATGTTGCTCCCGAGCTCAGCATATGGAGATTTGCGTCAATTAACTCTGGCTGAGACGCCCAAAACGGGTAATCGTGGCTAAGCAGGGATATGATTAAACCTGAACGATATGTTCGATTAGAATCGGAAATAAAGTTATCGCGTGTGGAGTGTGTAATTGCTCGGCAAGCTAAACCTTTAGATACAGTAAGGTACCCAGTGGAAAATGACAGACCCAAGAGTGATGCTTTATTAAAACCTGGCTATATACTTAGTATAGAGGGGGACTCTCATTTAACACCGCCAGTCTCCAGACCCATTAACAGCTCCCTGTTAAACTCACATCTGTTAATTTAACCCCTTCTTAATGCTCCCCTGTGTTGCAGTTATCTCCCATTCACGGCTATTAGAAGACTCATTACGGGCCCATTCACAGCAGCCAGCTTTGCCTTGGATTTTATTACCCTTTTCGGCAGGACCGTGCGGTCCCTGCGGGGCTAGACACGAGAGACAGAGGCCACGCTCCACATGCTGCAAGTCTGGAGCTGAAAAACTACGATGGGCCGATATGAAGAAAGCACTGTGGTTCAGTTTGAAGATGCAAAGACGCTAGTTTTCAAGGCATATGTATGGTTGGAACTGTTAGCGTAACGTAGAGCTTAGGACAAAGTGAGCACATACCTGGCCAGTGCCACAGATTTGGGCAATGACGTTTATCATAATATAATTTTCAGTTTCAATTTTCAGGCTACAATACTGGTGGGGCACAAGTTTAGAAATTTATGGAAGTATGGAAATTTCTTAATTTATTATAGAATTTATTTTATTTACTTATTTTTGTTTCTTCTCTTTTCTCTCAGCCTACGTTGTGTGTGCCATTAGAGGCAGCAGGTTCATCAGACTGAGGCTGGATATAGTTCTATATATAGGATATCTTGCATACTACACATTCCTCCCTTGTCATAAGTACAGGAGTGGACTTCATATCCAAGCCAGTAGGCTAACTTCTGCGGAGATGGCCCGAGGCACGGAACTTGAAACATTTGACGCCTTTGTTTACGCGTTACAAGAAGGTAAACTTGGAAACAAATGTGCTACAGGTTTCGACACGGCGCAGGAACTATCTGAAATATCAAATCTCTGTTGGACAAGCCTATACTTTAACCATCCCATTAGCCCACGTTCAACAAGTGAAATAATCCAGGTTAAGGTAGAATGAAAGCAAATAGGGCGTCAGTGCATATCCAAAGGACTTTAGGATCCCTACAGCAAGCACGTACTTTAAAAGTAATGTTATGTGACAACTGTCTTAAATCTGGATGAGAGAGGACAAGCTGTTGGACTGACCTGAAAAGTCGGCGGAGCTCTTGGTAAAGTTGGCGAAGAGAGTCAGCGTTAATCCCAACACTAGTGCGTAATTTATGGCTGAAAAAGACACATGTGGGAAGAACATCCTTGAAACGGGATGGAAGTCGGGTTTCCTCTTTCTCTGCGGGTTTGACGGTGAAAACCGACCGCTTATAGTTGGCTGCGGACTTGCAAGAGACCTCCGCGTGTGCTCGGTCCCATGTCTCGTAGTTATTTAGTCACCGCATCGCTGCTCGCGGTGAGAGCGTGATGAACAACAGCAGCTTCGTGAAAACTGCGAGGCGCACTAACGCAGAATAGCTTCTGCGCGCTGTACCTGTACGAACGGTTTCCCCACGGTCCCAAAGTCCGGAAAGCAACTAGCGCGGACGCGCACCTATCAGCACAACTTTACAAACAGAGGATGTTCGACTCTAGACCAGAGTGTGCACCCTGAGGCAGTGTGCAGTGGCTTACGCCCCACAGCTAAAGCGCCCCCACCTCCACGCGGACACAAATCTCACAAGGGAATATCTTTTGGAGAAACAATATTGTCATTTGCTAAAATAAGATAAATAATAAAAAAATCATAGACATGTTACATGCTTTCCCCTTCTTTATCTTCTTTCAGAAAAGATGGTATTGGTTAGCCACAAAAGTGGGAATTCATATTTCATTGTCATAATCATTGCATTTTACCTCTTTCCTCGACATTTCAGAGGGCGTTTCATAGTTTGGTGTTCTATGGGCGTAGGACGTACTGTAATAGCTACAGTGTTTTTTCTCCCAAATTCAGGTGAAACTGTGAAAGACACTTCTCATCTGAATCAGCCAATTACGGCTGATTCTGGTACTATATATTTGAAACAAACAAAGCGTCTTGATCAAGCTAATCCAGGCAATCAACACCATGAGCATGACAGGGAGGGAGGTGTAATCTCATTGACTACTCATTCTATAGCCTATATATAAAATGAGGTCATTCCCTCATCTTAGTAGAGTCCTTTATCCTACTACACAAAAACACTGTATCCTCCTCCTCATCTTGATCATCACCATCATCATCATCATCATCATCATCATACTGATTTCCTGACATACTTTTAAGTTCAAAACAGATGGTGACAGTAGAAGTCAGGATGTAAAAATGTGTACTTTCCACACATTGCATTCCTCTCCACCACCCACAAACTGGACACATGTCAGTTTCTCTTTTATTCCTCCCCACTCAATCACACAATCACACCAGCAGTACTAACTATACTCCACCCTCACACTTTGTTTGCCCCATCCTCAGCTCAACAAAGCTAACACACACACACACACACACACTGCCCACCCCTGCCCACCCCATTTTGTCGACTGCATTTAGTCCCATTACTCATATTTAGACCCAAATCCAAACTCCCACCACCCCTCCCTTCACAGCACTGCCCTATACCTCTGCCCATCACCAAAAAGCCCCCCGCCCCCCATTCAGACACACCCACCCACACACACACCCACCCACACTGCATTCTGCAGTTTTCAGTCCCTTCGCTCAGATTTTGCCACAACCCCAACCACCCCTTCTGATCCCCGACCCCCACAATACTGCCCCCCCATCAGAAAGCCCCCCCCCCCCCACCTCCATTCCACACTTCAGTCCCACTCATTTTTTACACATCCCTCAGCACCCCTGCCTTCCATCCATCTCCAACTGCACTATATGCATTTTATCCCTCCTACTTCCCACCCCGCCACCCTCCCTCCCCCACCACAATAGTATTCTTCGCACTTTACACTCATTGCCCTGCCTACCCAACTCTCCCAGTTTATGCCCATATTGGCTGACAAATATATTCACTAAGTAACAAACAACAAAATTTCAACAAACAAAATTATGACCTACATCTCATACACAACCTTCATGAATCTTATGATATAAAATCCTATTTTATGATCTAAAATCCTATTTTAGTTCTAAAATCCTATTTTAGATCAGGCCTATTTGATTATCCTTCCAAATTTAAATTCTTTATCTTGTATTATCTTTCAATCCTGCTATAACTTTCTTTACCAAGTAATATGGTGGGAGTAATAACGTTAGAAACACAGTCTGCAGGCTCCATTGGAATGCAATCACAAAAAAATCTTCTTGTGACATCAGGTGGACACATTTGGTAGTGCCATTCGGTAGGCGAATCGCTTTAATTCTCATTTTGGCTTTGTGCAGCTTCCGTAGTTAGGTTGTCACATGTGACCACCTAGAGAGAAGGTTATGCACCAAACATGGCAGCTTGTACACGAAGAGCTGCAGAGGCCCTCTGGTCTGTTAGGACCTTCAGACAAATTCAGCTTCAAAATGAGCGTAAGTTGGTGTACACTTACTTATTTACTAACACGGTGGCAATATAGGCCCACTGTGCCCAGTTACTAACGTGGTGATGTAGCCTAGGTAGCTGTAACAGTTTGACGAGCTTACCATGACCACGCTAGCCTACTCTACGTTAGGTTACTCTGGTGAATGTTAAATTTGACGCAATGTTTTTGTTAGGTTTCATTTCTACGTCGCTGCCTCGTCTTTCTGCGGGGGGAGATGGTCGACCCCCTAAATTCACCCCGCCACCCAAACCAGTTATTGTAGACAAAACTCAATCCGAAGCTTCATTACGAAAGTAAGTGGTTTTGATTATTGTTACTTAGTTAGTAATAGCTTTTTATGTTTAATTTTTAATGTTGATTTGTTCAAATAAATGTTAGTTAGAAATTGGCATATTCAGTGTCTCGACATTCACGTCTTGTATTTCAGGTTTCTTAGCCCTGAGTTCATCGCTCCTCGTTCTCGAACCAGCGGCTTGAAGTTTGTTGTTGAGAGGAAGGATATGATTCGGAGACGTAAAGCACTCAACATCCCTGAATTCTATGTTGGTAAGAGCTCAGTCTACATTGAAACAACGATAAAATATTGCCTCCTCATCTCTCTTCTTTTTCTTTCACGGTGACCTTGTGAAATTCCTCTTGTACTTGAGATTACTTGTGATCTTCCCACATTTGCAACAGGAAGCATATTGGCAGTGACCATGAAGGACCCTCATATCAGTGAGAAGACGAATCGCTTTGTTGGCATATGCATGCAAAGATCTGGCAGTGGACTAGGAGCCACATTCATCCTCCGGAACGTTATTGACGGACAAGGTACTATTGCACTATTCTCATTTGGAATGACCAAAAAAAGCTTTGCCGTTTCTGTTGGATATCTGAATGTTTAAAGTGTGAATTAAGGCTCTGCTGTCACTTACAGCATTTCTGTTGTTTTGATATTTATCAAAGACCTGTTCTTACTCACTTGGCAGTGTGCAGGTGTCTGTTGGATTGGTGATTAAATTTTCTGTCCTCTCCTTCAGGTGTAGAGATCTGCTATGAGATGTATAGTCCCCGCATCCAGGCCATTGAGGTCCTGAAGCTTGAGAAGAGACTGGATGATAACCTGATGTATCTGCGTGATGCTCTCCCAGAGTACAGCACCTTTGACATGGACATGAAGCCTTTACCCCACAATCCCACCGCAGACATCCCAATTAATACAGTAAGATCTATGCACACCTTCACTCCCCCTCACAGAAAGACCACGTAAGGCTGGAATTTACTTGCTGTTGGACCAACCCTCCTGCGATCCGCTGTGTTCTGACTTGCACGATAGTGGAAGTCTCCACTTGGGGCAGACCACAGTAATATCAAATCTGGAAATCGGGCAGAAGCTGGTATGACAGGCATCATGTGCTCATGAAAACAAACAACATGTTAATATCAATATTCTTGTCTATATTGCATTTTGCGGACATGTTGTGTTCGCTTGCAATAATGTGTGCACATGGCAGCCATGATGTGTGTCTTGTCTGCAGCAAGTAAATTCCAGCCCAACGGTGTACACTCACACACAGAGCTGTGCACAGTTTAAATGTCTGTGCTTGATTCAACCAATCATTTACATTTAGCAGGTGCTTTTATTCAACGTGACTTACATTTTATCCAATTTGACTTACATCAACTATGAATTGTTCAGAGCAACTAGAGCAACTTGGGGTTAAGTGCCTTAACCGCTACGCTACCACTGCCCTATTATAATCAAATACAGAGTTATCTATTGTAGAATCATACATTTTGTAGCCAAGGATTTTTGTAGATATTCTGACAACTCCACAAGTCTACAAAGAGCACATTGCATCTTCTGGACATCCTGCAGTGTGTTGGGCTGCATTATTTAGGGACAAACAAGAATGAGACCATGTGGAGAGACGTATATGTTCACCATAGTTACAGAGTGCACAATGCTGGGGAAAAAAAATTCTTTCATTGCTCATGCGTGGCCCATATGCCCTCAATGCACTTTGTGCTCGGTCACGAAAGTCTTGAGGCACACAGTTTTCGTCATGTGTGCTGCATGTGCTGTATGCACATGTCTGTGACTCAAGAGTGTGCCAGAGGCCTTATTTACTTTGTTAAGGCATAAATGACAATGAAGTAGCTAGGCTATCATGAAAACTCTTTTCAGTTCTCTCTTAAGATTAAGAGAATGGGTCTTGAGACCCTCTATTTACCTCTGATGTCTAAGGAATCCATTTTTTGTGTGTGTGTTTGTCCCTGGCCTTTAGGTCAAAGTTCGAATGAAGCCAAAGCCATGGTCAAAGCGCTGGGAGAGGCCAAAATTCAACATCCAGGGCATCCGCTTCGATCTGTGCCTGACCCCCGAGCAGATAGAGCATGCTCAGAAGTGGGCCCGGCCCTGGGAGGAGTTCGACATGATGAAGCACCGTAACACCACCCAGCTAGAGGAGACCGTCTACAAGGAGGTGCAGACAGAGCTCAGAAAGTGATGTCTAACCCCCCCAGGGAATGGGTAGAGGTGATTGTGGGAATTGAACTGATCAGATATCTGAACTGAATGTGCTATAGCTACAGTCTGTCAGCGGGTACATCAGGAATGATTTGAACTTTGGATGTGAAGACAGCAGAAGAATCGTCTTCTCTGTGTGTGGGGGGTGTGGGGTGTTTATTGATTATCATGTCATCATCTTTACCCTTTTGGTGAAGAAACAAAAAACTGCCTTGATACATCTCCATCCAAATGCACCCAGTTAGACTGGACTGATGTTTCAAACCCAAGCAAAGATTTGCATATCCAAAGCAACAGATGGTGATGCATACATACCGGTATATTATTCTAGTAATGTTACTCATAAGTCAGTTATTTTCTGAATCCTCTGAGATTTGTGGTTTGGTCAGGTCTTCACCTCAAGGTGGGGTCATGATGCTAATAGCATTGTGACTATGAGTGCTTGTCACTTTTGTTTCAATATGCTTATCACTGTGGCCCTCTTCATAAGCACTGTTAAATTAAAACCGTATATCACTCTTAAGATGACTTTTGTGCCAAGTGTTTAAATTGAAAGACTGGTGTGTGTGTCTGTGTCTGTGTGTACACTTAACAGTTTAAGTTAACTGAAAGACTGGTGTGTGTGTGTGTGTCTGTGTGTACACTTAACAGTTTAGTATCAGCTTAATATCTAGAGTGTTGATATATAGAATATCATGGAGAAGTTAATTTCAGTAATTCAATGAAAAAGTGAAACTTGTGCATTATTTGGATTTATTACACACAGATTGAAATATTTCAAATTGTCATTTGTGTTGATTTTGCTTTATAGGTAGACTGATTTCATTCAGTCACCAGGACTTGTCATCTGTCCACACTGCTAAAAGTACCAATATGTCTTCAGTAATATTCTACTTTTCTGCAATAATGAATTTGGGGTTTTCATTAGCTGTAATCATCAGTGGGTTTGAGTTTTTTTTTTTTGTTTTTTTTTTTACTTTTTTTGTAGTGAATCTAGCCTACGTAAGCTATGTGTCACTTTTTGCACTGATTACACTAAGTGTAATGCTAAAATTAGTGAAGACTTCCAGGACATCAAGTTGAGCTGTAGCCTTCCTACAGTTGAGCAGACAGAATTTCGACATGTCTGCGACAGTAGATGGCAGCATCCTTTAAAGAACCACCTGGAAGCCTGCCTACGGGACAAAAGAATAGTTCACGCCTTTCACAAAACAGTGTATATTAACCTAGAGAATTTGATAATCACAACGTTTCCATAACCTTTAACGGGATAGTGTAGGCCTTGGCCGTTATTCCGTATTATAGCCCACAATCAGTGGCGGTTCTAGTCGTCATTCTTTCCATGTTGACCGATATGTAAGCTAAGAAAAGGAGAAAAATTCGGCGGCGACATTGCCTGTAACATTTAGCCCTGACTCTTAAAGAACAACTGAATGCCAAGACAAATCAACCGTAAGTAGGTTTACGTTTGGCTGTCTTAAAAACTGATATCGACCTAGAGGTGTGAGCCCATACAAGCCGAAAACAACCTGCATGAGAGTGTAAACCCTATCGTCCTTAAAAGCTGGGAACAGCAGCACCTGACAAGTTTGCAACCCAGGGAGACATAGTGTACTGTTTGGACAACCTCTCATTTCTGTGCAAGATCTCTCTATATCCCCGCCTCCCTTGCCTGTGTGATGACGTAAACGCTGTCACTTGTGGATAGCCAGGGCACCGCATTCCCCGCAATCTGCTCCAGGTGGTACATAGCTCTGACTACGAAGCGCATCACGGTACCAAGGTGCTGATTCTTTCGTGTTGAAGGATCTTATCGCCACGGTCTGGTTGAACAACCGGTGACCTCAAACATTTTCTATTTCGTCTCCATGCACGGTAAGATTACGCGACAGAAAAGCAGACTTCTAACTGACAGCTGACAGTCTAGACTTGGTATATGATCGGTCGGAGTGCAATGCTTCTAATTAACACGTATGACTGTTGATGTTCTCCCTGGTACAAGTTAGGCTACTAATGACTTCTTATGGGGAAAGTTCCCTAGGTAAGGAATTTTAGCCTAACAATTAACGTCGTAAAGGGCACTCTTTGGAACCAAGGACAAAACGCTCCAACAACAGCAAGACAAAAGTGGTTATTTTCGTAAAATGATGGGTCAAAATCCAAACCCGTTAGACGGGTTGGGAAGTTTAGATGCAACTAAATACTGTCTCAGATTCCCTGCTAGTCTCTTCCACAATGTATTGAAATCTTAGATGTCAACCAAGAGCGAGGGTGTTCCTCGGTGCATTGTGCCCATAAAAATACGCTTTGAAATTGTATATACCGGTAGACGTGTACTCTCCTAGACGGCCCTTCAGTGAATCTCTTCACGGGCTTCTCCACCCTCAACAAACGTGAAAAGAAGTAATCACCACAGAGCACTAATTGTCCAGACGTCGTTTGCGCACCGAAGCGGTTTGATTTGACGAGCACAATTACAGTCGTCAGAGCTATCCATACCTAGCTCACTACCTATGCAAATGGTGAAGTGGATATCTACTGCGTCTTGTGTTTGTCCAGAGAATATGGACCTTGCACGTTTCTTTTGTGGTTTCACCCGCTATCTTTCATGTTCTTGCTCTCGTTGAGTCGGGCGCACCTGCGGGCTGGCTTCCGTGCACTCGCTTAAGCTTTGACATTGCAGCGGAAGTGTCAAGAGTCCAAATGACTTGCTTCACATTATATCGCATGGACTCACTGTAATTAAGTGTGCGCCCAATTATCTCACTTAAGAGTAGGCCTAATTATTCGCCCGTCGCGCTGCTAGCTTACACAGAACCGTTGCGAATAAGTGTGTGTTAACGGGTGTAGCAGAGTTCATTGTTTTGCAATGTGATCTGTTCCCTTACTAAAACTGCCTGACATTAGCCCATACCCGCACACACAGTTGAAAAGGTTGATACGGGAAAGCTGTAATTTGCTGATTTACTCTTGGCCTTATCCAAGGACTGATAAAACCGATGATAAGGGACGTTTAGTTAGGTCAAGACATGTGGCACAATGGACACTGCATCTGAGATGTGTGTTTAACTGTTATGACTGTACATTAATTTTGTTATTTGTCTGTCAGAATTAACATGGAGCCACAGAACTTGTGTCTGTCAGTTCACCCAAAAGCAGCCCTCAGTTTATTTTGATTTGTGTCACCTTGTCAAAGGAGGGGCTTGTGCAAATATTTGCCTTTCTGCTACCAACTCTCTCTCTCTTTCTCTCTCTCTCTCTCTCTCTCTCTCTCTCTCTCTCTGTGTGTGTGTGTGTGTGTGTGCACGCACGCGCGCACGCGAGGGAAAGAAAGACTGCCGTGGACACGGAACAGTTCTCCCCACCAGCATTTTGTCTTGCTCAGCTGTGTCAGGGGTTTGTGCTGTGCTGTTCTTGATGACAGAGGTGATTATCGTATTGTCTAGACAAGTGTCACCTGTCTGTGTGTATGTGTGTGTGTGTCAAATTGTATGCTAAATTGGCAGAACGGAACACTGCTTCACATCTGTGTTCCTCCAGTCTGCTATCACAGGTGTTTGCTCGGCCATCACATCCCTTGTGTTTCAGTGGTCAATCATTGCAGTGTGTTTGAGGGTCATGTTAACAGCAAAGCTGAATCAAGAAGCAGCAAGGTAGCCCGAGAACCAGAGGCAACACAAGTTAATTCTATTTTTCCAGTCTAGAAAGAGGAGAGAAATATATACCATCACATAATACACATCACATGTATTGAATATAATACACAACATGCTTTACTCCGGGCTGAAATTTAAAAGACAAACAGTCTAACTTAACTGAAGTGCTATTAGGATAATGTATTTTTTTTAATGAAGTGCCAACAGCATTATTGTAGACAGAAATGTTGCATCATCAAAACAGGATGTCGACTATAAGAACATCTAAAACGAAACTATAGCAACAAGCTATATAGTAGTGTACTGTATTCCACTGGGATGAATTTATGCCATTATACTGTATTGATTTAGAAGGGAGAAGATGAAAAATTCTAGAATCTGTGCGGTGTTATGAATAATTACTAAACACAGATAAGTGCTTCGGAGATGCATGGGTGATGTAGTGCACCTCAGGACAGAAAATTATAGCTTTCAAACCTTTCTTTGCATATTCAATTTGTTTTGATGATGGAAAGGTTTGGTGAATGGATACCGTGAAGAAGATATGAGGTTACTGAAGTACAAAACACTAATTGATTTTTGTGAAAGGCTATGTGTTTAAATGTAACAGTTCCATTTGCTGTGCTATATTTTGTCATTCAACTGCAGTTCTAATTCGAACAATATTCTCAGGTAGCACCTAATTGTAGAGGAAAAATGAAAGCAATATTTTAGGCTTTCGTGATGGTTTGTTGGGTCACAGAGATAAGACACTTGCCAAATGATCATAGTATCAGCTTATCAAACAGATACAGTATGATCAGTTCTGGGTGGCTAGTTCTTTGTACTAGTTCTAGTTCTTCTAGGCTAAATAAAATAGGTTGTTGATATTTTTCTCTAAATACATCTTGGGTGAATTGGGGGAAAAGTCTTCACTGGAGTGCCCTCATCAACTGTGCTGAGCTACGTGGTTTACCCATTAGCGTAGGTCTCAGGGAGAAATAAGAAACACTCTTAATGGCCAATTCGCTTTACCTGAGTGGCAGTTAAGAGAGTGTGTGTGTGTGTGTGCCTGGCTGGGGGGTGGGGGTAGAGCGGTAAATGATAGCAGTCTCTCAATGGCTGATGGTAATGAGTTGGGGGGTGCGTGGGGTGTCGCAGGTAACAAGGGAAGAACGTAGAAAATCTGATGACCCAGAAAGATATCATACACATCCCACTGAATGTGAGTGCAGCTCCCCGAGAGAACAGAATGTAGTCTTTGCCCCAGTTGTGTGTGCGCGTGTGTCTGTGTCTGTGTCTGTGTGTGTGTGCGTGTGTGTGTGTGTGTGTCTGTGTGTGTGTGTGTGTGCGCGCGTGTGTCTGTGTCTGTGTGTGTTGTGTGTGTGTCTGTGTGTGTGTGTGTGTGTGTGTGGTGTGTGTGTGTGTGTGTCTGTGTGTGTGTGTGTGTCTGTGTGTGTGTGTGTGTGTGTGTGTGTGTGCGCATGTGTCTGTGTCTGTGTGTTGGAAAGAGAAACAAGATGAAGTGAGAGTGGGACAAAGTCCAAGTCAGAGAGAAAATATCTGTGTTGGTGCTCTAAAAAAGTCTTTGAATAATATAATGCTGGAGAAATTGAACTATTTGCTTCCATGGTTAGTAGGATGCCTATGACTGACTGGTACTGGTCCTCATTCATTTTAGCTGTAAAAGACACTGCTTTCTCTATAAACCTTATGATGTGTGTGTGTGTGTGTGTCTGTGTGTGTGAGGCAGAGTTCATTTGGAGCACTAACATGGTGGAGTGAATCCTGTTCCCTGGGTTCAGTGAGCTGAATGATGGAGCCGCGAAATCCAATTAAGCATGTGTGTCTTTGTCAAGCCTGAAGCCAGTTACACACACACACACACACACACGCGCACACACGCACACACATACACACACACACACAAGCAAGCATGTGCTTCTAACAGTTCTGCTTTGTTGATGCAGTGATTATCTGGATTTCTGTATGTGAGGGACAGCCATTAAAGACATTTTTACAATACCTCTCGACAGAGCAGAGCAGATTACCTGACTCACTGCTTCAGCACCATATGCATAAGCATAACCAGGGCTTTGTCTTGTCATGACACAGGATTTTCCATAGAGAACAAACACACCAACCTCACCATTCTTTAGTATAGCAGCTTGCCTAAACTCACTGGCTGCTTATAGCCTACAAAATGGCTTGCTAATCAGGCACTGCTGGAGGGGTCCTCAGTGGTCCTTGGTGTCTCTCTCTGCAGCATGATGGCTAAAATCCACCCACTGATGACTTTCTAGAGCGCATCCAGTTCTCCACCTGAATACTAAAACAGTTTTTTTTGTCTCTGATATAATATGCCTGATGTTGTTGATCCACTCTGTGGTTGGGCTTGGTTGTTTGTGCACTAAAGGGCTTTCACCGAAGGTTCCACTTCCTGTTCCCATGAAGACAGGAGCCCCCTTTCTACTCCCCGAGCTTGCAAAGCACGCTGGGAGTGTGTTGGAACAGGCACTCTTTTTTGCAGGCTTTTATGGGGGGACGTATGCAGGTGTCCGTCAGAGGCCAGTCAAAGAGTGTTTGTTCGCTACCCCTCTCTGTCCCCCTTCTCTCTGTTTCACTCATTGACTGAGTTTCTCTCTTCCTTCTTTTCCTTTATTGAAGTATATTTATACAGCACCATTTACAAAAGAATTGTCTCCTGAAATTTAACATACTTTAACAAGGAGCATCCAAGAGAAACAGGGGCAGAGGATAACTCCCTTGTGGTAGTTATTCAAGGAAGAAACCTTGGGCAGATCCACGACTCAAGGGGCAACCCAGCTGCCAGGGGTAATGCATGAAAAGTACAGTCAGTAGCTACCAGATGTTATAGACTACAATTTGTTCATGGTTTTGGGCTGAGCATCATAATAATTCCAAAATATTGTCCCATAACATTATATGGTAGTCAGGCCATAGGTGGTTGTCTCAAGTTCTGGCTGAACAGCGTGGTAGCAGCCAGACATAATGTTAAAGTCAGAGAGTGAGATTGATCATGAGGGTAACATTGGGTGGAGTCCATTTTGACCAGTGCCATTGTGAGAAGGGGTTGGTTGCAGGGCCTCAAAGAAGAAGAGTCGATCATGGCATGAGCCTCCCGTGAAGCTGGTCGCAGACCTCTCAGGATGGAGTTGGTGACAGGGATGTCAACCAGTGAGAGGGAGGGATGAGTCTCCGCAGAGAAGATTGTGGTAGAGGAAGCAAATGAGTTAGGACAGTCTAGGTGATTCACACATGTATGTATATGAACAAAGAGGGATCGACAGAGATTTGTATGGTAGGACACATGAGAGGTCTGTGCAGCTATAACTAAGGTATGGTGCATGCAGCTCAACACCACTGAAGGGATGGTCAGTGGTCACCATGCCTCACAGAGCTGCTTTTTGTTGTTGTTTGTGTCACTTCTTGCTCAATTTCTTAATTTCTTTTTCTCTCTCTCTCTTAGTCTTGGACACTCTTTGCTTCTTTCTTTCCTTCCTTTCTTTCTTTCTTTCTTTCTTTCTTTTTTCTATCCCATTCGTCAGTCATTATTGTCACTACCTCTAGCGCTTTTTCTTTCTCTCTCTCTTAGTCTTGGACACTCTCTTTGCTTCTTTCTTTCTTTTCTTTCTTTCTTTCTTTCTTTCTTTCTTTCTTTCTTTTTTCTATCCCATTCGTCAGTCCCTATTGTCACTACCTCTAGCGCTTTTTCTCTCTCTCTTTTTCCTCATGTGGTTTGTTGCAGAAAGAGAGGGAGAAAGAGAAAGAGAAATATTTCAGTTACTTCCTATTGTGCTGTCACAGGGGACACAGCATGTCTAGTGGTCTGGCCTGGGCCACCCCACCCACTGCTCTGGCCCACATTTATGTAATCTCTGCTTGCTTTGGGAGAATGGAAGGAAGCAAACAAGAAAATAGTCCTGCGTCAGATTGCAACCTCCTGCTGTCATGTTTTCAGAGGTTGCCTCCTCTTTCTTTGCCCCCCCCCCTCCATTTTTTGGGCGTTGTTACTCATGGAGCTGATTTGTCATGTTTGAATTCTGATTAGATCCCTGTAGACTTTTCAGGCGAAGAATGTCACTCAGGCCAATCTAACTGACCACAGAATGAGTACACGTTAAATTCTTCCTTATTTCTATATCACTCTCTCTCTCTGTCTCTCTCTCTTCTCTCTCTCTCTCTCTCTCTCTCACACACACACACCACACACACACACACACTCTCTTTTGCTTGCCCTGTTATTGCTGACCATTAAAAATTATTGACGGGGCAGGGGGGGGATGTAATGTGGCAGAGGGAGTGTGACTGATTGCTTTCTCCCTGTGTGTGGAAGGGTTTCATCCTGAAGTTGCTATGGTAAGGACTGAGGCTGCTCTCACAGGGAATGAGAAGAGGCAGAGAGAGACGACCTTATATATATATATATATATATATATATCTCACACGTCCTTCGGTTCCTTCGGTCATGGCAACATGCCAGTGCATAACATGTCAAGCTGCTCTCTTTTGTTCTCTCTCTCTCTCTGTCTCTGTCTCTGTCTCTCTCTCTCGTGTGCGCGCTCTCTCAAAACACACACACATGCAGGTAAACACAGGCTTCCTCAGGTAACACTATATTTACAGTTAAGCAACACAACTGTCATTACGCCAACTCACACTACCCACACACACCATTAATTACAGCCCAAACTGTTAACACTAATAATAGACACATCAAACATCACTAAGACTGGCAACTACCCAATCATCCACACTGGCTCTAGATGACCTTGTTATTACAGTAATTTAGTTCAGATGTTATTACCTTGCTGTGCCTGTAACATTATGTCTGCTTTTTCCAGTGTAAACACTAGGTGGTTGGTTAAAGACCTCAGTAGTCCTTTACACTTCATGATCCTTGTGGACACACACACACACACACACACACACACACACACACACACACACACACACACACATACACACACTCTACTCCTTTAATAGGTGAATGGATTGAACAACCTATTCCTGGCCTTATCTTCTGGACTGATTGCTCTAGAATTGAACTGCTGTTCTGTACGGCCTTGGTGGCCCGGAGGACAGGTCTTGTTTTCAGACACAGATAAACTTTTCCTTGCACACTTCTCTTGTATCTCTTAATCTTGTTACATTTTACAATTTTCATCCCCTATCGTTGAACTTCATTTACCGCCTCAATGGTGCCACTATGCTTCCACTGGTGTGTGTGTGTGTGTGTGGGTGTGTGCGTGCAAGGGGAGGGGTGGTGGTTTCATAGCCCTCAGCACCGAAGTTTATTAGGTGTGTGTGTGTGTGTGTGTGTTTGTGTATGCATGTGTGCACCTCTGTGTGTGTGTTTTTGTGTGGTGTGTGTGTGTGTGTGTGTGTGTATGTGAGAGTGTGAGTATTAATGTATTTTGGGGGGTTAAGAGAAGACTCTCTGCCTCGGATAGCAAAGGTTCATTACTTTCTGTAATTGCATCCATTCCCAGAGAAGGGATAGGTATTAGATACATAATACACTATGCACACAAAGAGACTCTCCTGCTGTCATGCACTCACACTCACACACAGAGAGACTCACCTGCCGTCACACACTCACGCTCACGCTGACACACTGGAAACACACTTGCAGTAGTCCATTAGTGAAATTGCACTTGCAGTGACACACACTGTTTTACAGATTTTTTGGTGTAGTTTTATTTTCTCTCTCTCTCTCTGTGTGTGTGTGTGTGTGTGTGTGTGTGTATACATGCATTTTAGAAGTCGGTAGTGAATAGCCTTGCACTTACTCCCATTGTCCAGCTCCCCGCAATTAAATAGGTCACTGCGATATGGATGCTGTGTATTCGGACACACCATGTTCCCCTTTTACTGGGTTTTAGCAGTACACACTAATTGCTGTGATGCTGTGACCTGCGGCTAAGGTCAGTTGGTGCACTTAGTACCCACAGGGGCCTGAGTGCTTTTTGGCCACAATACAAGTGTGATAAATCAGATACAGGACAGTAGCTGCATACTCAACACTTTGGTGTATGTGAGACCGCTTTACAGATAGCTGAGATGGTGTCAGTTTTGAATACTCTTTCGTAGTAACACTGTCCATAGTTACAAGGCTATTACAAGGGTATTGTTTGTTTATTGGTTTGTTTCTTTTTCTCTCTGCCCTCGCACCAACCAGTTATTTCAATCGGTCCCATCAGCAAAAGCAGTCATCTCAGGCTCCTCGGACCCTCACTGATCAAGATGCATCATGTCTTTCAGTGTGGGTTATGTTTGGGTTTAAGTTACACACACACACACACACACACACACACACACACACACACACACACACACACACACACACAGATGGACCATGTGAATATTGTGTAGCCAGGATCTACTTTGTTCTCCTTGTGCTCCTTCTCGTTGACTCTCAACTCATCAGATCCATTGGATCCATGGATCCATTACACAGCGTCTGTTTCCTTGTATTTGGCAGATGTGGATTGTATCTCTGTTTGCTTCGAAGTTACAGTTTGTCCACAGGGAGGGTTGGTGTTTCTACACAGATATCCACTCCCTTCCATAGACACTTTAGATGCACCTGTTTGTGCACACACACACACACACACACACACACACACACACACACTCAGATTTTCACACAAACACTCCTCAGCCACACAGCTAACTGCATCTTTAAACGTCTCTAGACGCCTTTTAATTAAATTCAAATGGCTATGCAGTAAAATTTGTGTGTGTGTGTGTTTACCTGTACATTCTGTGAATCTACATCCTACACAAACACACACACACTTGCACAGGCTCACTACCAATAAGAGTGTGGGATTAGAAGTGTAATGAAAACCCAAACCCTCTAGGAATACAGTCTCTCTGTCTCTCTCTCTCTTTGGCTCGCTCTCAGAAAGGCACAGAGCAGTAATTTTTGTGCGTCTGACACTATCTGATTTTGAAACTCCATTTTGCGCTCCAGTGGTTAAAAGCTCAGGCAAGCTGGCACAGACTCAGACACGCTTCCAATCTAAAGGGCTGGAAGGCTTCTTAAATTTTTTCTATATCTCCTTCAAGCCACTTTTCTCTCCACTTTTTCTGGCTACATTTTACATATCTTATAGTTTATGTTTCTATGTCTTCA
Source organism: Tenualosa ilisha (assembly GCA_015244755.2). Taxonomy (NCBI): domain Eukaryota; kingdom Metazoa; phylum Chordata; class Actinopteri; order Clupeiformes; family Clupeidae; genus Tenualosa; species Tenualosa ilisha. Next base: position 2,030,568 of record PYXC01000947.1, read on the forward strand.
GTCTTTCTCTCTCGGTCACATCTCTCCCCATATCTCTCTACCCTCTTATCCTCTCTTCCCTCTTATCCTCTCTTTTTCTCTCTTCTCTCTAACTTTGGCTTTTTCTCTCCTTTTTTTTGGTTTCACCTTTTCTTTATCTCTTATTTTTTTCTCTTCTTCTCTCCCCCTTTCATGCCATCTTTCTCTGATGTATCACATCACTGGATAATACAAGCTGTGACCGCACTCATCACTCCAAAGCACATGGCATCTGACTCTTGTTTTGCATGCTTTGTCTTTTTTTTGTGATCAAAAACAGATTTGACAAAAGAACACAGTCATCCGTATCTACAGATTGTGGTTGTGATGTGGCTGCTGTCACAGATGTACCAATAGAGAGAGAGAGAGAGAGAGAAAGATGCCTGCTGCAAATTCTCTCTTAACCCTCAGCGATCATACCCTCAGTCTGGAGCTCTGCCAGGTAATTGAGCTCTTGTTCTGTGTCCTAGTAATGAAATCACTGGAGAGAGAGAAAACAAACAGTAAACAAACAGTACTCTTGGTGAGGTCTCACATTGGCATGTTTACTGAGATTTTTATCTCTGTAATAGAATTACCTTAGCCTTCCTCAGTGACACACCGATCCATCCACCCACCCACACACACACACACAGCCATCTGTCTTTCTTTTTGTCTTGATCACTCACACACAGATAACAAGCAAACACACACACCTTGCACCTTACAGAGATGTAGGAGACAGATAGCCACTTTTGTACTGTATCATTTACAGTTAAACACACTCACAGCCACACACAGTACACCCATACAAGTGGACATGTGGTGCGTGAGACCCACACACAATTAGCAGTCACATTTGCCCCTTCACAGCCCCTGCGAGCATGGTGCTTTTCCACCTCTCTGCCTGGATATTGCCCCAGCCCTTGTCCGCCCTCCTTGTCTGGACTCTCTCAACCACTGCTCCTCTGTGGCCAGTCCTGGTGCCCAGTCAAAACATTCGTCTGGCCGTGCGACTCTCTGTCTGTGTCTCTCTCTTTCTCTCTCTCTCACACTCTCTCTCTGTGTCTCGCTCTCAGCCTCTGATCGATCACCTCTGGGGGCCCTGTGTTTGTGCTGTGCTGTGCACTTAGTTGCTTCCCCTTGGCCCCAGGTCAGACAACTTAAAGGTCCCCACCCGGCCCCGCTGACCCATCAAGCCATATTTATTTTATTCTATGTAGCGGAGGGGCAGGAGGATGGCCACTTTTGTGCTTTGGATAGAGAGCAAATAGACATGGACAATGAGGAGGGCAGTCAGTGTAGCCTGCTTAGTGGAGAACCGGCCAAACCACATGAGATTTATATATTGTATATTATATATTGTATTTGCGAGGGCACGGCTTTTGATTCATGACTATTTTAGATCTACATGCTGTTTGTATGTCTTTTTATGCAGTGTCAGAACAAAATGGCATCAGTGAGGCACACCTGAGAGAAGTTTGTTGAGAAACTAAGAACTGCTCTGTCTGGCTGTTTGTCAGTAAGTGAATTCTGCTGAAATCTGCTGAGGCTACAAGCAGTGAGTCTGTGCATAGGACCCCATCAGTGAAGCACACCTGAGAGAAGTTTGTTGAGAAACTGAGAACTGCTCTATTCCTCTGGGAGACACTTATCAAGTAGAGCTTCCTGCAGGAAGGAAAAAAAACACACTTCTTAGAAATCTAATCTAGAATCTTCTCTAACCAGCTACCAGTTTCCTGCATAGGGGAACAGCTTTGGCCTTTAACCTTAGATGAGGGTTTGCTTGAAGAACCTTTCAGAGTCTGCTGCCTGATTTGGTCCAAATGAGGTGTGTGTATGTTTGTGTGTACCTTGGCTATGATTAGAGCCTTTTGAATAGGATGTCTGATACTACCCTGAGAGCCAAAAGGCTAAAAAAGACCAGCGTATGAAAGTTTTTTTCTCCTGTCATCTCAGGTAGTCAGAGTTGCTTTCTCTGACGAATATGAAACATGTCTTGCTGTCTCTGCTGTGTAAACACTCCTATGGGGTAACTTTGTTATTATGCAACTTCCCGCGGTTTTCTTGACCTCATCGCTAGAGTGTGTGTGTGTATGTGTGTGCGCGTGTGTCTGTCTGTGTGCATGTGTAAGTGTGCGTGTATGTATGGGGTGGAGATTGGAGGGCTTTGGGAGGGGTTTCATGCAGACAACATGCACAGATTGTGGTCTGTAGTCTTTCTAGAGGGGGGTGAAAAGGTAGATATCAGTCAGACAAATGTGTTCAGAGACTTACTGAAGTGAATGATGTGTTTCTTTGCTTTGGCTGGAAACAGATGTGTCAGTTTGGGCAGGAAACGTTGTGGTTTGAGTGAGGAGAGGAACAGGAGAGAGAACGAGGTCTACTGATGATGAGCAAGTGATTCACGTAGAGAGGGAGTCAGACGAGCAACATATTTCACTGTGAAGGACGAGGGGTTGGCAAAGGCATGATAAACGCTCTTTCTCTCTCTCTTTCCCTCCCTCTCTCTCTCCCTCTCTCTCTCTGCTCTACACTTTTTCTATCACACACTTTCCCACTAGTGTGCATTTAGACGAAGATGAAGCACCCCAATTAGTTTCCAATTAAAGTATGAGTGTGTGTGTGTGTGTGTGTGTATATATATGTCTACGTGCGAGTAAGGAGTGGGTGTGTCTACATGCTCCACACCACTGTATAAATGAAACGAAAAAGAAACGAAAGTGAACAAGTGATGGAAGGTAGAGTGGAAAGGGCTGAGGGCATGCAGCTGCTCGGTGAGTGTACCTATGTGCAGGTCCACTGGTCTATTTCCTTCATTGTGGATCACTTCTTTCTGAGTGTCTGACTCACTGCCAGTCTTTTGCTCCTGATTTTCATGGTTTGTTCAGACACGTTTAGTTGTTGTCCTTGTTTACTCTTAGTCTGGTTGCATTCATGTGTCCATCTTTCCGTCCCTCACCCTATGCTCTCTCTCTGTCTCTATCTCTATCTCTCTCTCTCTCATAAGCCTTACGTTCATGACTGCTGTATTAAGAGTGTTCTCGTTCTCTCTCTTTTGCTCTGCTACAGATGACTATTAGCTAGCCAGCTGGGCTGTGAACTCCCCCTACCCCCACCTCCTGCAACCGTTACCCCACCTGCAACCATGAATGGTAAGTGAACAGTTCCTTCCTCTGTTTTTGTGTGTGTGCAGTGTGTCTATATGTGCGTGTGTGCAGTGTCTGTGTGTGTGTGTGTGTGTGTGTGTGTGTGTGTGTGTGTGTGTGTGTGTGTGTGTGTATGTGTGTGAGAGAGAGAGAGAGCAAGCAAGTGAGCATGAGGAGAACTGGTCTTATGTCTTGTGGCCCTGTGTGTGTCAGTGATTTGGTTGCTTCATCTTCAAAGGCTAGACACTCCATCACTGGATGCAGCCTAACTGTAGCCTTTCACTGGCCAAACCTTTGCTTCGTTTAACATTGAAATATTTGGCTAAGACGGTTTTGTAGGCTACAGCTTGAATTTTTTCTTGAAGTCCAGATGACAGACTCTCAAGAAGGTACTGGTTCAGCTTTTTGACAGCTGTTTGCTGTTGTAGGCGACTGTATGCTAGCATAGTGTTAGCATTGGCATTTGCTTTGCCCTATAGTGAAAAGAGGTGTGCTTGTTTTTCTGCTCTGTGATGGTGTAATGAAATATCGATTTTTACAGCAGAGGAGACTGAAAGGGCCTGTGAGTTTGATCTTCTTTTGATAGTGCCAATCTTCAATTGTCTGGCCTTTAGAAGATGAAACTGGATGCTGGGATTTAAGTTTTGATATGATTATAAACTTGTCAGTTTGGGGCACAACACTGTTTTGAGTTTATTGTGGTTGCCTATAGCAAAGAGACAAGTGTGTGTGTGTGTGAGAGAGAGAGAGCGAGAGAGAGAGAGAAAGAGAGAGAGAGATGTGTTTCTTTTTACTGTGAGTACATTTTGTGTGCGTGCGTGGATGTGTGTGTGCGTACGTGCGTGTGTGTGCATCTGTCATATGTGTGTGCGGGCACTGAAAGGGCATGAAGTGATGTAGTGTGTATGTCTCCGTCCATTAATCCTCTTTGCCTTCCCTCTTTCTGATGTTGAGACCGGGTTGCCAGGACAAATCCAAAATCCCCCTTTAAACAGTTTCCTGGAGGAACAGACATTATCTGGCAACGGGGTTGAAATGATGGGTTTAGAAGCCTTGGCAGGGGCCCAGTCTGGCCAGATCTGCTTTGAAGTTGCTTCTGTCAATTAATGTTTGAAGTTGCAAAACCCTGAGCTCTGTGGAACAAAATAAGCAACCAATCTGTAGCCACTATATCAGTTTGGCCAAAGATAAATATAAAAGCAATGCCTGCAACGTTTTGTGTGTGTCTGTGTGTGTTTGTGCACATCACGAAGCATTAAACGAGGGACTCCATAAACTCCATAATACTTCATTCAACTCCACAATAGAAGAAACCTGTCTGTATCTCAACCTTAGAAGTTCACATAGCCTACCGTTCAGGACAGTCACTCATGCAAAAATCCAAATTTTTGGCGACAGAGCCACATTGCCAACACCACCAAGAGGAACAGCTCTTTCCTCTTGGTGGTGTTCTTTCTTTTAGGTTCTTTTAGGGTTCCCTGCATGCAGTCCACTATGAGTCTACACGGTATTGCCTGTATTTCTTAACTAATAATACTTCATGCAATGCAAGATTTAACTTCCACTTAGACTGTGGATTTAAATCAAGATGTTCCTTGCACTGAGAGTTTTGAAAATAAATATTGGCAGAGAACTGATGTAGGGGGAATTGAAGTCTGCGAGCTCTTTTTTGGGTGTCTTTATTTTACGGTGTCAAAAAGGGAAATTAATTCATCTCTTGCAATCTGTTTGAAGTCACTTCCAATCTGAAAACCTGCCTCTTTAACAAGTCTGTTCCAGCCTTGTGTTCAACTGCCAAGGGGTTCTGACTAATCTCTAGGGAAACACCTAAATAGCCTCCACCCAGAGACCCTCTGGTTCCCACGGTGACCCTCCCTGTTGCCATGGTCGTGTTGCCTCTGATGTTCTGATTCCGGAACTAGATCCCTCTCTGTGTGTGCATCAGAGAGACTTTTTCTTTGTTGCTTTGGAAAGTAAGAGTACTACCACATACATTGGCCTTCAGTCTTAATAAATAGTCAGGACAGGACTTCAGTGTTAATAAATAGTCAAGCTGTTTTACAGCCCAGTGTTTGTCATTAAGTTTGGACCTCCATCAGACCTTCTTGTCCGCAGCTACCTGGTTTTGCCTACGTTCTGGCTATGTATGGGAGTCACAGAAGAAGTCCTCACCCCCTGTGGGAGACCACAGGTCTGAGGTAATTTTTTAGTCCCACGCAGCATCTTTCTCCCACGTGTAATTTCCACTATCTTATCAACAGTCAATCTAAAAGTAAATTTGTGTTCAAATTTAAAGACCCTGTAAGCCAAAATCAGGTATTAAGTTTGAAAACACCTTTTACAGATTAGAAAACTACGTTACTCCTCAAAATGTATAAAAACTGCATTGTGGATAATTTAAAAGGGCGTCATTATTATTATTATTATTATTTGTAAGGTATTGAACTTGACACTTAGTAGAATTTGGCACTTTTCCAGACCTCGGAACAGTGCTGGGCAGTGTGTGCCACTAAACCTTCTTCTTTGACTTTGAGAAACATTCTTTCAGAAATGGCATACTGCTGTACTATTTACTGTATGGAGTCTGGGAGGTACCATTGGACTCTGAACTCCTTGGAGATTTGGCCAGCTGCTTGTTCTGCAATGTTCTCTGGGTCATGTATTATCAGAGAGGGGAGGAGCCTTTCCCAGACAGAACACGGAAAGGTTCCAGCTAAGTGTCCCACATTGTGTGTGTGTGTGTGTGTGTGTGTGTGTGTGTGCATGTGTGTGTGTGTGTGTATGTGTGTGTGTGTGTGTGTGTGTGTGTGTGTGTGTGGGTGGGTGGGGGGTGGGTGGGGTGAAAGCATCCAATGTCCAGGTCTGTATGAATTTGTTAATCCAGAGTCTGGAGTTTCCTGAGCCAGCAGGCCAGAGGAAGCGGCAGAGGAGCTGTTTCATATTTCTCAGCTTAATTAATCAAACTGGCCTCCTTTATACGGGCAGGCACACAGACACACACATACACGCATACACACTCACACACACACTCACACATACACACATCCTGCTGATGCTGCTGGAGTGAGCTGGGCTTCCTCACACACACACACACACACACACACACACACACACACACACACATACACTCACACTTTTTCTGAATGTCTTTTTTCTCCATCTTTTCTTCTATTTCTCTTCTTTCTTCTCTCTCAGTCCTTCATTTCTCCTTCTTCTTCTTCTTCTCTCTCTCTCTCTCTCTTTCTTTCCCACACATGCACAGAACAGCACAGCACAGCACAACACAGCAGGACAAAACACAGACCAGGTGGGATGGAAAAGCTGGCTGTTTACATTTCCCTCCATCCCTCTCACTTCATCCATGCTCTTATATCTTTATAAGGCCCTAGGTCCTGAACCCCCAAACACTTGACCAGTATAAACTGACATCTGGGGCAATGGTGGTGCAGGTGGTAAAGGTGCTTTTGAGGTTGCGGGTTCGAGCCCTGCTCTGCCTGACCCCACTGAAGTGTCCTTGAGCAAGATACTGAACCACAAATTGCTCCCAGTGAGCAGATTGGCAACTTGCACGGCAGCCTCTGCCACCGGTGTGTGAATGAGTGAATGTGAGTTTACATTGTAAAGTGCTTTGGGTGCTCATAGCAGTAGAAAAGTGCTCTATAAACGCAGTCCATTGATATCACGTTAAGTCTTTGAGGGTTTAAGGGTTCAAGGCTTCAAGGCGTCAGCCCGCAAAACTCTTTCCCACCCTGAATATTGAATGAAGCCTGCAGACAGCTGTTCATGCTTTTACTTTATTCATGTTCCTAGTTTGCTCTGATTAGATGCTCCGATTAGCATGTCCTGTGATGCTAACATTGTTGTCTCGTGTCAGCAATCGTTTTCTCCTTGCCAAAGGGCTTGTATATAAGAGCATGTGTAGATAATTCAAAGTAATGAATGCTCTGTAAGAAAACACAAGCACTGTAGAGAAATTTGGTATAAAGTACTTCATTAGCATTCAGCGTATTTAGTGAAGTGATTTGTGGTTAGCGCATAAAGTTCCACAGTGGGACTGTAACAGAGAGTAGGTCTAAATCTTGCTGTGCGCTGTTGGTTGCCTATGGTTATGGTGTTCAGTAGCTGACTGCTAAGGACGCTGGGTGTGAATAAACTGCTGTGAAATGTTTGTCTGCAGTTATTTGTATGTGGATGTGAAGGATATTCTGAAGGCCATTGTGGTTTAAAGTATAACCCGAAATGATTTTGTATGTGTGTGTGTGTGTGTGTGTGTGTGTGTGTGTGTGTGTGTGTGTGTGTGTGTGTGTGTGTGTGTGTGTGTGTGTGTGTGTGTGTGAGAGAGAGAGAGAGAGAGAGAGAGAGAGAGAGAGAGAGAGAGCCTGGCTGAAGGCTCCCCCTCATTCCTCTCTGGTCCATCCTCTGCCTGTAGTGTGTGCTTTCTTTTTCATCACTGTGGTGGAGAACGTAAGCATTTTATGCCCTTTGTGTCATATTACCTTCATCAAACTTAACAAGTTATGTGTGTGTGTGTGTGTGTGTGTGTGTGTGTGTGTGTGTGTGTGTGTGTGTGTCTGTGTGTGTGTGTGTGTGTGTGTCAGCCTAAGATCTCTCTCTCTCTCTCTCTCTCTCTTTCTCTCTCTGTGTATGTCTGTTGTTTTTGGGTTAATGTTTGGTCACAGGAAGTGCCGTTGGGGGACATTGGTATTTCCTGTTCCTGGGCGGACAAATACGTTTGCAGAACGTTGCTTGAGGTTTTTGTGGTCACCTCTCAGGGCCTTAAAAATAGCCCTCATTCAGGTTTTTTTTTGCATCTCCCTAGCCAATCAGGCTGCTGTTTTTAGTTGACACCATCCATCTATCATGCACTGATTTAAGTTCTCCAGAAGAGGTTTAATTTCTAGGTTATAAGAACCAATGATTCTTGTATCTCCTCCCTGCACCCCAGATTTTCTGTGTTTTGTACTCTTTAAGTGATTTTTTTTTTGTGGTCTTTCCCCCCACTTTCAGCATATTTAATTTATGATTCATATCTTGGCACCCTCCCTGCAGTGCCTTGTGGGTAATAGGATGCTAGGGCCATTAGTTTCAGATGGAAGTAGGCTTTATCGCGACACTGAAGCTAGATCGTCAGTAATGTGCTTGAAATGCCAGTCAATTTATGTAGCCCAGTTGGAAAACACTTTCATACTGTGTCTCTCTCTCATTTCCATCTATCTGTCTCTCTTTTTCTCTCTCTCTATTTCTTTCTGTACATCTGTCTGTTTCTGTCTTAGGTGGTGTGAACATTTGGGCCATCACACCAGAGGAGAGGAGCAAACATGATCGCCAGTTTGACTCGCTCACCCCGACTCTTGGATATGTATCAGGTTTGTGTACATACTCAAGCGCGCATGGACACACACACACACACACACACACACACACACAAAGACTGTCTGTGTTGGATAAAACATGTGCTAAGTATTAGCCATTTTCATGTTTACCTTTAGCTTTACACATTCTCTCTCTCTCTCTCTCTCTCTCTCTCTCTCTCTCTCTCTCACACTCTCTCTCTCTCTCTCTCACACACACTCTCTGTTTCTCTCTCTCACTGACTGACACATACACGAATCTCGTACTGTCTCTCTCTACTGCTTGCTGTGAAAGAGCAATGTCTTCTGTCCTTTAGCCTGAACTCTTTGATCTGGTTTGTGGAGCGCCTCAGTGCACTGCAAAGAGGCTCAGACAGCTCACTGCTCTCCTCCTTCAGCCTTTAACACCTTAGAAGGATGAGCAATGGAACAAATCAATGCATTTCAATGACTTTTGATATTTACCTCCTCAATTGGATAATGTTATTGCCTCCGATTGAAGGATTCAAAATAATGCATGGGGCAGATAATGCAGTAGTTGCCTAAATGAATCATGATGGCACTTTTATTTGGTTATTTATTATGTGGTTCTGGGGCAAGTTTGAGAGAAAGTGCTGGGGAAACAGTTGCCAGAGGGGAGGGGGTGCATTCATCAAAAACCTTTTTCAGGCGGAGAACGTTCAGAGTTTGGGACAGTCAGACCCAGTTTCCTCTTGAGAAAGTTGTGTGCAATAAAGTCACAAAGGCGGTCTCGCAGACTGGGACATTTTTTTGTTTATGAAACATTTTATTTTAGGAATCTTTGATCCGCATCACTCCTAATCTGGAAATCTTTGATCCACATCATTCATAATCTGGTAATCTTTGATCCACATCACTCCTAATCTGGGAATCTTTGATCCACATCACTCCTAATCTGGGAATCTTTGATCCACATCAGTCCTAATCTGGGAATCTTTGATCCACATTACTCCTACTCTTTGCCATCAGTCAGTCTCTGTAGTGATTTCTGGTTTGTCTGTAGCTATAAAGTGGTTATCATGCCTTTGCACGTATGTAGAAGGCTTATCTGTGAGTGGAAGAAGTGAAGGTGGTAGAGCTAGCTTCTCCAGCTGATAATACTGACGATTGTCTTTATAACCTCTGCTACCATTACTTTAACAACAATAAAACAGGGTGTGACACTGCAGTAACCAATGTGAATTCAATTGGCTTGTCACAGATGAGAGATGTCAGCTAATGAGCTCTTTGAGAGTGGATCGGGCCGACAGTAGAATTCTTATCACTGATATTAATGCAACACCTCATCTCTGTTCTTCTTCTGAAGTGCTCGTCTCTCCTGAAGCCCCCCCCCCCTCCCCCCACCCCCCCGACCTCTTTTCAATGATACTGGTAACTTGCCAAAACACTAGCTGGGTTTCCAGTCAACTTGCTTATGTATTTTAAGTGCAATCATGGAAATTTTGCTGAATAAAATTGTCATTCTACTGATCAAGGGGAGAGTACAGAACAGCTGTGGGGATCAGAATTGCTCATTAAGGCAAGAGTCACATAAACATGAACAGAAAAGCAACAAATCTGAATGAGCTTTCTATCCATCAGCTTTTAACTTTAATAGCACTACACCTATGCAAATGCAAGAGTTAATCCACCCCTATCTAGTTTATACACAGTAGAAGATGCAAAACTGTTTCCTCTCAGATTTTCCAATGGAAACACACACATCGTGTGTGTATGTGTGGGTGTTGTGCTAAGTGTTGCTTTGAGACCGGCCAAGAGAGGTTCTCTGTAATGTGACTGAATGACTGGTGCTGCAGTCTGTGTTTCTGTTTCTGTGTTTGAGAGTTTGAGGTGAAAGGCGTGAAAGACTAGACCATCTCTGTCTCTGTATGCGTCTCTCTCTGTTGACACTACATTCTTTCTGTTTGCACTACTCCTTGTGTACATGTGAACAGCGTCCATGTGCTTGTGTGTGCTGGGACCTGTGATGAGACACAGGTGTCTGTGTGTGAGTGTGTGTGTGTGTGTGTGTGTGTGTGTGTGTGTGTGTGTGTGTGTGTGTGTGTGGAAAAGGGAGAGAGAGAAAGTGGGGAGGGTGAAAGCAGAATAGGTTTTGCAGAGTGCTTGTTAGAGTATCACACTGTTGGAGTGATTGTGCACATTGTCTGACTTGTATAAAATATAATTTAATAAAAAATAATTTCTCTCTCTCTCTCTCTCTCTCTCTCTCTCTCTCTCTCTCCCTCCCTCTCCCTCTCCCTCCCTCTCCCCCAGGAGAGCAGGCACGGAAGTTCTTCATACAGTCTGGACTTCCTGCGTCAGTGCTGGCAGAGATCTGGTGAGCAAACTGACTACCTGAGAACACTTATACAAAATTGTTTATGTCAGAATGACCAAGACTGGGAGACCTGATTCTGCCTATTAGATTATATATATATATATATATATATATATATATAAAACACTGCAATTTTTTTTATCTTCGGAGCTCCCCCTACAGGTGGCGATTTAAAAAAAAATAGCAACAACATTGTACATTCTCACCAATCCATGTGAATTCACTTACTAGCCAAATAAATTTAATTTGCTTTCAGTTTCGTTCCCTTGACCCGGTGTTTCAGATCCTGCAAGTGTAGTAAGCGCAGAACCTACGCTTGAGGCGGCTGAGAGAGCCTTCATTCACCCTGTAATTAGCTATTTAATCATCGACGTGACTGCGAAGCCGATAAATTAACCTAAAAACATTGCCTAGTGTGCCTTAAACCTTCATTTACCATATGAATCATAGGAATCACATTGTGCCTGTGTGCATGATTGTGGAGCTGATGTTTTGATTTAGCAGGTTTAGACTCTCCCACTGTCCCAGTGCTAATCTCAGGGGGTAGGAAATTGAGCATGGTGGAGAAGGGGCTGGGGGGATGGTGTAATTAAATTTAGAAATTGGAACAGCCACACTGACACCTCTTGCATAGTCTCAGAAACAGATTCTGCTGTCTCATCTTGCATGTGGCACACTCACACACACACACACACACACACACACACACACACACAGTTGGCACTATGTACGCACAAACCACAGCCTCACTGACATTTCACCTAATGAACCCACAAGAAAGCTTAGCATGTCAACACTCATTCAGTGTTTGATGTTTCCTGTTGTAGACAAGTGTAGATACAGATGACATGATTTGTCTGTTCCCTGATGCTTTGCGTCTCTTATCTGAGATCAGTTTAATCAGGCCATGCCCATCCAATCCTTTGGCCAGAGCAACAATTCTGACATCTCATTTAGACGTTTCAATGGTCTTTTATTGACTGATGAATGAGTGTTATAATCAATTTGTTGTCTGGGATAGGAGGCTAAACCGAGGCTATATGGTATTCACTGCAGGTGTATTCATACTTAAAGACCAATTCAGAATAGGAAGGGCACACAGAGAAAGCCTGAAGCTATGGATGCCCCTTGGAGATCTCATAAGGAAAGAACAAAGTCCATGCATCACATTAAACATAGCAGATGCAAAAGCAGAACTGAAGTGCTGTGTAAGCAGTTTGGTTACTGTGTGTGTGTGTGTGTGTGTGTGTGTGTGTGTGTGTGTGTGTGTGTGTGTGTGTGTGTGTGTGTGTGTGAGAGTATGTGAATGGGTGGGTATGTGGGTGTAAGAGGGTTTTTAGAATGTGAATGGATAGCTATTTTACATTACATTACATTTATGCATTTAGCCATCGCTTTTATCCAAAGTGACTTACAAAAGAGGACAACATTGAAGCTACAACACAGTGAAAGTAACTAACAAAGAGTGCATATTGCTAACATAAAAACTGCGCTATTTTAAGTAGAAAGTGCAATAGTGTAATAAAAGTGCAGTATAAAAGAGAGATTAAGTATAAGAGGTTTAGTGCATTCTCAGAATTTAAGCCAGAAGATATTCTTGGAAGAGCTGGGTCTTCAAGAGTGTCTTGAAGGTGGAGAGGGTATCAATTGATCTGGTAGCACTTGGAAGGTCATTCCACCAGAGTCGAATAACACATGAGAAGAGTCTGGAGGTATCTCTAAATGTGTGTGTGTGTGTGTGTGTGTGTGTGTGTGTAAATGTTAATGAATCTGTGTGTAACACTGCCTAAAGAAATCTCTGTCCTTCTCTTTTGTGTCTTTTGTTCGTGTCTATGAGGGTGTTGGCTAATGGCTAGTATTTCATCTGTTGCTAGGTGCTGTCTCTCTCCCCCTGTGACTTGCTGTCCTTTAAACTTTTTTTTTTATCATTTTCTCTCTTTTTTCGTTTTTACCTTCACCTTTCACCAAGTTCTCTCCTCATTTTGCTCACATCTCTCTATCTATCTCTCTCTCTCTCTCTCTCTCTGTCTCTCTCTTCCTCTCTCTCTTTCTCCCTTTCTGTCCTATCCGTGTGTATAGTCTGTAATTTTTTAATTTAAGTCCCAGTGGCTGGTGAGGATTCATAGCATGTGTGTGTGATAAAGAGATGCCTCTACAGATGGTGCTGGATGTCCTCCTGTGTGCGTGCCAGATTGGAGCTCATGGGACGAGAGAGATACTGCACTTTATCTTCCTATTCTGTTGCTCTCTGTTGTATTTTATTTCAATGTCTTGTGTGATCTGTAATTTTTTTCTTATCTGTTCCTTCTCCCTGACTCTCGCTCCACACTTACCCTTTTCAGGTTTTCCACTGCAGTTTTTTGTGTCACACTGGCTCATGCCTTTAGGTTTCTACTGAAGAACAATTTGTCAGCCCTTTCTTAAAGGAGCTATATTAGAATTCTAGAATTAGAATTTAAATTGTTTTGGAAATACAACTACATGACACTTTTGCATGTACTTGCATGTATTTAAAGGTGCAGTCCGCAATGCTAGGCTTTTGTAACACTTTTGTAACACTCATTTAATATCTCTTCATGAGCCTCTAGCTCTCCGCTCTCTCATGACACTGTAGGAAAAAGACTCTACTTGCTCTGCCCTGGCTCTTTAAACTGTAAACAAACATAGCAGGGGCTACCTGTCCCCCAACTCTTAACACTATCAGCAGTAACTCTACTAACACTAATGTAATGGGAGGAAGCGATTGAAACACATAAACAAATATAATGCCGTCCAGCATGGCTGTCTCTGCAAGTCTGGCACTAGTTGGTTTCAGTGGATATCTGGGCAACACTGAGTTTGGGCCTTTTTTTAGAAAGTAGAGCCTAGGCAGAGAAGATTAATCTTTGAAGTGTTTTTAATGCAATGCAGATAATATAATTAAACAGATTTTAAAAAGGCCCATTCTAGAGCCACTTTTTTCAGAAGTTAAAAGTAGAACCTGTCAAGTCCACTCCAAAGGAATGAGAAAAATACATTACATTTTTTAATGTAACATTTTATCAGGCAGTAAAAAGTTGCTCTTCACCTGTGCTGCCACTTCAAAAGCAGGTGAGGCAGATTGTAGCAGCTTGAGCTGAAATCTGAAACATCTGTTGATTAAATAATTTTTGCACTGTTCAGTAGCTTAATGTCTTTGTTCTTTATTTTGCTAATTGTCTAATTAAACGGACTGTAATTGTCCTATTGCATTTAAATTAACCGTCTTCCACACCTCCACTGTCTTTTATACTTTCATTCCTCTCTCCTTTCGTCTCCGATCCCTTCCTCTCTTCTTCTCTCATTCCTCCCCCAGGTCTTTGGCAGACCTGACCAACGATGGGAGGATGGACCGACTAGAGTTCTCCATCGCCATGAAGCTGATCAAACTGCAGCTCCAGGGCCAGACTCTACCCCCTTCCCTGCCCGCCGTCATGAAGCAGACACCCGCTCCCTCAATCATGACATCATCTTCCCGCTTCGGTGAGCCACGTCTCAGGGTGCACTATGCACCTCTACAAAGACTTTAGAGAGAGCAACCTTGGAGTAGAACACAACCACTTCTTCAGCCTTTCAGTGGCTTTGTATTGATTGATAAATGGAACAGTCTGCAGAGATGAGGGTCTAATGATTTGATGAAAAATGGTGTGTTCACAAATAAAAACCAGTGCAGTGGAAAAACCTAGCTCCTAGCTGTCCACTTTAAAAGGAAGTTACCACAAGTAGGAACGTCTGAAGGTTCTTGTAAATTTAGGGGCTCCTAAACAGAAAACATTGCCATTAAAACTTATTACAGCCAGACATCCTGCTAATAATGGGCTCCGCTAACCTAAGAAATCAGATCTATTAATCTGTGCGTGATTCATACCCACTGATCCATAATCCTAGTAGACCTGTGGTGTTTGAATGAACGATTGCATTAGTCACTAAGTGACTCATCATCCTTTCTCATGCCGGGAGGCCTGTCTACTGAGAAAAAGAGCAGCATGACCCATTTTGTCTCAGGACATCTTGAATTTAATGAATCCTCTCCACTCTTAAAGGCCACTTTCAGAGGGTGTTCTTATTCATCTAGAAATAATCTCACTCATTAAATAAAATCACTCATTGTTTTGGAGCTGTTAAATGACATGACATGAATGAGTCATAGTTTTCCATTCTAATTGATTCTCATGTTGTTCATTAGGCAGTTTTGTTTGACTTGAGTGTCTGTTATCTTATTGTGTGTGTGGATCTGTTTGTGTGTGTGTGTATATGTGTGTCTCTTAATTATGTGTCTCTTAATTATATGTGTTTAGATGACGTGTGTCTGTTCATCTAACTCTCTAACTATTTAACCCTACCATATCTGTGGGTGTCCAGGGATGGGCTCAATGCCCAACCTGTCTCTCATGCCCACAGCTGCACCCACTGCTGCCCCCATCCTCCTACCCCTGCCCCTGGCATCCACACTGGCACCCCCTCTGATGCCCCTCGGGGGCATCCCCATGCCCCTGATGCCCACGTCGCTCAGCACCCCTGCCCTGCCCAATGGCATGGCAATGGGATGCAGCCTGCTCACCCCTTCGCCTGTTGCCGTGACAACAGGTGAGCTACCATTGGTGTTGTGGTACCAGGAGATTGTGTGTGTAAATGTATTCTGGTGTTTCACTGCAAGACGAGAAAGACACTGTCAGCAGGCGGGTGTGCTTGTGAACTTGTAAATGGCTGTGGAGGAGGGGGGTGGGTTCTTCTGTGTGTGTGTATACCTGATTGTGTATGCACTGTCAAAAGGTGTGTGTGTGCGTACCCATGTGCATATGTGTGTTTGTGTGTGTGTGTGTGTGTGTGGTGTGTGTATGTGTGAATGTGTCTCAAGAAGAAAAAATGTTTGCCTCATTTCACCTTAACAGTAGGCTGGTAGTGCGCGCAAGAATGAAACACCAGTGTGTGTGTTTGTGTGGGTGAATCTGTGCACATGATGACAGGTTGGTGTCAGCACTTGTGCTGATATACTGTTTGTGTGTGTGTATATGTGTGTGTGAGTGATTGAGAGAGACAGAGCTTGTGTATTGATTTTTCTTTCAGTGTGTGTGTGTGTGTGTGTGAATGGCTGGGTGAGAGAGCATCAGTGTTCATTTGCAAATTAAATGGTGTGCTAGTGTTTTCAGACTCAGTGTATTACAGTAGTTTGCAGTACAGCAATGCCTATATAGCCTCCGAGGTGGCAGAGAGTGAAAGGGAATGGGAGAGAGAGAAAGAGAGAGAGAGGAAGATAGAGGGGGAGAGAAAAAGAGAGAGGGAGAGCAAAGAGAGAAGAATAAAGGGAGAGAGAGAGAGATAGAGAGAGAGAGTTATATAAAGAAAGAGAGAGAGAGAGGAATAAAGGGAGAGAGAGAGAGAAGGTTAAAGGGAGAGAGAGAGAGAGCAAGAGAGAGAGCCCTAACTGCTGGTTTCCAGTTAGTGCCATTAGCATGATGGCGGCGTTCTGAGCCCCAGGGAGGAGAGGCGCTAAAAGCCCTGAGAGAGCTCTACTGTCAGCCTAGACCTGCTTCACTGCTCCTCCACCTCCCCTCTCTCTGCCTTACCATCTTTCTCTTGCTTTCTCCAGAGACCGACTGTTTCACTCTTTCTGCCTTCTGCCTCTGTTTCTGTAAACTAGTATCTCCCTCTCTCTCATTTTGCGGCAAAGTTCTCTCTCTCTTTCTCTCTCCCTCTCTCTCTCTCTGTCCCTCTCTCTCTCTCTGTCTCTCTCCTTGTCTTGCTTTCTCTCGTGCTCATTATTGACTCCCAATGTAAATGACCCCACTCCACAGAGGCGAGATGGGATGGCTTGATGAAGTGTAGCTGAGCTCAGTCAATATGAACGGTTGAATATTTGTCTCATGGTGCATATCCAGTGCACGCACTAATATGTGCACACACACCACACACACACACACACACCACACACACACACACACACACACACACACACACACACACATACACATGAAAACACATGATCACAAATCTCTTTCTCACTCTTAGGGAATGCATGCGCTTAATGTTGTCGCCATCCTTGAACATAGCTGATAATGCAAGTGCAGTAACACTCTCTCTCTCTCTCCCTTTCTTTCTCTCTCTATCTCTCCTTTTTTCAATCCCTCTGTTCCCTCCAGCTCTCTCTACCTCTACGTCCTTTCCAGCTGGGACTGGCCTGAGTAAAGCTCGCTCTCTCTTAGACCTGGGCTCAAGCAGGTGAGTCAAATAACACATGAATACACACACACACACACACGTGCATGCACACACACACACATTTCTCACACAATATTGGTTGATCTAGCCAAGGAAATGGAAACTCACTCAGATTCACTCACTCACACACATGCCTACATAAGTGTCAATACACACACACTCACATCTGCCATTTTGACAGAAAACAAATCAAACACTGCCATAGCTCCTATTTAGGCATGGTATTTGCTTTGCTCTTACAGTGACATTGTTTTGATACAAAATGTACCCAAGGGTATTGAAATCCAATATAAATACTGGAATATTAATGTCAATATTGAAATCCAGTGTAGGTGAATATATAAAAACTATCAAAAGGTTATCTTGTCTTTTGCTGTAGGAAGCACAGTAGAATAAGCACAGGAGACAAAAGAGCATAGTCTACATCAAACTGTCAAGCCTTGAGCAGTGCCCTCAAGGCTGTGAACATCAGCTAGGGAGAGTTCTAGAATATTTATTCTTCTGGAACATGAGTGTAGATCCCCTCTGAAGTTGCAGTGATGGTTTTTTCGAGCTCTTTTCCTCCCAGACGGAGGGCACTTTCACAGCTTCCCTCCACACACCTGAAAGCCAGCGTCAGATAACAGTAACCAAAGAGCCTCCTGAGACGTAACAAATGTGTTAGCAAAGTAGGAAGTCAAAGAGAATCTGCTACATTAGTGGTTTAGAGTTCAAGTTTATTTTTATGTTTCATTTTATTTTTTAATTTAATTTAATTTCATATTTTGATAGCCTACTGATGTGGTGGCTTGGTGAAGCTGTGATTAATTATTCAGTTATCATACAGTTATTCAGCTATCATACTGTCTGTCTGATTTTCAGGGAACTTGCATACTAAGGAGTATGTGCATCTGTACAGTTCAATAGTCTGTTTGGTTAAAAATGTCGGCTAAATGTAAATGTTATTCAATATTTAGGGCCTTAATGTGCATAGGGAGAGCACTTGGGGTCTGTTTGTGTGTGTGTGTGTGTGTGAGTGTGTGTGTGTTTGGAGGGTGCTAAACTCCTCTGCTTCATTATTTTAAGCTCCAAGCAGTGTTTGTTTTGCCAGCTCTGTGTTTTTAGACGGAGTGTTTGCTAAACACAGCCAGCCCACCATGTTCTTCTGGCGCTCATTTGACCGACCGCAGAAGAAGGCATATCTGTTCTTTTTTTTTTCTTCTTTCTATGAAGTCGTCAGTCATCAGCTGTGTTTGCATAACAGCAGGTCTTATCAAGGACTCTTCAGATAAACGTTTGAGAACATCACCAATACTGGTGGCATTGTCTTTGAACTGTGACTCTATTGATAATAAATACAAGATAGTAATGACTGCGTTGTTCCTACCTAAGGGGAAATTGTACTATTCCAGCAGCAATTTCCATAGATCATACCACCACAGTTAAATGAGGTAGATTGTTAGAAACCAATATACAAATAAACGTAGAGAAATATATAAACACATTAACTACTGTTGTATAAACATGAAGTTTAAACATAACATGAATATAGGATAATCTCTACTGAACAATTTCATGGTAAGTGCCATAAACAATGTGTTATCAGATTGTCTGGTGGTCTGCAGATCATAGAGCTGAAGAAATACACAGACACACACAAAATTCTAAAATATGCAGAAATATCATACCGGTATATCTCAGAACACCAAAGGCTGAGAAATGTATGGAACTATAGAGTTAGAGCACATGTGTGTGTCTTGCTCATTCCTTTTTTTAAAAGCATATCTGACTACTCTTCCTGCTACTTTTGTTTATTAACCAGAAGAGCTTCTGGATGCATTGGCCCATCCCCTGCCCCCACCCCCACCCCTCTCCAGCCACCCCCACAACTTCACCCCCAGCTCTCTGTGCTGCTGCTACTGATGGTGGGAGTGTAGACCCCTGGGTGTCTATCTTGAGAGGGAGCAGAGAGTTCACAGCCATTTTGCACGATAATGAAAACAATTGGAAATGAACATGGCTGACCGTGACTCAGCTAATCTCACACAAACACCGCTCATTTCAAATCACCAGATAGCAGCCTAAAATAAGAAGCAAACAGGAAACCAGACTGAGCAGGAAATGTGACAAAGGAAACTGATGAGAGACACACAACAGGGTTTTTGTTCTAACTGAAATAAGAATATATGATTTTCAATTTTTTGTGTGTACATGATAGGGCTCACTAACTTTTCTTTCCCTTGGAAGAGAAACTGCACACTTACGAGGTATTAAATGGAGTGGTTTTAATAGCCAATACCTTTTTTTCACCCAAGTCATTTGGCAGGGCTTTTCCGTACAATATTTGTCTTATCAGGACATTTGCACACTTAACTGAGTGTA
>PYXC01000947.1:2057500-2070000 GCA_015244755.2 Tenualosa ilisha
TAGCCTCAGCGATGAGTTCAATGAAGAACGGTGTTTCTGTGAAGCAGCTGGGCTGCAGGAAACTGAAGGAGCAGCTGGATGTGCTGGAGAGAGAGACCACAGCCAAGCTCTCTGAGATGGACCAGTACAACAGAGATCTCACGGTTAGCTCTCCCTTAGCATGCATGCCCTTCAGACCTGAAGGTTGGATTGCTCTTCTTGGACAGTAGCATCAAACTGCAAGGTTCAATGGCTCTTAAGAAACCAACAGAAATGAGACTTCAGGCCTAGGTAGACCTTAGCAGCTCAGACCTCAGATTCATGTTTCTTCTCGTTCTACTCCCACTGGTTTACTATCATGCTCAAATATATTAATACCATAATAACTTGTAACACCTGTTAATACCACTGGTAATAACATCTGTTATAAATACAAAGCATCAGTTATATAGACATTTTGTTAACATATATTTCTGATAATTGAATTTACCTATAATCCAGTCATCACTAAGTGGTTTAATAACAAATATGCTATCTTTTTAAGCTTACCTGTGTGTGTGGAAGGGGCGGTGGATGAGAGTGAGGGAGAAAGATAAGAATCTCAAAGGTGTTGCCAGTAATTTGTTTTTTTCTTTCTCCTGTTCTGGCCTTTTTACTGCCTGTGTTCTTTCACTGCCCCCTGTGTGTATGAATTAAGTGTGTGTGTGTGTGTGTGTGTGAGTGTATGTGTGTGTGTGTGTGTGTGTGTGTGTGTGAGGGTGTGTGTGTGCATGAATGTGTGTGTGTACAATCCACTGCTCCCTTTTGTCTCTTTTATATTAATTCACTAATCCCTTTTCCTCCCCTCTCCAAAAACCCCTTTGTTCAAATATCACCCCTTTTTACCTCTTTTTATTGTTTGTCCTTTTCTCTCTTTTTATCTGTCTTTCTCTCTCTCTCTCTCTCTCTCTCTCTCCCCTGCCTCCTCTCACACTTCTTCTTCAGTTTGTAGAGATGGATGACACTGTGCTTCAAGGCCTGCTCTCTTTGCTGGGCTGCCTTACCAATCTCTTCTACTTAATGAAGGTTGCCTTTGTCTTCCTGCCTTTCTCTCATTCTCTCGCTTCTTCACCTTCATCCTCTTGCACTCTGTCTCTTGCATCCATTCTTTAATCCCTCTCTCTCTGTGTGTCTTTCATTAATCAGGCATATGTCATCATCTTCTAGGAGTACTGTGTTGCGTCACCCAAACATTAGTGGCATGTAACTGTGTTTTTGAATATAGAAACAACATTGATCTACCTAATGCAGCGTAGACATGCTATTTGTTTTGTGTTCATCTAAAGACTTGAGAGAGGTTGGTGTACTTGGACTTATTCATTTACAAAGGATAATTTCCTGGTGAAATATTCCTTAATCATGGTTGAGATTTTCAGTAACAATACTACATTAGTAGATACTTAGTAGTTACTACATACTACAAAAAATTAAATACTATAACAATACAGTAACAGTAGTATTCTGTATACAATATTATAACAGTGTAACAAGACTATAGCACTGCTATTAAGTTATGCTATTAAGTGACATATTTTAGCAGAAATGCTGTTGAATCACTGTCACTTGTCACTGTTTGTTGAATTTGTGACTGTGTCATTATAACACAACTGTAACCTTTCCAGGACCTGCGAGAGAAACAGACCAAGCAGCAGTCCGTTCTGGATGGACTGATTCGAGTGAAAGAGGAGAAAGTGAAAGAGCTGCAGAGGAAAAGAAAAGAAATGGAGGAAAAGAAGAAGAAAGAGGAGGAAGAGGCTGCAAGGTGAAGGAGGAGCCACTGTTCTCACATCTCACACATGCATAAATACTCATATGATCGGACACACACACACACACACACATATACACACACACACACACAGGGAGAACATACACATACACACACACACAAAGACACACACACACACAGAGAGAGAGAGAGAGAGAAAGAGAACATACACTGTATACACACATTTATACACTACATGCTGTGTGTCTGGTATTTATCATGTGCACACCTGTATGTGCATGTGTGTGTGTGTGTGTGTGTGCTCTGCGTGTATGTGGTGGTCACAGGCGTGCCCAGATTGAGCTAGAGCTGGCCCAGCAGCTCCAGAGAGAGGAGGAGGAGAAGCAGCGGCAGCGGCAACTGCAGCAGGAGAAGGAGGCTCAGCTCCGGGAGCAGGAAGAACTCGAGGCCCAGGCTCGACTGCGGCAGGCCCAGGAGCAAACCCAAGAAGATGAGCGCTGCAGGAGGAGAGAGAGGGAAATGCAGGAGGAAGAGAGGAGGCAAGCGGAGGACCAAGAGAAGAGGAAGAAGGAGGAGGAGGAAGCAGAGACAGTTGCTCGGCAACCAGAGGTGTTACTGTTAGGGGCTGGGGTCACAGATGACCTGCAAGCTCAGCTCTCAGCTCTGTTCAGAGGTGTCGAGGACAACACTGGTAAGTGGGCTATAGCCTGTGCTACTTCCTCTAAACTCTCATACTGTGTGTATTCCGTGGAATGTGATCCTGTTCACAGCCGGTATCACCATACATCTGTGATGATCCAAAAAAAGTCCTATATACAGGTGTATGCATGTGTTTGTGTGTATGTGTGTGTGCAAGTGCGAGTGAGAGAGAGAGAGTGTGTGTATGAATGACTAAAGCTGGTTCCCACAGAGATGTGCCATGCATAAATGTAACCCCAAAGCTGTGTTACGGGGTGTGTGTGTGTGTGGGTGGTGGTGGTGGGGGGGGGGCACATTTGGTCTAAGTGTCCCATTAGACTCCTCCAAAGGTCTATTGAGTTGTAATCACAGGCCATTTACTGCTGGCAGTTGTAGCTGCAACAGTGATTACAGCAATCAGTTGAATCTCCTCTCTTCATCTCCTCTCTTTTCCTCTCTCCCCTCCTCTCTCTTCTCTTCTCTCCTCTCCTTACCTCTCCTCTCTTCTCTTTTCCTCTCCACTCTCCTTGTCTTCTCCCAGCACAATTCAGTTAGTCAGAAAAAAGGCATGGAGGCATCGGTAAGCATCAGAGTTGAGGTCAGATAAGAGCGGATTTCACCGCTTTGGCTTAATTTAACTTAATTTAACGTGTCCGCTCTCAACACCTCCAAAACGAGACCTGCTAACAATGGATCAAGAGAACCTGGCCTACTTTTACTTAAGCCATCCAAAACCCTTATCATTTTACAAATTATGTCCATTTAAGTACAGCACAGAGAAGGTGAACACCCTTTCAGGACATTATCTATCTGCTGATATTGCTAAGAGCCCCATTGGTTCTTTTCCCTGTTCTGATAGCCGTACTGCAGCAGTAATTCTCCATTCTGCACACAGCAGGTTTTTCCTCCAAATTGTTGCTGCCAATACTGTCGATGCGGCTTGCCTTCTAATTATGTGCTCCATCTGTCAATTATTTAAAAATGACGCGCTATGGAAAGCCTAACTGGACCAGTCCAAATCAATTATTTATGACGTGAAATATGTAATGAAGCATGGTGTTGAGTTGTTGGAGTCTTGTAAAGCATAAAAAAGAATGAATACGGTTTGTGTGTGTTTGTGTGTTTGTGTGTGTTCTACAGAGGTTAAACCACCACCTAGGAAGTGCACCTTTCTGACACCATACCGTGTGCTGTATCCATTTGCTGCTCGAAATGCAGATGAGCTGACTTTGGAGGCTGGTATAATAGTGGAGGTATGCACACACACACACACACATACACACACACACACATATGCACTCACACAAACACATACATATTTCTTCTTATTTCACCCATTGTGTTGTACTGTTACATCATTCATTTCCTGCCAGCTACATTTAACTTCCATTACTAGGTAAAAGCACAGTGGTTGACTGTCAAAAGTGACTGCATTTCACTACAATTCCACAGGTGAATGAGGGGACAGTCGGAGAGCCTGGCTGGTTTTATGGCAGCTGCCAGGGAAAACTGGGCTGGTTCCCGCAGAGCTATGTGGAGAAATGCCCTGGTGAGACAACTGACTCGCCTTCAGACACCAACCACACTAAAGCTACTGAGTCCACAACATCAGGGTGAGAGACACAGTCACGCCACATCTGTCTATATTCAACAACATCATTTACTCCAGAAATAACTCAATAAGTAATGATTTACTCTGTAACATAAATATGTGATGATATCATTACATTAGGATTCCAACTCACTTACTGCGTGTATATGTGTGTGCGTGTCTGTGTGTGTGTCTGTGTGTGTGCGTGTCTGTGTGTGTGTGTGTGCGTGTGTGTGTGCGTGTCTGTGAGTGTGTGTGTGTTCCTCCAACAGTAATCAGAGTACACTGAGTCTAGTCCCAGGGGATGTCCAGGCACCAGACTTTGTCCCTGGGTTTGAGGAGGCCCAGATTAATGCCTTTTCATCCAGCCTGTCAAACACCTCTGGAGCCCCTAACACACAGCCTCAGCAGGTGGGCACACAATGCTGCACTCTCTTTATCGCACAGTGGTTATATACTTCTCAGTTTGTGTCTGTGTGTGTGTGTGTTCCTGCCTACCTGTCTGTCTGCCTTCGTTGTCTGTCTGTCTGTGTGTTGAATGTCATCAACCACACATTTAGGTCTAAATATTTCCATTTATGTATTTCTGTGTGTGTGGCGGTGTGCTCGTCAAAGGTTGCAGATCCAATCTATCACAACACGAAGACCCATACATTTGTCTAGTTCAAATCTGGCTATTTCCATTAGTGGTTCTGGCATAGTTGACTTCAGCAGTTCTTAGAATCCCTTACACAAGTGTTCTGCTCTAAGATGCAGAAAGCTCCAGCAGGACCCTCTCTGTGTGTGTGGGAATGCCCCAGCTGGAGATGCCTGTTCTGGGCAAGAGGCGGTGGCTTTGGCAGCCTCATGGTCCTCTGGAGCCAAAGCGTGAGAACAGGCAGCTGGAACTGTGTATTTTTAGCCAGCAGTATCCTTCCACAGGGCGGGAGTCACTCTACACACACACACACACACACACACACACACACACACACACACATTAGGAATGCTTCATTCCTTGACATGAAATATGTACTGCCAGAGAGCAAACTTTTGGATAAAAAGTTTGCTCACCGAGTAGGTCACTTTAGACATAAATACATTGGCAAATTATGTAATATCACAGGCCTGTTCAGTCGTCACAGTTGGACAGTTCAAGCCCACCAATTAGTAATTTGTCCAGTCTGTGTCTGTTTAAATTACTGCTAGAATTATCTCTTGGTAGCTTATTGCTAGCTTGGTAACTACTGGGCTACCCCTCAGATGGAAGGCAGCTGTTTAAGGCCATCTCCAGGGTTTGTTATGTGCACTGTGTTTCACAGACACACACACACACACACACAAATGCGCAAAAACACTCAAATTTATGAAAATAGGCCTCTATGTATGAACAGCTGACAGCTGCACTACCCACAGATGCGATATATACTATACACCTATTTCTCTCCAAACATTCACTTGAGCACAAACTCCAGAGCATGAGTGTCACACACACATGCAGACACACACACACACAAACACACATATCTACAACTGCACATTTACGTTAAACAACACTACCACATGACGCACCACTTTAAGAGACTGTTCTGACCTAGTTCTGTCCCACTTCAGTTTGACTCTGTCCTATATTACTCCACTCAACACACAAAAACACACAAAAGACAAACAGACAGACACACACACACACACACACACACGCACACACATACATACACATACTTTCTACTTAGAACATCTACCTGATTAGCTCCAACAGAGATCTATGCACTGCCCAGACCCCATTGACTGTTGTGCTCTTGGGTCCATGTGACCTAAGAGTTGATCGATGAGTCTGATGGGCTTATTAGGATATGGGACAGTACTGGAGTGGACATCGTGGAGTACAAATGATGTGAATACTGAATCGATATGAGTGGTGGTCCCTCATGGCATGGCATATCCACCCTTGCAGGTCAAGGCCCTGTGCTCATGGACGGCAAAGGACGAGGGCCACCTCAGCTTCACACAGGGTGACCTTATCATGGTTCTGCAATGCCAGGAGAACTGGTGGCTCGGAGAACTCAACGGAACCCAGGGCTGGTTCCCCAAGAGCTACGTGGGCGTGGCGGTTGGCAGCGAAGTGGCACCAGAGTGAGTGAAGGAACTGATGCTTCTCTGGGAGAGCTTCTAGATGCTTCTCTGTTGTCATTTTCATATCTCTCCTGTGGTTTTGCTGGTGGCAGGGCTAAGAATGAGGAAGCACTTCTCCTATTCCAATGGGTGATGCCAGGCTGGCTTCTTTTGTCTCCACAAGTAATGTGGCACATACTTGACTTGTTTGTGAAAATGTGGGCGTAAGTGAGCATGTCAGACACCATTTTTAAAGAGGGTGGTGGCCAACCAGAAGGTTAGCTGATTGGAGATATCTTGTGGGCAGAAGTAACATTGGCCTCCCACTCTACGTAGGGATGGCGCATTCCATCCTGGTCCATGAAGACCCAGGTTAGGGAGTTCATTTTCTGAGCTCACATTTCATTTCTTTGTTCCAAAACTAATTTCCCCTCTATGGTCCTGCCAGCTAAGAGTCAAATAAATCTTTAAAAAGTCATTTGTGCCGCAGGCATCCTTCATCAGTAATGGACATTTTGTGCCCATCAAAGACTTAAACAATAATTAAAAAAATAATTTAAATGAATTCTCATTTTTTACAGTGTTGCCACAAATAAAACCACTGAAATGAATCATATTTTGCGTGCCATATCTTCTGTGTTTTGAAAGTCATTACATCCGTTCTCCCTTTCAGACAGCTGTTTTCTGCTGCGGATGATGCTGATTCTTCTGATGCCAGTCATCTTGAGGGTATGTCTCCCTTAAATACTTTTCAAAGGAATCCAGTTCTTTATCTCATTCCATGAATAGGTCTCTGGTTTTTGAATATTTCCAATGAGAAACCTGTCGGATCTCACTGCAAACTGTTTTATAATTAGTTTTTATAATGTATACCTCATTTTGACTTATTTATTTATTTATTTATTTATTTTTAATAAAATGATTGACATATTTTCTTTTTACCTTTTATTTATATCTCTATTTCTATTTCTATTTCTATAATATAATATAATATCTACTTATATATTTGTTTTTACAAAAATTTTACATTTCGTTTTTAAATTAGTTTGACATACCCTTTTCCTAGACTATCCATATCCATTTTGTATTTTTTTTTTTTGCTTTTTTTTTTATCTGGAACCTTTTTTTTAATCTATATCTGGTTATTTTCTCCTCTAAACTTTATTTACCTTTTCTCATCTTTTTATTCTTCAATTGTATGGCTGTTTTACTCTATGGTCTCTTCTAATGACACTTTCTATGTTGTAATGGCTTTAGCCTTGGTTTTTAACATTTCTTTGTAAAGCACATTTAGATGACTTGTGTATGAAATGTGCTCTATAAATAAATCTTGCCTTGCATTGCCTTGGCTATGAAGCTACCTGTCAGCTGACCTTTCTTCCCAAAACAGAGTTTGTGGCCCTGTACACCTATGAGAGTCCAGAGGTGGGAGACCTGACATTCAATGTGGGTGACACCATCCTAGTGACGGAGAGGGAGGGTGAGTGGTGGAGAGGGTGCATCGGCGACCACTCCGGGGTCTTCCCCTCCAACTACATCAAGCCCCGGGAGCTTAGTGTAAGTCCAACTGCTACCCCAGCCACAGCTTTTTTCAGACTCCAAGTAAACAGACATGAAGGTTCAGTCGTAATAGCTTGTGTGACTACGCAGTAAATGTAACATCAACAATTTTGTTTATAGGCATCAAAACCTGGAGCCACCAGCAAGAAACCAGGTGAGAACATCTTTATACACAAACTCTCTCTCTCTCTCACTTACACACACACACACACACACACACACACACACAGTATTTCACACTTCTGCACCCACCCGGGCAATGTCGTGTGCCTTACGCAACTATCACTCCATTGTTTGTCAGAGATCGTGCAGGTGACCATACCCTCGGTTGCCACAACAGCGGAGCAGCTCAGCCTGACCCCAGGTCAGCTCATCCTGGTTCTGGCCAAGAATTCCTCTGGCTGGTGGCTTGGGGAACTACAGGTGAGTGGGGTCAACCAGAGGTGAGAGAGACAAAGGCAAGGCTCAGCAGATAGTGGGAGATATGTTAACAGCAGGGTAAAGGTCAACAAAAGGTCAGAAAGATCATTTACATCTGATTTTGTTTTAGGTAAGATCAGTCAGTATATGTCTGTCTGAAATACTGATTTTCTTCTCTATTCTTCTGAGAATGTGATGTATTCATGTATTCATGTATATGATAGCATGTCAAAATGAGTGGCTAATCATCTGCAGGAAAAACCAATCTTTGTTAATTCAAGGCTCTGAAATAAAAAATCATTTTCACACCTTTTTATTTCTGTGGTGTAAGTAGCTCATTGGTGTGTTTGGTTAGTGAGTGTGTGAACATCTGTGATCTCCAGGCTCGGGGAAAGAAGCGCCAGAGGGGCTGGTTTCCCTCAGCCAACATCAAAGTCCTGGGCACCAACAGCGGCAAATCCACGCCAGCACCACAGCCAAGTAGGAGAGCAACCCTCAGTGTGTCCCCTTGGGCTATACCGAATATGTTACAGAAACGTTACTTTAAGTCATGTAAAAATATGATTTATATATTTTTAATATATTTTTAGAATGTTGACTAGTGTAACCAGTTTCATTCTCATAGTGGAAGCTAACTGTTACAGCAGATGCGACTCTGACTTAACGCTTCTGTAGCGTATCTGGTGTAGCCTCCCCATCAGTGAAGGAGCTTGAGTTGAGGCCTTGACTCCCCATCAGTGAAGGAGCTTGTGTTGAGGCCTTGACCCCCCATCAGTGAAGGAGCTTGTGTTGAGGCCTTGACTCCCCATCAGTGCAGGAGCTTGTGTTGAGGGCTTGACCCCCCATCAGTGAAGGAGCTTGTGTTGAGGCCTTGACTCCCCATCAGTGAAGGAGCTTGTGTTGAGGCCTTGACTCCCCATCGGTGCAGGAGCTTGAGGCCTTGACTCCCTATCAGTGCAGGAGCTTGTGTTGAGGCCTTGACTCCCTATCAGTGCAGGAGCTTGTGTTAAGGCCTTGACTCCCCATCAGTGCAGGAGCTTTAGGCCTTGACTCCCCATCAGTGCAGGAGCTTGTATTGAGGCCTTGACTCCCCATCAGTGCAGGAGCTTGTGTTGAGGCCTTGACTCCCTATCAGTGCAGGAGCTTGTGTTAAGGCCTTGACTCCCCATCAGTGCAGGAGCTTTAGGCCTTGACTCCCCATCAGTGCAGGAGCTTGTGTTGAGGCCTCGACTCCCCATCAGTGCAGGAGCTTGAGGCCTCGACTCCCCATCAGTGCAGGAGCTTGTGTTGAGGCCTTGACTCCCCATCAGTGCAGGAGCTTGTGTTGAGGCCTTGACTCCCCATCAGTGCAGGAGCTTGAGGCCTTGACTCCCCATCAGTGCAGGAGCTTGTGTTTAGGCCTTTACCCCCCATCAGTGAAGGAGCTTGAGGCCTTGACTCCCCATCAGTGCAGGAGCTTGTGTTGAGGCCTTGACTCCCTATCAGTGCAGGAGCTTGTGTTGAGGCCTTGACTCCCCATCAGTGCAGGAGCTTGAGGCCTTGACTCCCTATCAGTGCAGGAGCTTGTATTGAGGCCTTGACTCCCCATCAGTGCAGGAGCTTGTGTTGAGGCCTTGACTCCCCATCAGTGCAGGAGCTTGAGGCCTTGACTCCCCATCAGTGCAGGAGCTTGTGTTTAGGCCTTTACCCCCCATCAGTGAAGGAGCTTGTGTTGAGGCCTTGACTCCCCATCAGTGCAGGAGCTTGAGGCCTTGACTCATCATCAGTGCAGGAGCTTTAGGCCTTGACTCCCCATCAGTGCAGGAGCTTGTGTTGGGGCCTTGACTCCCCATCAGTGCAGGAGCTTGTGTTGAGGCCTTGACTCCCCATCAGTGCAGGAGCTTGAGTTGAGGCCTTGACTCCCTATCAGTGCAGGAGCTTGAGGCCTCGACTCCCCATCAGTGCAGGAGCTTGAGGCCTCGACTCCCCATCAGTGCAGGAGCTTGAGTTGAGGCCTTGACTCCCCATCAGTGCAGGAGCTTGGGCCTGACTCCCCATCAGTGCAGGAGCTTGAGGCCTTGACTCCCCATCAGTGCAGGAGCTTGTGTTGGGGCCTTGACTCCCCATCAGTGCAGGAGCTTGAGGCCTTGACTCCCCATCAGTGCAGGAGCTTGTGTTGAGGCCTTGACTCCCCATCAGTGCAGGAGCTTGAGGCCTTGACTCCCCATCAGTGCAGGAGCTTGTGTTGGGGCCTTGACTCCCCATCAGTGCAGGAGCTTGAGGCCTTGACTCCCCATCAGTGCAGGAGCTTGTGTTGGGGCCTTGACTGCTAACACCATTACACTACTTTAATATATGTGCCACCCTACCACCCCCTATGCTTCATTGCCTTACTTTCAACCTCCCCTGGGTCCTAGAGGAGCCTGAGTTCTGCCTGTCTTTTCTCACTTTCATCAGAGCTGTTTGTTTTCCTGCAGCATGCCTCAGGTTTGCTCATGGGAATTCAGGCTCTCTTGTTTAGCAGTACCAGTGGTAGTATTTGTCATTAGAAAAACAGAGTGCGCTATTTTAAATCCTTGTACATTTAAATATACGCGGGGGAGGAGAAGGAGAGATGGCTTCTATTATTTGCCAGGCAGTAATCATTTTTTTCTTTGCCTTACAAGTGAAAATGTTACCTGAAGATCTTTCTTTCTCTTTGTGATCACTAAGTCTTAAATGAAAACATCATTTACTGTGTTTTTTTTTTCTTAGAGAAAATACTTCCTGTGATTGATGCTTTAAACAGAACATCTCCTGGAGAGTGCATTGTAACAGAATGTCATTTTATGATGCAGTTTTAAGTTTCCTCTGAATCATCTGTTTCTGCTCTTTAGTTTGTCAGGTCATTGCCATGTACGACTACAAGGCTGCCAATGAAGACGAGATGAGCTTCTCCAAGGGTCAGCTCATCAATGTGCTCAACCAGGACAATCCTGATTGGTGGAAAGGAGAGATCAATGGGGTCATAGGGCTCTTTCCGACCAACTATGTCAAAATGACCACAGAGTCTGACCCGAGCCAGCAATGTGAGTTCTGCTTCACTGCTGTTGTGTTGTGTTTTTTTTTTTTCTAACAGGGTTTAAATAAGCAGCCCAGTTATAGAAATACATATGTCAGAAAATAGACAACATTGTCCATATTGCCATGATTGGTACACATTCCATAATCTAGTTGCTGTTGCCCAAACACACACACACACACACACACACAGACAAACACTCACACACTCAAATACACACAAACACAGAAAGCTTCTCATGATTTTAATTGCTGTTCAGTTGAATGACATGCAAGCATACTGCACATGCGCACACACACAGACATACACACACACAGAAAGTCTTTTGGGAGTAGGCCTAACAAGCTGTCTCTGAACATATTTGTAGGAGTATATGTAAGCTGGGTAATGAGGGTATAAGGTCGCCTTGTGACCCCACAGAGAGTTCTCTTCAAACCTGTGTGTGTGTGCGTGTGTGTGTGTGTGTGTGTGTGTGTAAAATGCATGTTAGGATATTTCTGATATGCCAGTGAAGGGTTTAAGGTCTGACAGTCTACTCTCTGAATTTCTATATCTGTTTGGTATTCAGCACTCATACTGTGTGTGTGTGTGTGTGTGTGTGTGTGTGGTGTGTGTGTGTGTGTGTGTGTGTGTGTGCGTGTGCATGCTAGAGAGAGAAAGGGTACGTTAAGGAGAGAGAAAGTGTGTGTGTGTGTGTGTATGTTAGCATTAGAGAGAGAGAGGGTGGCTTAATGAGTGGGAGAAAGAAACTGTGTGTGTGTGCGCGTGCGTGTGTGTGAGAGAGAGAGAGAAGTAACGTTAAGGAGAGAGAAAGGGTGTTTGTGTGTGTGTTAGAGAGAGAGAAAGGGTGGGTTATCGAGGGCTAGAAAGAGACTGTGTGTGTGTGTGTGTGTGTGTGTGTGTGTGTGTGCGTGTGAGACAGAGAGAGAGAGAAAGGATACATTAAGGAGAGAGAGAGTATGTGTGTGTGTGTCAGAGAGAGAGAAAGGGTGGGTTATCGAGGGCAAGAAAGAGACTGTGTGTGTGTGGGGTGGGGTGGGGGGGACACACGTGTGCATTTGTGTGTTCAGAATAAACAAACCGATCCCCAGTCAAACTGTGCTGTGTTCCCTCACCACACCTCTGGGAACCTTCAAAAGCTCCATTTTTTGTTGCACTTCATTTGCATTTGTAAAGGATGAATCCACCCAGGCATATGGGAGGTGGTGAGGTGGAACTTTCTAGACTTTCCTCTCCAAAATAGGCTTTCAGGAATGTTTTTGGGGAAGCACTCTCAGCAGCTTGGCCCACAGAGGGGTCCATTTGACAGTCCTCATCACCACTGTTCCATGCTGCAGAACACACACCAACAACAGCCAGGCAGTTGTCTCTTA
>PYXC01000947.1:2075000-2196159 GCA_015244755.2 Tenualosa ilisha
TTAATTGACACTATATATGGCAATAGGTGCTTTCAATGTCTCTGTTTGGTGTTTAGGTGTTCTATAAGCCCATGTCTGTGTTTAGGTGTTCTATAAGCCCATTGTCTCTGTTTGGTGTTTAGGTGTTCTATAAGCCCATTGTCTCTGTTTGGTGTTTAGGTGTTCTATAAGCCCATGTCTGTGTTTAGGTGTTCTATAAACCCATTGTCTCTGTTTGGTGTTTAGGTGTTCTATAAGCCCATGTCTGAGTCTGGCCATCTCACTGAGGCAGAGATGGCAACCATCTTCATTAACTGGAGAGAGCTCATCATGTGCAACACCAAACTGCTCAAGTGAGTGTGTGTGTGTGTGTGTATGTGAGTGTACATGCGTGTGCATGTGCGCATGCGCGCACGTGTGTATGTGTGTGTGTGTATGTGTGTGAGTGAGAGAGACAGAGAGAGAGAGACTGTGTATGTGTGTGTGTGTGTGTTATGTCAGCTTTTAGCTTCATGAATTATGGTTTCCTTATGGCTCATCCGTCATGAGCAGTGGCTCACTGACCCTGTGTGACCTCTGTGTGGCTCACTGACCCTGTGTGACCTCTGTGTGGTGCTAGAGCGTTGCGCGTCCGCAAGAAGATGGGCGGCGAGCGCATGCCCGTGCAGTTGGTGGGCGACATCCTGGCATCTGAGCTGGCACACATGCAGGCCTACATCCGCTTCTGCAGCTGTCAGCTTAACAGCGCCACCTTGCTGCAGAGCAAGACCGACAACTCAGCTGACTTCAAGAACTTCCTCAAGGTGAGGAGGATGGAAAGAATGCCTTGACTTCATGTTGAAAAATATAGAGACATAGTGTATACATCCTGATTGTGTAGATAATGAATGTATATCCTCTAATAGTGTATACATCCTGATTATGTGGACAATGAATGTATATCCCCTAATAGTGTATACATCCTGATTGTGTAGATGATAAATGTATATAGTATCACTGTCCTTTATTGTAGCTTCTAAAATGGCTATGCTGCATTGAACTTTATTCATGTACAAGGTTTTATGGTGAAAAATGTGTGTGTGTGTGTGTGTGTGTGTGTCAGGCTGTGTGTTTTAAAGGCATGATGGAAGTTTTATGTACACTTTTTGTGCGCCTCTGCTTGCTTGCAGTGGATGCCTTTGTGTGTGTTTGGGGTTTGAATGTGATTGAGAGGGAGATTGATATTAAACACTAATAGTGAGTGTCTCTAAGAAACTTTATAAGATGATGGATCCCTCTGTGTGGAGAGATGAATAAAAGAGAAGTGGTAGTTTTAAAGGACTTCAAGGTGAGGGAAAGTCAACGGCAGCAGAGGTTTAAGAGATAGGCTGTAAATTTGCCTCTATTCATAGCTTTTCATTGCAATGCTTTCATCAAATATTGTGTGTGTGTGTGTGTGTGTGTGTGTATGACTGTCCTACAAAATGGAATCCATTTTGTGGATTAGATGAAATTGCTGAAATTGTCTGGCAACATTATAAAATCTGTTTTTCTTACCCTTTCTGTGAACACACCCCCCCCCCCCCAACACACACCCACACACCCCACACACCCTCCCTCACACATCCCACCACCACCCCACTCCCACTCCACCCCAAACCCACTCCCCCATCCCCCTCTCATCCCCCTCTGCTGTCTACCCACTCCTCCTCTTCTCACTTTGTTAATCTCTCTATCTCTCTTTACCACGTTCTGTCTCCTTTTCTCTACTGGTCTATCCTGATGGTAGAAAATTGCCACTAACTACCGCTGCAAAGGTATGCCACTGTCCAGCTTCCTGCTGAAGCCCATGCAGAGGATCACCCGCTACCCACTGCTCATCAAAAATGTGTGTGACAAATGCACACACACACACACACACACACACACACACACTTCTTAAGCATCTGCCCGTCTCTGGCTGTTACATTCTTATACATCACTGTCACTGATTTTACACACACACACACACACACACACACACACACACAAACACACACACACACACAAACTCACACACATACATACAAACACACACAAACACACACACACACACAAGCACAGAGACTTGGCTTTGTGGTATGAAATGTTTGTTGTTGTGGTCCAGATCCTGGAGAACACACCAGAAGGTCACACTGATCACTGCCCCCTGCGGGAGTCCCTGGAGCGGGCGGAGGAGCTGTGCCAGCAGGTCAACGAGGGTGTCCGTGAGAAGGAGAATTCAGACCGCCTCGAGTGGATTCAGAGCCATGTGCAGTGTGATGGAGTCATTGAGGTAAGAAACTGGGTTAGGGTTGTGTGAATGTGTGCGTGTGTGTGTGTTAATGCCACTCTACAGAAGATGTGGTCAGAAACCATAATGAAGGTCAACAGGCTTGGCATAATTATTTTGCATTTTATTTCATCTGTCTGTGTACGTGTCTGTATGACAATAAACTTTGTCACCTCTTCTCTCAATTTGAAGAGACTTTCAAGAGATTTTGTTTGACCTAGCTAAAGTTCACCTCCTAATTGAGTACACTCACAGTCCAGTGTCTGGTCGAGCTGGACTGAAGTAACACCCGCACACACTTTTTCCTCCCAGCATTTGGTCTTCAACTCCCTCACTAACTGCCTGGGTCCACGCAAGCTGCTCCACAGTGGTCGTCTCCACAAGACTAAGAGCAACAAGGAGCTGTGGGCCTTCCTCTTTAATGACTTCCTGCTGCTCACCTACACCTCCAAGCCCTTCTCCTCCTCTTCCTCGTCCGGCGCTGACAAGCTCTTCAGCGCCAAGTCCAACGCTCAGTACAAGATGTACAAGACGGTGAGAGCTGGTTTAGATTGATTGATTAATTGTCAGCTACGGTATGTGTGTGTTATTGAATTTAGGGCTCATGCACAGATTTCAATACATATTTGCTTTCATAAATGTGAGCATTCATGTTTGGAATTTTTGCTTAGTTGATTTTTATTGATTTAAATGGAATAGTGTGATTTTGCTCAGTTTTTTTTTGTTCTAGTCTATTCTAGAATTATTCTAGAATAATTTGACTGCCAACAGTCAAATTATTCTAATTTAAGAGAGCTTTTTAGGCCTAATGTGATTTTGCACAGATCAAACAGTACACCTTGTCAATACTGTTTTAGCATTGTAGGAGGACCTTAATGACAAAACAGAAATATGGAAGGGATGTAGCTTCAAACATTTACCCAACGTGCTTGCTGCCCATGTTTGGAATTTTTGCTTAGTTGATTTTGATTGATTTACCGTAAATGGAATTGTGTGATTTTGCTCAGTTTTGCTATCATTTTAGTCGCAACCAGGAACACAGCATTTCGGAAGTAATTTGGATTGGAATCGGATTGGAACAAAAATATGCTCACTATTACAGAGAATATATGGTCATTTAGAAACCTTTGCAATTTGCAGGATCTGGAGGGCAGCTGGTTAAAAAAAAATATGACTCTTTGCAATGTACTAGTGAGGCCAGCCAATAATAATAATATTGTTGGTTATTATCTGAGCCCCCGTCCATGCAGGGCCTGTGGAATCATTCAAACATTTCTTCCCAGTGTGCCATAATTAGAACTGGCTTTTGCAGTGAGACAAAGGCCACAGTGGACATAGAAGAGAGGAGAGATGCGAGTTCAGCTCTGATGTAGAGCCTCT
Organism: Tenualosa ilisha; assembly: GCA_015244755.2. Classification (NCBI taxonomy): domain Eukaryota; kingdom Metazoa; phylum Chordata; class Actinopteri; order Clupeiformes; family Clupeidae; genus Tenualosa; species Tenualosa ilisha. The sequence continues at coordinate 2,078,650 of PYXC01000947.1, forward strand.
GAGCTTAATGACGAGAGATGTAAAGGGCTCTTTGTCCTGTCCCCCACAGCCAGTCTTCCTGAATGAGGTCCTGGTGAAGATGCCCTCTGACCCCTCCAGTGATGAGCCTACCTTTCACATCTCACACATCGATCGTGTCTACACGCTCAGGGCAGACACCATCAATGAGAGGTGAAAAACACATACACAGACACACACACACACGTATATACACACACACTCACAGATGTACAATCTGCATACATTCTCACACCTTTCATCTGTCCCTTACCTTTCTCATCATGTTCTGACGTGAGAGCGACATTTATCTGATACTGTTCCATACAGCATCTTACCATTCTTTCTCTATTGATTATTCACTGAAACTGCTGTTCTACTGAGTGTGTGACAGTGTGTAGCTGTCAGACATCACTTAGCCGCATGAGACCTGGATTAAGAGAAGTGCAAGCCACAAACAGCAACTGTAACATAAGCAGATTTAATGAGAGTGGTGTCACAGTGATGTGTAGCCTCGGTGGCGTGAATTGATGTGCTCTTGCGTCAGGACGACGTGGGTGCAGAGGATCAAAGCGGCATCGGAGCACTTCATTGAGACGGAGAAGAAAAAAAGGGAGAAGGCCTATCAAGGTGAATCAGTAACACATTCTGTCTCTCACTTTCTCTCTATCAGTCTTCAAAAGCTTCCCTATTATGTTACAGTCAGTGTTTTCTGTTTCTTTGTGTCAAGGTGTGTGGGTCTCACCCAAGGTTGAACTGGTGCCCCCTTGTTAATCATATCTTTGTGTGTGTGTGTGTGTGTGTATGCGTGTGCGTACACATGCAGCCCGCTCTCTCAAATCCAGTGGTATCGGTCGTCTGCTGGTAACTGTCCAGGAGGCTGCTGAGCTCAAGTCTTGCAAACCCAACGGTAACACACCATCTGCTTAACCACTGGCGACTCATTAATCCACAGTATAACATCAAACACACACACACATTTGTGTGTTTGTGTGTGTGTGTGACACATGCCTATCTCTGTGTCTGTTTGTGTATGTGTTTGTCTGCATAACTGTGTGTATGTGTGTACACAGGGAAGAGTAACCCCTACTGTGAGCTGACCATGGGGGCCCAATGCTACACTTCCAGACCCATCAGTGACACACTGAACCCCAAGTGGAACTTTAACTGCCAGTTCTTCATCAAGGACCTCTACCAGGATGTGCTGTGTATCACCATCTTTGAGAGGGATCAGTTCTCCCCTGATGGTATGTGTTGTGAACTAGCATCATTGCACACATGCACCCTTCTCCACCCCACACACACACACACACACACACACACACACACACACACACACATATAAAAAAGCACATAAAGATAGAAAACACACACAGGCAAAGATACATTCAATATTACCACACCATACAAACTGTACCTGCCATATTACCACTTGGCAGCTTGGGGAATTTTACACATACATAATATCTAGAGGTTCTAAGACGTCTGTGTGTCACCAGATTTCCTCGGTCGCACTGAGGTTCCCGTGGCGACCATCAAGAGGGACCAGGAGATTAGGGGCCCAGCCAACCGGAGGCTGTTACTACACGAGGTGTCTACCGGGGAGGTCTGGGTACGCCTCGACCTCCAGCTCTATGACTCTGGGACTCATAAATGACGATGCTAATATTTTACACAGATCCTGGATCAGTGGAGCATGCTTTTGGACTAACTTTGGGCTCTCTTCATGGTATCTAGGCAGTAAAATCTGTCACAAAAGTGGCAATGGAAATTTTGAAAGGAGGCTGTAATTCAGTTTTTTGCTATTTATGGGACCTCCCATAAGCTATGAGCCTGGACCTGCACAAATGATGACCACTCCCACTAAAATAACACCAACCAATCAGAAAAGAAGGGATAGGAAATGGAATCCCCAGCAAAGACTTTTTGAATGCCCTTGCATCTAGGACACTGCTGACAAATGTAAATCTGCTTTTAATGTTAGACAGAATCTGTTCTGGAGTCAGCCGAAACCACTGATAACGTTTTTTTTTTATCAGATTTCACACTAACTGCCGACAGTCAAATTATTCTAATTTAAGAGAGCTTTTTAGGCCTAATGTGATTTTGCACAGATCAAACAGTACACCTTGTCAATACTGTTTTAGCATTGTAGGAGGACCTGAATGACAAAACAGAATTATGGAAGGGATGTAGCTTCAAACATTTACCCAACATGATGAAAATATACATTTTATTTGCATGTTTTAAATATATGATGTTGCCTTCACACACTCACAGCCTTCAGGAGAGTCAACTCCTCCGCAACACCTGACAAATAAAGCACCCTTTCCCAAATCCTTGCTATCTTTTATATTTCCAGATGACTTTTCTGGGCTTTGACATTTTTAGGGTAATTTGGTGAGAAGGTTATAAATTGCTGTCAACATCTGAAGTTCTTATTCTGTTATATGTCAATGGAGGTGAAGTGAAGTCATTCTGATGACAGCATAGTAACAAAGTTTGCAGGAGTGGCTGTGTCAAGCATGTCAGTCATATCTTTTTGGAGAGGAGTATACCATTCTAAGGAGATAGTGTGTAGAACATTTAAATATACAGCATGTAATACAGGCCTATTCACTGTCATTTTGTAGTATACAAATATTGAGTAGAGTATGATTTTCCACTATTCCCATTAAATTCTTATTGTGGAGTTATACATGAGTTGGGTCAAACAAATGTGTTCTCAATGGTTGTCTTAAGATTTCTCATTCTATCACATCTACATTTTCATCAAAATTGTAAAAAAAACAAAAAAACATTAAGTGTCATATTTACTTCCTGACATTTTTGGAAAGAGCATTTCTGTATTTCAATGACATATATGAGGTAATGTGATTTATATCCTGGGAAGGCTTTTTAGGAAGACTCATCTAATGTTGAGCTCCAACTCCTTTTAACCCCACCAATGAATGTATATATAGCTCTACAGTCATTGAACCCCACTGAATAAGATCCACTGTATCACAGTCACTCCAAAGACTCAAGTAGACATTCCCTGTCCTTCTACTGGTTGAAGAGGATGCCCTGCAAAAGACTGCTCCCATGCTGCTCAGTATCCTGGCTGCAGGAAGAGGATTCATGTCTTGTGGTACTTACACGGCAACAAGAAGTGAATAAATTGAGGTCATGTGATCCAGAGAGCTGGTTTTAATTGGTCAGTGTATTGTACAGGACCAGCAGTTGTGCTTGTAACATCTGCCATCCTCTGTGGTCCCGTACAGGAGGTTTTTGCCACTAGTGAATCAATATTAACATTAGCGGTGTCAGAGAAGAACTTCAGTGTTTACACTTAAAGGAGATTCTGGTGTGAATCAATTCATAGCCCTGTTGTTCAAGGTCACCAAGTGCTGTCAGTAGAAAAAAGACCCAGGAAATTTGATACCACATAGGCCAAATAACGAAGCAGCAGCTAATGTTAACTGAATGGGCATAGGAGGATGACACTGAAAGTAATCTACTGTACCCCATCCAGTTAGTGTTAGTTGCTGTTCCACTAACTAGTCTATGCTGTATCAAATTTTGTTATTATTTTTTTCCTAGACAGCACTCTATGTTGTCAAACAACAGGGCTATCGTATTTCTCCTTTAAGATGCAATATGTTGGCACACCCATGATGATGGATGATATGGATCAGAATAAGGATTACTAAAGTTAGTGGAAACCTTCAAACAAGGTTATGCAACAGACAATGGATTAGTTCACATGGTAGTTTACTTTGCAGCAGGTCAATGGCATATGAAGTGCTTTCTGCGCCACCTACCTGTTTGGCCTCCAGGGGGAGTCCTCTCTCTCAGGTGGTGTTCTGAGGGATGGAGCCTTTAGCCTGGGGTCATGGGAGCGGCACCGTGCGGTAGGGTGGAGGCTCCGTTCCAGGATCTCCTCCACCTGTTTCCGTGTGTACACCTGGCCTGTCAAGCCAAAGGTAAGCACAGGTGTGTGAGCTTTCATCTTGCTGATGCTGTGTGCGTGCGTGTGTGTGTGTGTGTGTGTGAGGAGTGTGTATGATTAGTCCTCAGAAACCTGTTTGGCAGCGCAGAACGACCCTCTTTTCCTTCATCCGGTCACGTGACTGGATAAAAAGGGGGTCCTTCAAGGCAGGGGTTGTGACCTGATGAATTTCAGAAAGTAGTTAAAAAAAAAAAAAGCGAGAGAGAAATTTTAGGTTTCAGGATAAGTTACCAAAATAAAATATCTATTTCTTTCTTTATGTTAGGAATACAACTCTCATTGGAAAGTCCCAAAGCTTAGATGGAGGAAGAGCACAAAATATTGTTGCCTTGGAGGTGTAGGAATGGCTGGCATTTAACAGGAAAGGGTTGTACTCTTGAGGATCGTAGGTGTCCAAGAACACACACCCCTGGAGGAGGACAGAACAGAACATCTGCTACATTGAACCATAGATGGTCAGTGGCTGTTGGTTACTGAGTCAGTCTGATACTGCCACCTAGTGGTGAAGCAATGCTTAGTGATGAACCAACTCGCATTTCCACACATCACTATGGTTTTTAGGTTTACACGTGGAAAACATTTGTCTGCCCATTATACACTTTACACAAATGAAAAATGTAAATATTTGCTTCCTGGCATAAAAAACATGCATAATTTTACTTTTTCTTTACATTTTAAATCATAAATCCATCTTAAATTTTCTTCAAAATTCCATTTACAGGTTTACATTTTCTATATTAGGAACAATTCTTAGCAATATACAATTTCTGCACGGTTTACCCGCAAGCAGCCCTTGGGATAGCGCATGGAGGATTCAAGGGAGTGGTGTGTAAGCAGCCTGCCTTTGGTGCTGGTGTGGTGTAGTAGTGATAATGCTAATGAAAGTCTAAGCTTAAACTGGTTGCCCTTCTAGCATAGCAGTAGCTGGTCTACTGAAAATGAAGGATACGATCACATCCACTACTGAATTCATTAGCGCATTAGCAGGTGCACCTTGGCATTGCAGTGGTGGATGTAGTGCAGTAGCAAGGTCCTGAGCTTGCGGGTCTCCTGGCCCGCTACCTGGGCCATGTGCTGCTCCACGCCCCGCTGGATGGGCGTCCACACCGCCTCCGACCAGCGTTTGTGCAGCAGCTCCCGCCGACGCTGGTCGTGCGTCTGCTGACACCTCAGCCTCTGCTCAACCTCCTGCTGAAACACCATTGACCTTATTACAGCAGAAAACAAAACAAAAATGATTCCGTTGGACTTGACCATGCTATGCTAGGTCTGCCTTGTGAGCACCAGTTTGGCATACAACAATGTCCACTTCTAATGTCCAAATCCAGTTTAATACTATTACATTTGTAGTGGCATTTCTACAACAATTTTCAAATAATCATTTTTTATCATAAAAGTATTTGTAAAATGTAGTAAGGTATGCATACTAATGCACTTTATCCTGCCCCTTCCTAGACCCAATTCAAACACAATTTCACTGCATTTTTACACTCAGTAACCATATGCATGTGACAATAAAATGTCTAAAATTGTATCCTTGTATAAAATTGTAAAAAAAGATCTCCATTTCTTTCTCCTACTTTCACTAATGTGTTTTCTGTGTCCAATATGGGCTGGGTGATGGCTTTCAAGTCCTCCTGTTCTGCCACAAGTTCTTTCTGCAAGATAAGAACCGTAAAAAATGCAAATAAAAAGATTTCATTAATGAGCAAATTGCTAAGCTGTTTCAAAGGATGAGCATGTGTGGTTTAAACGGTACAGTATTACGTCTGTGTGAATAGATGTTTGTGTACTATACTGTGTGCTTTGCTGTAGTTTCTGTGAGATGAGCACAGATGATTACTTATATTAAGTGTCATTAAGACCACAAAGTAATAGTGTTAATAGTCTTCTGTTAGATAGGCCAATCTGTGATACCTGGAGCATCCTGAGTGAGTTGTGGGAGATCCAGATGGTCTGGCCAGCCTCCCTGCTCGTTACTGACACCGATCGGCCATCTGATGCTGAGGCCAGGGGCTCCCTTTTGATAGTAACTGGTGACTAGGAAGGCAGAACAAAACTATGCAACAAGAGAATCTATGCCACAGAAGTTTGTCCAGCCCAACTCCATGTGTGAACTTGAACACACACACAAACACACACACACAAAGATGAAGTAACATTTGAAGTGAGAGAATATAATCATTCATTTAAATTGTAATGCTGACTTAAGACTAAGACAGCCAACACACAAAGAAATTAAGGTACTAAAGTTATTTTTGTCTGCTTTGTTTTTTAATAAGGCAGATGGTGCAGTGACTAGAAAATAGAGGCAGGGCACTGTGGGATGTAATGTCAGTTTCCCTCACCACACAGCCCAATGCCCTGATCTTTCACCAGCCCTCACCCTGATACAACACTGTACAGGGCTCCAGACAAAACCAAGGTAGCGATGCATACAGCCTACAGGTGTCGGTTGCAAACAGATCCACCCTAGGCTGAGGCCGTGCAAAAACACCCCTGCCTGGGCTCATGTGAGGACAAGGTCACTGAATTATTACTGAGAACAGGCTCACGCCGCACCACACATGGAGTTGGGCTGGTAGTAGTGAGGGCGCGTGATTGTGTTGATTGTGTGTGAGTGTGTGTATGTGTGTGTGTGTGTTTTTCTACAGAAAAAAGGATGCAAGAAAGTTTAAGGCCTTACCTTTGATCTGATGAGGGTTGCAGGAGTTACTTTCTTGTGGACAATAATGACCCCCATGTTCTTCTCTTTAAGTGGCATGGCTTCAGAAACACGCAGAGGACAACGCTTCAACACTATAACGAATACTGTATTATATTGTACAGTACCCGGTGTGAAATTGCTCTGTAACTTCACGAACTACTTCAAAGCAATGGATATATCCTGACCTGTAGCTTCACTCAACTGGCGAAAGATGTAACAAAAACCATTCCACAGATAGGTGTCGCGTTCCAGTCAGGAAGGTTTTGTTTTAAGCCAGTGTCTGGAGGCTGGGGAAATAGGTAGTATTGAGTTAGAGACACCTCGACATATTTTTGAACAATTTCGCAAGAGCCTTGGGAGCTGTAAAAAGCGAACAGGATAGACACGTTTGCAACTTAAGAGACAGTAGTTGGTTGACTGCGCACGTTTGACAAAGTAGACTAGACTTAATGCAGTTATCTATAAAGCATATGCGCGTAATGTTTTTTTCACAAGTCTTCCTCACCAGTGCGCACCGCCTTCAGTTGTGCTCCAGTTGGCGTAGGCTAGTGGCATAGAGCAGCTGGCATTTATCCCACTCTTTGTAGAACGACGATGTCCTAGGACTTTCGCGAGTGTCGATCTTCCTCTAACGTTTCTTTCCTTGCGTGCCCTTAGTTGCTATAGTGATGTCACACGTGGACAAGCGGAATGTCAAGTGCATTCGTCATTGCTCTGTGATATCTCTTTTGAGAAGCTTGTGTTTGGCTGATTGTCTTTTTGTCTGTTTGGCTGATTGGCCTTGTTAACTAAAAGGTATTAAATGTGGAAAGAAAAGGGAACTGAATTGGACTGGAATAGTTTCTGACCACCAAGAAACACCCTGAAGTCTCTGAGATGTGGCCTCACACAATTTAATTAGCCAATAAAGACAGCAATTCCTAGCCAATGTAACTTGTTGAGACCTAATTACACTTCAGACTACAAGCAACAGCTCCATTACTATACTTTACACTATTACATTACTATATATACTCCTAATACACTTTGCATTTTAGGTGACCACTGAAGTGCTACCCAGAATTTTGAGAAGCATACATTGCGTTCTGCCACACACACACACACACACACACACACACACACACACATTTCAACTGTTGGAATAATATAACAACCACAAAAAGTACATTAGTGCAATTTTTATTTTCACGTAATTTTAGGGGCATATGCCTATGACACAATAATTCACAGTGTTCTAAACTATTAAAAATGTACCTGGTACTGTTACAGCAGTACCTCTAGAAAATACTGAAAAGGCCACGTTATTACATTTATATGTAGTTGTATGTTTATGAGACGCTACATGTTAATCCATTTTCTTGACTTCTAAAAAAGATTGTCATGTAATGATTGGCAGTGGTTAGGCTCTGATATAATTTACTGTCTTTAAGATAATTTTGTCAGTCTCATTAAAGTCAGCATTAAAATTGCTCAAGTGGCAATTTAAATAAATGATGATATTCTCTCACTCCAAATGTTACCTCATCTTTGTGTGTGCGTGTGTGTGTGTGTATGTGTGTGTCCATCTTAAAAGTTAACTAAAAAATTAAAATGCTGTTTGGCAATCCAAGGCATAATGTGGCCTCCAGCGCTTATCTGATGGGAGGTAGTTCTTCTATGCAGCCAGAGCACTGTTTGTTCAGACTGGGAGGTGCAAACATGCATCCAGGCATGACTACATCAACTACCTACAGGTGATGCTTACAGTCTGGAGAATGCTGTGAACTGAGGAGATATCCTTCCTTCTGTAGAGGCCGAAACAAGAAACCATCAAACCAGTAGACAGTTAGACTATAACCATAGTGCTGCAGTACATGGCCTGTAGCCTGGATGTGAGAACTAAAGGGATAGTCTGGAGTCACTCAACCCATAGCCCTGTTGAGCCCACTCAGCAACCTTGAACAAAGGGCAAATGGGTTGACTGGCAAAACAGAGCTGTGGGTTCATTAACTCCGGATTATTGCTTATTGACTCAAATATGATGAAACTGTTAGTTACAGTAAATAAATTAAAGTGTTGTCTATTTTCCTCAAAGGACTGTGAAGGAAATCTATAAGCCTATGTATGCATTATCAGAATATCAATGTCACACAATATGTGTGTATGAGAAACTGTCCTTCACTATTGTGTATTAGAAAATTCAGTACATTATGGAATGCATTTATGGAGCACATTTATTGCCCTGCATGTGATATAAGGCAATAAGAAATATTATGAAATGAGATGAGAAAATATGGATCTCGTACCCAAAATGTCTCCAATTCTCTGGATTTCAGCTTTGTTAACTCTAAACTTACTCTGGTCACCTCTGTAACATAAGGACACCATCTTACAATCATAACATTATAATGTCACTGTATTGGACAGTGTATATTGCTGTATATATAACTCAGTATTCTTAATGGAATAAAAAAGGAATATACTATTACATTTTCATTTTCGTTATAGCTTCCATCCTCAGCAGTGCATGGAGAACATTCTTTTGCGTGTCAGAGGACAGGGCTTCATAGGTGTGGAGTTCACCTACAGGGGGAGAGGTCAAAGTGTTGTGACTTCACTAAAGATACTGTGAGAACGTAACCAGCCAATTCAGGGCAACTAAATTGGGAAAAATTATATTCAAATATGTGTACAGAGGCAGCCTCACCAGCAAGGATGAGTTTCAGTGTGTAGGAACGGACTGCAGGTATTAACTGTCGCTCAGTAAACACCTGAGCACTGTCCTCAGTGAAATGACAGAACATCACCTGTTCAGAGGGGCAAAGTCTCAATTAATCAGTTTCCCAGATAGCTGCAGCGTTTGTCTTATAATTATTCAGCGTTTGTCTTATAATTATTCGTCTTTGATGAATAACAGCTCACCAAAATAGGTGCTGATGAATTACAGAAGAAAAAAATAAAAGACTACAAATATACAGACATGTTATGTCTTGGTGAATGTTGTCATTCTTGTCCAGTGACTCCAGTGGACAATAAAGGTAAGTTCTATTCTATTCTGAATTAGTAGTAGTAGTACTACAATGGTCTATTCTGGACTACGTAACCTTTCCGGTGGCAGACTGCAATCAATAAACTGTGGCAAAAAAAAAACAAAAAGGCAAAAAAACACAAAGGAGAAATCTGGTGTAAATCAATCCATGGTCTTGTTGTTCGAGATCACTCAGTGCTGTCTGTAGGAAACCGAACAAGAAAATTACAATACAATACAGACTAAACAGGAAACCAGGTAGCTAACTTTGACTGAATGGGGCATAGGACAGTGAAACTGAAAGTGAGTTTCTGTGCCTCATTAAGTTTGTGATAGCTGCTGGTTCACTATTTGGTCCATGCTGTATGAAATCTTCTTGTTCTTTTTCCTACTAATAACAATTAGTGACCTCGGAAAACTGGGATATGATTGATTCACACTGCATTTCTCCTTTAATCTTTTAAAATGTATAAACATGTCATGGCCAGTGACAACCAGGTCTAGGTTGGACCCAAGAACAGATGTGTGGAGAATAGTCTTTCAGAGGTTTAATTCAATCTCATTACAAGTAAATCTCCACCCACCTGTCAAGAACAGAAAGGTAATCTATACAAATTATCAAGGGTCCAAGTAAAGTTCGGAAACAATAAACCTAATAGCATACAATAGCGTGAATCAAATGATAATCTCGTAGGGAACAGGAAACAAAACAAGGTTTAAATAGTAGTCCAATTAGTAAATTATCCGCAGGTGTGCGGATGCAACGGTAGATGGCTGACAGAGCTGTCAACTATCTGCTGTGCTGCAGCATTGTCCCGAGATGGAGTGCCACTAGGGGGAGCTGCCAGGTAGAGCTGTGACATGACAAAGCATTTGAATCTTGAGTTCAAACTACTACATAAAGTCAGCTGTTCATGTGCAGTTTGTGGTGCACTATCCATTACCTGATACGTTTGGATGAAGGGCTGGAGGATGGTCCTGAGGAAGGATGCTATGTTTGGCCCATCTTCTGTCATAGTCAGCTCTTGACCAGAGATCTTCAATGCCCCACACCTTGCTAACAGTGAACATCCCTCCTCAAAATCCTACAGAAAACAAATTAGGAGGACAATGCTTAGAAAAACTTTACAGTTCCATTGTGCTACATTTGAAGTTTAGTAGCACAGAATATTGAGAAAGACTTTCTTGGTTGTGGTGAAAAGATTAAAGGAACATCAGGGTGGTTAACCTGGTTAACCTATCATGCCTTACCTGCACAGCCATTCCTGGAACAAAAACAAACTCATTGGCGAAAAGCTCCTGTAGAAATTTGAAGTGTGTGAAGACATCGTCTATCAAGCAAAAAATATCAGCAGACATGCATCAAGTCTGGTATATTTTATACAGCACTTCTCTATGTTAATCTGTAATCACAAAGGTGGACCAATCTTTCTAAGAAAAAAATCTCTGTTATGAAAAGTGATTCACTGTACTTCTTGCAATAATGTATGACTGACCATAATCCAATTTCTTTTTCTTTCTTTGTTTACCCATCATTCTCACTCACCTTTTCTACAACTGGAAGCTGTTGCCAAAGAAACGGCGACCAGCGCAGGCCGCACAAACACATGCAGAGCTTGGTTCCTGTAGGAGGCGACCATAAGCACGACAGCAGCACGCCTCAACACAGCCTCCTCCGGAGAGACAGATGCCTCCACCCCGCCAGATTCTTGCTCCTCTAGCAGGACCACTTGGCCCTGCTTAGTGCACACCAGTGAACAGTGGAGGGCCACGCTAGACAGCATCACCTCCTCATCAGGAACCTGTGCTAAAAGGTCAAACAGAGAGGATGAAAGAGAGAAGAAGCAGACAGATTAGAGGGGAGAGAGAGAGAGACAGACAGACAGAAAGACAGTGGAGAGTGGATGGAGGGTAATAAATAAATCAATCAATCAATCAATAAAAATAATCATTTGTATTATTATTTTTTATTTTATTTAAAAACTTATCAAAAATTACTGTCACAATTGCCAAGTCAGGTATCTCAGTATATATGTATAGATCAAATAAGAAAAAAATACAGTTCTGTGTAGTTCAATTAGCCTGGCCTTGCCTTCACAGCACTTCTGCTTGATTATCGTCTCCCTACAGTGCTAGTCTGGATTTGATCCCATTGAGCTTGTTGCCGCAGAAGGCATTTTAACCTGTCTAATCAGCGAACAGAGAGAGGCGTTGCGAATACAGAACTAGAATGCTATCAGTCAAGGTAAGCTTTCCAGTCAGGGGCTGACTGGGTCAGGCACTAGGTGAGACTTTCATTAGAAAGTCGTAAAAGTAGCTAATCTCAACAATGCTGCTTTTGTTTCAGCTCCTGTTCTGGATATCCAGAGATTTGCAGAGTCACATGTTCTCCTCATATGGTTTGATTGCTAGTGCTGACCCTTGGATTTACACGCCATCCTCCCTCTCTTTCTTTCTGTTTCTCTCTCCCACCTTATCTTAAGGAGTCAGTGTGTTCATTGATCTGTCTGAAAACTGATTGTGAAGAATTTGCTTTTGATAACACTGTATCAGAACAGCCATGCTATGCTATGCTAATAAAACAACTCCTTCTTCTCCTTTACTCTCACAAATTCCACTACACAAATTATATTGATATTACATTTATGCATTTGACAGACACTTTTATCCGAAGCAACTTACATTTGTCAGCTATCAGTTAGCTCAGGGCCAGTTTTCTCTTTGAGCAACTCTGGGTTAAGTGTCTTGCTCAAGGGCCCAATGGTCACAACTCGGGATTTGAACTCACAATTATCCAGACTACTAGCATGCTAGCCAGGCTCCTTAAACGCTATGCTACCACTGCCTTTATAAACAAGTGGTTGTTTCTTTTGCTATCTCATCCATTCAACATTATAATTATGTGTAGTAAACACATATGATAGATACTATCTTCTCATACTTGATGTTTTTTTTTTTATTATTTCTCTCTGGCTCTTACCAGGCCAGTCCAGAAGGGCCCCAAACTTCAGGGCGAGCCCCCTCAGCCAGGCAGTGCGCTGGGTGAGGATGTCCAAGCTCAGGCCCCCAGGGCTCTGGAGCAGCACGAGGGCCATGAGGCTCCAAGGGCTGAGGACCATACCTCTCTCCTGCAGACGCACAACTCCATGGGCCACAACGCTCACAAACGCCTGGGTCTCCTCGCTGGGTTTCTGGGGCAAATCTCTGGGAGATTCACCAAGTAAGACAAAGAGGAAGTGACAGATAGACAGAGGAAGTGTATATAAGGAGAAAGAGGAAGAGCGAGAGAGTAGACATCCAATATTTGTGAGAGAAGACTACCTACCTGGCCACATATTTCAACATTCTGTGTAATCAATTTTGGTTTCAGGGGGTTTTTCATGAATTAAAAAAAAATGGTTTTGCCAAGATTGCTGTTCATTTGACTGGGGCTTTTGAGAAGTTTTTAAGAGATTTCCCAGCTCTTTAAGGAAGGACAGATTTACTACTGATTATGCTCATCATCTTAATGTCAAGACCAGACAAGCATATTTGTATCTAAATCCCAAGGTAAAGAAATTTAATACACATGATTGCACCTTCAAACTAAATACGTATAAAATAATACAAACAATATTGTGCTATATAAATCTTTGTGCTGAGTAAAATAAAATTAAACAAACAAATGTGCTAATATAGTATGTCATAAAACAGTTGGAACTATTTTCTTTAAGCCAGTAAGTGTAGCACCTGGGCACTAAGTTATACTGCGAGCGGTTGATCCTCTCCTTGGCCAGCTCTCTCACTGAGATGGGTTGGCCAAAGCACACATGCATGGAACCGTAATCGTCTTCCAGAACTTTGCGCGCTTTTAGGAGACCCTGACCAAGACAGAACAGAGATTTGCCGGACCAGAATTCCATTAACTTAACCACACCCAGGCTAACATCTGTGCTCAAAATAGCAATAGATTAATGAATGTGTAGCATGAAATACATTTATCAAAGGTGATTGCCTTCATCACAGAATGTCAGATTTTGAGTTAATAGACTATAATGTCCTGTAGGGTGCTTGTAGAATCCATGCATACCGTAGTGGTCTCTTTGGGCTTGGGGACTCCCAGCAGCTCATGGGCCAGCAGTGACTCTTCAAGCACCCGATCATAACTGATACTGATGGGCACCAGGCTGATATCATACACCTCACCCTTAAAAAAGGGTTCCAGAACCATGTGCATCATGCCTGTACAATGTACACAGACACACACACATAGAGAGAGAATCAATCCCTGTATGACCATGGACTATACTCTCAGGTAATTTCTGACCATATTATATATCTGTGATCAACTCACCTAGCTTGGGATTCAAAGACTTCAGTGTCCGGCTGCGCAGTCCTTCCACGTAGAACTCCACAGGGGCATAGCCAGTCTGTTAAGAGCACATTCAGCTGTTTTTAACAGGACAGATTCACTTTAGTGCAAAAAATCTATATAAGCTCACAAAAAGACAGAAAAAGAAGACTCTTATGGTGCATCTGATTGTTAAACAGCAAAATAGTTAAAAGGTACGATTACAAGAAATTGTACAGTCCATGATGATCTATTTAGCTGTTTCATTTGCAAGTGGAATTGATAATATCATTTGGAAACAGTTTATCTTGTACACAAGAGCTCAACTGAGGGCTTTGGACAAGCTCCATGTGAAAGGAATTTATTGTCAACCTCAAATAGAAGATAAACTGTCTAACCCACATACCCTCACAATGGTTTTGACATACTCTGACAGGACTGCCCAGTAAAGCTTATCTGACCCAATTGCCCGGCGGATAAAGAAAGCTCCAGAACGACGCAGGATTTCTCCAATCAGCTTCATTCCCATGAGAGCTAGAGGTAAGGAGAGAGTGACATAAGCGGTTGGACAGCAAGGTACAGAGAAAAGTCAATTACAAAAAATATAAAACGAAATAAATGGGTTGCCGCAATCTTATCATGTAAATTACTATAACACATAGAAATTTTGTCATTTGTTGATTTTTGTGTTTTATGTCCTTGTACGTCTTACTTCAAGAGATTATCATTAAGCAATTAATACTTAGGACATTTTTTTCGTTTAAAGCCACTTTAAGACTGCAAGAGACTGCAGAGTAATATTACTGTACTTCAGATACTGCAGTGTGCACTGCAATTTGACTGGAATCTGACCTGAGGTTATCTTGCTCTGTTCCTGAAAACTCCATAATGTTCAGACAGGCTATCTGGCTGACCTAACAGATACTTGAAACATTACAGGGTGTAAAATTCTTACGTGCCTGTGTTAAAATGGAACCTACACAGGCTACACTGATTTGTACCTTTTTATGAAGCCATGCCAATTTGGCTTGTTAGTATCATCAATATCAACAAGAGTCATACATATTTATCACCATAATGAACTCAGGCATTAGTTGTCTCTCAAATAACATACTGCTGTTCTACTTGCATATAACTTGGGGCTGGGGCATGCCATTCCCAGACTGTTTTCTACACTGAGAAAATATGTATCCATTTTACTATTGTGCAAATCTGACAAAACAGAGCCCTTATTTTAGGTAAGTACTTAGTAAAGTGAGCACACAAGACAAACAAGCACACATTCTCTTGAGTCTTGATACAAAATGGTTCCTGCCATCATTGTCTTATGCAGTATCGACTTGCCTGAGATGCACTACAATTGTCAAGAACTTGGTGGATGACTTTTAATTTGTAATAGATACTTGCGAATTCCTGCAGCGATGACAGGGATGGAAAGATCATAGGTAAACAGGACATAGGAAAGAACCAGGAAGTCCACATAGCTCCTGTGATTGGGCATCAAAATGACTGGGTGCTCCTGAATGACCTGCTGAAGCTGACAGAGGCAACAGTAGAGAATTATACATTGTGGTACAGATAAGAGTAAGACAGGTGCTCTGGTGTTTTTCAACTGCATGTCAATATTTTCTATGAGTATGTGTGTGTGTGTGTGTGTGTGTGTGTGTGTGTGTGTGTGTGTGTCTGTTTAAAATGATGCTATTCCTCTCAGTACAGAGACTGCTTAATATGCACCATTTCATTCCACCCTAATGCAAATCCACTTGAATGTATGTATTTTTTTGCTTTATAGTTGTGTGCTAATAGGATTTGGGATCTTAGCTCACCTTACTCAGGCCATCTTCGTTCACCAGTATCCTGCGGAAGACTCTCTTGAACACCTTGCTAAGAGTGTAGCCCAGCAGCCGAATGAAGCTCAGTTGCAGGTTGTGTGACATCTCCTCCAGTATCCCAGAAGCCTCCTCTCTGATGACTGCCACAGGTTCCCCACTCTCTGTGGCAATCTACACACATGTGCACATGAAAGATATGCATGTAGAAAAGTATAAACGTAAATGAGACACACACACACACACACACACAAACAACAACAACAACACACACACACAATCCACCTCCTGTGTGATACAGCGCAAGTAGTGTGAGTCCAGCACTGCTTGGTTGAGGGCTCTGGCTGAGCTGGCTGGATGTCCTTTGTAAGGCTGTGGGGTGTAAGTCCTTAATGCATAGCTCAGGTCACTGCTCTTTCTCCTCTCCTCCAAAATGTCTGTGAGTGCACCAGGTTTGGGTATTTTCTGTGTACACTAAGGAAGAATGGAACATTTGGTATGAGTGACAGAACAGAGTGTACGCCAGTCTAGAATTATATAGGGCCTAAAACTTTGAAGAAGTAATTCCGAAACAAACAACAAAATGTCCAAGGTAAAAACACTCCCACCATTCATATTATGACATTAAGATAATCTTATGACATTAAGCTCATTTTATGACATTTACTGAAGATTACCATGATTGGGAGTGGTTTATCTAAAAGAAATAATGTTATTCAGGCTTTCTTCACTCTAGGTCGGCTCGGACTAGTACAGCCTACTAACATTATCCCCACCAAATTATTTATCATCCACCACATCACCCCCTTCCCAGCATAGTTCTTACAACAGAGAGCGCATGTAGGCTTATGTTAGAAAGCACGTTTGTAAGTAGGCATGATTTGCATTCATGAACATTATATCACCGCGTAATACAGTCTACTCTACGGTTCCTAGGGGCTGCCTACGCCATTTTCATGATTAAATTCCGTTAACAGAAAATGTACAACACCAAAATCAGCCAGCGGAGCCGGCGCTGAAAACTTTCAAAAGTTTATTGGTAATGTCATGACGTA
Organism: Tenualosa ilisha; assembly: GCA_015244755.2. Taxonomy (NCBI): domain Eukaryota; kingdom Metazoa; phylum Chordata; class Actinopteri; order Clupeiformes; family Clupeidae; genus Tenualosa; species Tenualosa ilisha. Next base: position 2,095,566 of record PYXC01000947.1, read on the forward strand.
ACATTTAGACAATAATCATAAAAGAGAAATCTGCATACGTCGTCAGTATAGGTTGACTGTAAACGATATCTCTGAGTTGTTTGCCCCGTTCCGCGACGGTAAGTAGTACAAAGAGGAGTTCATAGAAAAAAGTAAAAGCAACATTGGCCTTTCTTTGTTGTGTCTTTCCGTATAACCTAACGATAAAAGTAACTGACATTATAAAACAGAAGTGAATTCCAGCCCATACCAGAGTCTCCATTGCAAAAGTACGAAGTCGTGACAGGTGTTTTAATATTATTATTCAGACGGGACTCGGCCAGCGAGACCCAGTTCTTCGTCCGGCGAGCTTCGAGGCTTCCTGAGCTGCCCTTGTTGAAGCCAATGAATAAGCAGCTCGATGGTAACTCCTCCTGCCACATTCATGCTTGAAAAAAGCACACAAGTGCCCCCCAAATAATCTCATTTAAAATAGAATGACCTTAAGTAACACCAAAATTTGTTGCGCCTGGAAACGCAGTCATCGACTTTTTTTTACTATCCATGTAAATCAATGCTAAATGTAAAGGTAAATAAACAAACTGTTTTGCACACTTGATAACACGATTTGGAAAACATGGTCACAGACCAAAAATGCTTTAGGCATGTGAGAGTAGGCGGCAACAAATTACAAAGTGTAACATGATTTTTTTCTTAGTAACTAATAATGAATTGTGTCTCTAACAAGGACAGCATGTTATCTTGGTCATTTGCTGTTTCTTATTCACACTAATGGCATTTAATGGCATGAGTGTTTCCATGGAACACTCAAACTTTAGAGTGATAGTGTACCCAGATAGCAAGACGATGGCGGTCAGACAGCAGGCTGCCACTGGTGGTCGCTTACATTTTGCTTGTCGGTCCGCCTCTGTTTCATTTGTGGTATTTTTGATATCTGGGAAATACAATATATGACAAAACAGCAGCGGAGAACCGACGAACAAAAATGCCAGCCGTCTGATGGCTATTTATATATATATATTTAGAGATTGTCTACATAAATGTTTAGCATAAAGGTATCAATGAGGTGAAAAGGTGCATAAAGTCATATGTTGCCCGCCCCACCCTTCCCCACCCCACCAGCACACATAAAATAATAGCATATACCAACAAAGACTACAATTTTACAAAATGTATTATCTGGAGTGAGTCATAGTCCATAGCCCATCTATGAAAGGGATTATCTGTAGTGAGCCATCGCCGATAGCCCATAGCCCTGTTGTTTGACATTGCTGAGTGCTGTCGATAGATATGAGAATGACAATGACAATTTGGTGCAATGGGTGCTAAACTATTAGTGAAACATCAGTCAACACAATCTGATGAAGGCAATGAATCCTTGTTTTAGTTTCACTTTCCTGTGCCCCTGTAGGAAAAACTGTATATCCTAGGAATGAATGTCAGCAAAAGAGAATAGTAATGTGATGCAAAGTGTATGTGTGGCGCACCCAAATATAGGTGACCACAGGTCTGCAGATGTATGACTACTTTTATTTAGTATTTTCATAAACAATTTTCGCATATTATCACTGTAGAACGGCCTAGTGCCTAGTAGGAGCGTGTGACACAGGTGTGTTCGGGTTGCAAAGGGCGGACCACCGCTCAGCCCACAGATGCACTTTGGATGAAGCATTGGAAAGCAGCAGCCTGTGTGTAATCTCCTTACTTTGTCCACTTGTTTTACAGGTTAGTACTGGGTCCTTGTGGTAGTGTCCACAACTTATGACTTATGACGCAACTTGTTTAGTTGATCAGTTGTTTTTGTGTTAAGTATGAAAATGATATTAGAAAGTTTGGTATCGTATGAAGTGGCTAGCTGAGGTAAACGTTCAGTTACCATCTCGTGAGCTGTCTGTGGCGGCAAACTGAAGCGGTTTAGACAGTTAGCTGCTGTCTTCCAACTAATATTTTTGAGCTTCTATTTATGTAGCTAACCTAGCGTTGTGAGCCACAGCGTTGTTTTTAGCCACAGTTCTGTCACAAAGTTTATTGAGTATAAATACGTTCCCCCACTGCTTTTATGAAACAAGTATTTTAAGAAGTTTGATGAGTATAAATAAGCTAAGACATATGATACAAAATTTAACGAAGTTTCAAGAGCATAAATCGATTAATACACACTTGTCATAAGACTATTATTATTATTATTATTTTGATAAGGAATACAACTATAAATGAATAGATAAATCCATTCATTTTAAAGTATGCAGACTATATGTTAAGAGACACAATTTTGATGAAGTTCTTCTGTAGCAGTATGTTAAGCTATGACTGAAATTAATGTTTTTTTTTTTAAATCTAGAATATATTGATTGAGTATGAGATGTGACTGTAATAACTCTCCAAGTACCCCCTCCTACAAGCCTGCCATCTGCTACGAAGAGAGGTAGGACACCCATCTGTGCCAACTGTACACAACAAGGCCTTCAGAGCTGTAGCCACTGTTTTGTTTATGGAGACTCAGGGCACTGGATAATTGGTTGCCTGAGAAGAAGCCAGCAGCAGGGAAATGGGAGTTGGTCTCTGTTGACGGACAATCAGAGGCCAGGCCACTGCTCCAGTCTCAGCCACTAACATCGAGACACCAGCAAAGACAGGTCAAGGTGAGTGATTGTGAGAAAAGAGCCAACCATGTTCGCCCATTAAGGACATCTACAGTCCCTAAACGTCCAAGTCACACCATACCACTGGTTGGTAGAAAGAGCCTGCTAACATGCTTCATCCTAACCTGCTGGTTATGCCACCACAGTTCTGTTTGACTCTGGATCACAAGTCAGCATTCTTGACAGATCCTGGAGCTTTCTGAGCTACTACCGGGCATATGTCTAAGGCTTTTCCCGCATAGCAAGACCGCTGTATGAGCTGCTCCAGGTGAAACACAGGACAGAACCACCAAAGCCATCTAGAGGGAAGACCAAGGGACACCAACTCCCCTCATGTACACCTGTCGAGTGGAAAGCTGAGCACCAGAAGATTCTTGAGCACCTCATTGACATCCTGACACACCCACCGGTGTTGGCCTATCCAATCTTTGACCAGCCCTTTGTCCTCCACACTGATGCCTCTCAGATGGGGCTGGGTGCAGTCCTCTACCACAACCAAGATGGCAGGATGAGAGTGATTGGCTATGCATCACGAACGCTAACATCAGCAGAACGAAATTACCACCTCCACAGTGGAAAGCTAGAGTTCTTAGCCTTGAAGTGGGCAGTCTGTGACAAGTTCAGAGACTACTTGTATTACACGCCTCATTTCATAGTCTACACTGATAACAACCCCCTGACCTACGTCATGAGTAGCGACAAGCTGAATCCTGTGGGCCAGGATAGGGGAACTTCGGCAGACTTCCACTTCGAGATCAGATACCAGCCAGGCAAGCTAAATATTGATGCAGACACACTTTCTCTCACTGATATTGGTGCCTTTATGAACCAATGCTCAGAAAGACTTTCAGAAGAGGCTGTGTGTGCCACCTGGGATGGGAGCAGAATGGCCCAACAGAGTGATGTTGCATGGGTCACAGCAGCAAAATCAGTCTGAACCCTTTCCTGTGATCAGTCTAGAGGAACTGGCAAGAGAGCAGCATTAAGACCCTCTCATCGGCAAGATCCTGACTTTAAAAGAGAGAACAACAGAGCTGACTGAGGAAACTCGCAAGATGCTTGACAGGCCTACAAGGAAACTGTCGCAGGAATGGACCAGGCTGTGTGTGGAGAATGGTCTTCTCTATCGAAAAGCACTGGGACATAAGCAGCTGGTTCTGCCCGCCATCCATAGACAGACGGCGCTCACACATCTGCACAACCACATGGGACATGTGGGCGTAGAGTATTGAGTCTTTTATGAAAAGCGATATCGAAGAGTATGTCACCAGAGTGTCGCTGCTTCCAGAGTGTCGCTGGGGTCCATAACATCAAGCTCGCCCCTTGAACTTGTCTGTATCGACTTCCTTCACCTTGAGTCTAGTAATAGTGGGTACGAGTACATCCTGGTTGTAGTTGGCCACTTCACCAGGTTTGCACTGGCATACGCCACAAAGAACAAAGCTGCTGATAAAATCTTCAATGACTTCATCCCTCGATTCGGCTACCCAGGCAAGCTTCACCATGATCAAGGCCGGGAGTTTGAGAATGAGTTGTTCAAGACTCTCAGACAACTGTCTGGTGTCAACCACTCCCGAACTTCCCCCTAGCACCCACAAGGTAACCCTGCAGAGAGATTCAATCGAACCCTGCTACAAATGCTCCGGACGCTTGAAGAAGAGGAGAAAGAAAGCTGGAAAGATCACCTGTCCCATGTCATCCATGCATACAACTGCATCAAGCATGAGGCGACCGGCTACTCTCCCTACTTTCTGTTGTACAGCCACCATCCACGCCCTCCTGTTGACCTTCTCTTTGGGTTGACTGCGGAGGAAGAGACGAGCGCACCAAGAGGATTTGCAGACAAGTGGAAAAGAGAATGACTGAAGCCTACCGAATAGCTGCCAGTAACAGTCAACAGTCAAGTGTGAAAAGCAAGCAGTATTATGACAGGCAAAACAAAGGTGTCACCCTCCTTGTCCACAACCTTGCGGAAAGAGGAGGTCCTGGGAAGCTGAAACCATATTGGGAACAGATGGTCTACATCGTTAGAGAGCAAGTTGGTGAAAACCCTGTCTACAAAGTCAGCCCTGAAACTTGAGGTCGGTCAGTTCACACTCACACTCACATTCAGAGGCAGATGAAGACACACCTTGTTATTGGCTGTGAACACCCAAGGCAGCTTCAGAACTTTGCATGTCACAGAGGTGCCACTGGTGAACCACAGGTCCATGGTGAAAAGAGTGGAGTGCTCTCTGGGCAATGCGACCATGACCAACCTAAACCTGAAAGGGGATGTGAAGTTGAGAAGATGCCAGGAGGGCCTAATGAGAGTGTACTGCCAGTCGGGGAAACCCAGGCTCCTGAGGAGCAGGTGATACCTCAGGCCGGTGACCCAGCCCATCAGCCCATCTCGCACACATGATTCCCTTTACTTACCTGCCATCCCTTTACCTCATTCACTGCTATTAAACCCATGACATCTCTTCACACTGACCTTGAAGTTTCATGTTTAAGATGTTTTTTTTTAATTTATATGGTTGTGATTTCCTGTGTTTTTTTGGTGAAGGGTGATTTTAACTGTTACTAGCCAGTGTCATGAGCCACTTTTGTAGTTGGGGAGCGTGTGGCGCACCCAAATATAGGTGACCACTGGTCTGCAGATGTATGACTACTTTTATTTAGTATTTTCATAAATAATTTTCGCATATTATCACTAGTGCCTAGTAGGAACGTAAGCGTGTGACACAGGTGGAGCAGTTCCTTCCGGGTTGCAGAGGGGGCGGGCCACCGCTCAGCCCTCAGGTGCACTTTGGATGAAGCATTGGAAAGCAGCAGCCTGTGTGTCATCTCCATACTTTATCCACTTATTTTCCAAGTTAGTACTGGATAAACCTCCTGTCCTTGTGGTAGTGTCTGCAACTTATGACAGTTTAGTTGATCAGTTATTTTTGTGTTATTTGAAACGCTAAATTTGAAAATTTTATGAGAAAGTTTGCTATCGTATGAAGCGGCTAGCTGAGGTAAACATTCAGTTACCATCCTGTGAGCTGTCTGTGGCGGCAAACTGAAGCGCTTCAGACGGTTTGCTGCTGTCTTCCAGCTAATATTTGCCTTTGGGGAAATCTATTTATTTATATAGCTTATGGCTAACCTAGCGTTTTGAGCTCCCAGACACTGTTTTTAGCCACAGTTCTTTCACAAAGTTTAATGAGTATAAATAGGTTTGCCCACTGCTTTTATGAAACAAGTATTTTAAGAAGTTTGAGGAGTATAAATAAGCTAAGACATATGATACAAAATTTAATGAAGTTTCAAGAGCATAAATTGATTAATACACAGTGGTCATAAGACATGATTATTTTGATGAGGAATATGACTATAAATAAATAGATAAATCCATTAATGTTAAAGTATAAAGACTACATGTTAAAAGACAGTTCTTCTGTAGCAGTATGTTAAGCTATGACTGAAATTAATGTTTTTTTATCTAGAATATATTGATTGAGTATGAGATGTGACTGTAATGACTTTGATACATTAATGTTGTTGTTTTGTAAGTAACTTTAAACAGGTTAAGTGTATGAATTACATAAATGTAATTTTATTGTACATACTGATGAACCAGTAGGATATTTTGATATTACTGTAAGTAAATAAAGAGATGCACTTTGGATGAAGCATTGGAAAGCAGCAGCCTGTGTGTCATCTCCATACGTTATCCACCTGATTTACAGGTACATTATCTTTATTACTGTGGTACCAACCAAGCAAAATATGGTTAATGGGTAACTTAAAGTGCTGGAGAAAACCAGAAAGGTAAAGATATGGCTCCACCCCGAAATTAGAAAAAGTAATAAAGAAATAATGAAATCTAGATAAGCCAAAACAACAGAAGGACAAGAGGTCAAAGTAGGGCATGGGGGTCTGCAATTTGTTTTTACAACATTTGATGTGTACTCTGGGGGGTATAAAAGAGATTTCTAGTCTCCAAGAATAGGGACTAGTTACTCGGCAAACCTTATGTTGGTTACTTGTCTCTGGCGTTGTGATTAAAGACTGCTGTGATCCAACAAGGTGCCTGCCTCGAATCTTTGACCACACCCCTATCAGTTAACATTAGCTGCCAGTTGGTAAATTTGGTATATGATTATCTCTTGGCAACTTCAAACAACAAGGTTACTGATTCACTCCAGAAAACCCCTTTAATTACTGCCATGGGCAATTGTTTTGATTGTGAAAAATTCCAGAACCTTTGGCCATGAATTTATTACCTCCCAGAACTGTTGGCAGCGTGTCATAAATATTCTGTTCCAGCCTTCTTTCACTTGGTTCCAAAGGCCTATATATATACAACTGTGAACTGTAGACTAAACCTTACATCACGGTTGATCAACTTTTGTAAGCAAGGTAAGACAGTCACAGGTATCAATAGGAACTGGTTGATTTAGTTAACCAGTTCTTATGACTTTACATTGAAGTTGACTAAAAATTGAAGTTGACTTTCAACAAACTATAACAATGACCATGGTGGAGGTGGATATTTTCACTTTTTCTTGTTTTTACAATCCTTAATAATCAATCAATCCTGATTCTGATTTTAATTCTTAATGGAAATCAATTCATGATTTTTCACTTCTCAGTAAAGCCAAGAGCCTCAGGCAAGATGGCACAATCAGAAGGTGTCTTCCACAGCCACTATGATGAGCGAATCCGACCACTGATAGACCTCATCGATGCGCTTCGTATGATGGGCATTGATGAGGATCTCGACCTGCCTGCAATAGCAGTGATTGGAGACCAGAGCTCAGGGAAGAGCTCCGTGTTGGAGGCTCTGTCTGGAGTGGCTCTCCCCAGAGGAAGTGGTGAGAATATGTGAATAATGTATCAATTCTAACTGGTATGACACTGTTTCAGAACATAATTTACAACTAACTAAATTTTGACTTGATTGTTGTTTCTGCTTTAGGTATTGTTACCCGTTGCCCACTGGAGCTAAGGTTGAGGAAGCTAAAGCCAGGAGAGAAATGGAGGGCGACTCTGAAATTTACAGATACCATTGATTTTGATGACCCATCACTGGTTGAGGACTATGTTAGAGCTGGTGAGAAACACAGGAGACTCTAGAGGGCAATAATACTGAGATACAGTCATTATATATTAAATGTATAAAAATGTAAAAAGTGGTGAATCAGTGAAAACTTGTCAATTACAAGCCTTAATTTGCAAAATATCAATGTGTAGAGTTAGAGGGCAGTTTTGCATTTGATGTCCACATCTGAATCTCTCCCAAAGCTCAGGACGAGTTGGCAGGAGAGGGCGTTGGGATCAGCAGCACTCTGATCCATCTGGAGATCATGTCTCCTGATGTGTGTGATCTCACTCTCATTGACTTGCCTGGAATCACCAGAGTTCCAGTGCCTGGGCAACCAGAGGACATCTCAGACCAGGTGAAGGAGTTGGGATTATTGAGAATGTTTAGAATTTTATGAAACACATTTTCAAATGTGTAGACTGATCAAGGCGTCGTATATGATTTTTGCTTTTTTTAATTAAGATCAAAAACCTCATATTACATTTTATTGAGAAGAAGAGAACTATAAACTTGGTGGTAGTTCCATGTAATGTTGACATAGCAACAACTGAAGCTCTCAGAATGGCCCAGGAAGTTGATCCAGAAGGAAGAAGAACGTTGGGTGAGAACACTAACATTATAAGCTAAAAATTATTCTCTCTTTTCTATGATGTAAAACTTTAGGCAGTTTTTAGGTTAATTTACCATACATAGTCCACCTTAATGTGTAAATGTCTCATTACGGGGTGAGTGAAGACTCAATCAATTCCATCTATGGCCTTTTGGTGAAGTTACAGTGCTTGCAACATGGAAACATTGCCCCGATGCAGGACGAAACCAATTTATCTCCCTTTTGAGCCTCATAACTCATAACCTATTTACACAGTTTTCATGTCGATTATGGCATCAACCAGTGTATTCTTACCTGTTGACATGCACTTTTCATAACAAATTTAACCAAATTCTCATAGAAGGATATTCGTGAATGAGCCCACAGTTATGATAGACATTTTTCTGATTTCAATGTGCAGCCATTCTGACAAAGCCAGACCTTGTGGATCATGGGACGGAAAAAAATGTGTTAGCCATTGCTTTAAACCAAGTGATCCCACTCAGTAAAGGCTACATTATGGTGAAATGCCGGGGTCAGCAGCAAATTCATGACAGGGTATCCCTTGCTGAGGCCACACGGCTGGAACATGAGTTTTTCAAACATCACAAGTATTTCAGGCAAGTCATTTTCTTGACTGCTCTTCTTAACCCCATGCACCAATCTAGGGTAGGTCTGCTAAATATTTCTAAAATGTCTTGTCTTCTGCTAATGCTTTTAAATATATACCACACTATTAACTTTTCCCAGTTGTCTACTGAATGAGGGAAAAGCCACCACCCAGTTCCTCTCTACGGCACTGACACAGGAGCTGGTACACCATATCAAAGTGAGCAGTGATGCTGGAAACTGCCATGCTTCTTTTCTTTAACTATGCTACTAGTTAATTTGGATGGATAAGTCAGAGTAAGTTTAAGGCCTTGTCCACACGTAGCCGGGTATCTGATAAAAGGAATATATTTTTCTACGATTTCACATGTCATCCACACATAACCGCAGGATTATCTCCTTTAAAATGGAGCATTTGAAAAACTCCGACCAAAGTGAGGATTTGGAAAAACTCCTGTTTGGCGTTTCAGTGTGGATATCAATAACCGGAGTTTTATGTTTTTAAACGTCACTAACTGCGACAATTGATGCGTAAACGTCACATATACGCCCTTGTTTATGTCAGACAATTGACAGCATGGATCAACTGAGAAGCCTGTTTCCGCGAAATTCTGTGGTAGTCGTGTGTGGACCCAAGAGTTTTTAGAAAACGGAGGACAGCAAATGTGGGTTTTAAAAATATCCGCGTACGTGTGTACATGGCCTAAAAATGTATGTGACGTGTATCTGACATGTGAGTTGCTTCATACTTCTGTCTCAAATTATTGAAGAGATTTTTCGGGCATATTTATTATAAAACTTGTCTAGTTACTACAAACATTCTCTTCTGCACCTTTCACCTTTGTGTCTGTGTGTGTGTGTGTGTGTGTGTGTGCGTGTTTGTGGCTATCTTTCTCTTTGTCTTAGGAATCTCTTCCAAAATTGTCTGATCAAGTGAAATCACAACTAACTGAGCTCAAGAAACTATTAAGCCAGTACAAAAAAGGCCCACCAGATGATCTCCAGGAGAAGAAAGAGTTCTTTACTGATGTAAGTATGAGCATGATGTGTTGAAAGAAAAGACTGCTTAACAAGTTACCTTTTACTTCTAGTTACACACATTTATCAGATATAAATTTAACTTTTCAAAATTTTGCAGAATACAGTCTATTGTAAGTTTAACTGCACGACAGCCCCTTTTATTGAATGATTTCAACAATCCTTTGCAGTGTGAAATGTTATCATTAATAACAATGGTGTCTGTGCAGCTCATAACAGCATTCAGCGACAAGATCAATGGTCTGGTATCAGGAGAAGTTATCAGTGATGTAAACCTCTATGTGCTTCTTCGAGGTCAATTCAAAAACTTTAAAGAAGAACTTGAAACAAGCAAATGTTCTTGTAAGTCCCATATGACAAGAGCAATTTATTTCTACTCATTATTATCTCAAATTCTACAAGTGATGGATGGTTAGCTGTTATTAAATGTATATGAGTACCATAAGAAAATAATCTACAAATAACAGTTGCAGAGGCAGTTGAAAAAGTTGTGGAAGAATATGATCTGAAGCACAGAGGAAGAGAATTGCCTGCTTTTAACAACTGGACAGTGTTTGCCAAGACAGTGGAAAAATTAGTGATACAGCAGCTGGTTCCTGCTCTAAGAACTCTGAACATCATCAAAGGTGACTACTTTCTCCTCTGCTCATCACAACATCAGGTACATAGTTTTTTTTTTTTTTTCAAATTTGTTTTCGGTTGTTAGATGTTCAATATTTTCTGTTCTGTACCTTTATTTTAGATGAGATCCAAGAACAGTTCATCGAAATCGCAAAAACATGCTTTTCAAACTACCCTTACCTCCGACAGTTCACAGTGGTGATTATTTTTCATCATTGTCATCTACTCTATAACTACATTATAACTATGTAATTTGAAGGGGTATCTTGTTATAGCCTACTGTATAATGCATTTAATAATGTTTTGTAATAAAGACTGCTATCAATGTGCATTAGCAAAGGATAGAAGCTATCCAGTTGAAGCAGCTGGACATAGTGGAGGAGAGAATCCAGGAGCAGTTTGAGATGGAGAAGCTGGTCTACACTCAGGACAGCATCTTCTTTGAGAGAATGGGTGATATTGAACACAGGTGTGCTGATCAGGACTACAGGAAGAACTACCCCACGATGCTGAAAGAATATTATGAGGTAAAGATTAATCAAGAATAAAATTTTCTTTTTTCATATAGATTGACATGATATAGTGTTATATGTATGTAGTTGTCAAGATGCAAAGCTGGGCTCACATGACTTGGATGCAGTGGCGTAGGCACATAAGGGCAACAGTGGGCCGGTGCCACTATGATTGACAGCTGGCCCACCCTATCGGAGGTGCCCAACTTGATTGAGAGCGGGCTCGCTCGAGTTGTTTTATAACGTGAATTTCAATGAGCAGGTTAAAATAATGTAATACAACACTAAACACTTTGAATTAAGTATAATGTTTCAACTATTTACAGAAATTATATTTTTGTCAGTGGTCTTTTCTCTACATTATTTTGATTGGGTAATGTCCGCGTTTTTGATAAGCGGAAAGAAGCCAACATTCGTTGCTATGCCAACAATCGGAAGTTATCGCCTACCTGACAGAGAATGCTAATTTAGCTGCGCTAGCTTAATCGAAAATGTCTAAACAGACATCGCTGTCCTGTTTTTTTAATAAACCAAAGAGATCGAAATTACAAGAAACAGATGTGGACAATGATGATGCCGTCCCTGTACCAAGTTCAGGCTCTTCTCTCCCATATGCACAAACGTGCGCCAGTGCAAATTGATTCAAGTTCTAGTTCAAGTTCTTCTTAAACAAAACAAGAAATTAATATACAATCAGTAATGTTCAAAAGGACCTACAGAATATTTGGTACACTATTGTGCCCATTGATGTTTGAATTTATAATAATAATAATAATAATAATAATATTTTACAGTTTATCCTATGTATTAAATTAAAGGCTGTTGATTATTCAAACACATTTAAAGTGTAGCTTATTTCATTCTGTAAGTAACTGGTCCTGCATAGCCTAGGCTACTTTTCTGAATGCAAATAGTTCACCTCATGTATCATAGTTTAGTTTAGTTTATTTGTTGCATCTGTGGTCCCATGTATCATACATAGCTGGTCTGCTTATGAAACTTTGTCATTCTTGCCTGTATTCGTGATGTCCAAGAAATGGTTCCCCCTACTGGCCAACGGTAAACTCTTAATTTATTCTACTGCATTAATTTAGACGTCAAATGGCCATGTTTTTTTGTTTTTAAATCTCCTTTTCTTCTTGTTAAAAATATACTTTCTTCTCTCTTATAAAACAATAAAAAATAAAGATCCATTATCTGTAATGTAGGTTTGCTTTTGTTTTTGTTGTTTTTGAGTAAGTAAAATGGGGGGTCGTCTTGTATTTTGAAACAAAACATCTGCTCTGAGCTGAAACTTGACACAATTCTTAATCTTGCCATTGATCAGAGGGCTATGAATCAGATGGGATTTGCTAATATATTCACCCTAAAATTGGTTAGAATGCAGGAAATTGCACCTCAGAAATAGAAAATTTTATGGGGGAGGTCCCCCAGACCCCCTGCTTAAATTGGGGTCCACTCTATTTCACAAAAGTCCACAGTATTACACATTTCTGCCTACGCCCATGCTTGGATGAGTTAAAGAATGAATCTATTGAGTATCCTTATTATCTCTCTTGGTCTATTTCAACTTCATCTCTATTCCCCGGAATCTTAGATTGTGGTCCAGCGCCTGGCAGACCAGATCCCCATGCTGATCCAGTTCTTCCTGCTGCAGCGGTCAGCACACTTGCTCCGCCGTGAAGTACTGGGCCTAATGGCCACCACCAATCTGGATGAGTGTCTGTGTGAGAACGAGCAGAACAGTCGGCGACGCAAGGAGCTGCAGAATCGTCAGGAACGCCTTGTCTTTGCTAATGAGAAGCTCAGTTTCTTCACCTGAGGAGGTTTGGGGTCTTCCCATATTAACGGCTGGTATAGGGTTACAGTGCATAATAGCACATAGGAAGACAAATTCTGACATTCCTGGCCAGGCAAATCTTGTCTATCTTCATTGTGATTGTATCATGAGACTGCAATACAGAGCTCTAGTGGTTGGACTGGGTCACAGGACAGCTCAAGGATGTTTAACTTTCAAGGCTAAAATGAGCTTTGTGTCTGAACTTATTTGAGATGTCTCACAAACTGATGTCAAATGTATGTCGGCATGTTTTTTAGGGGTGGTGGTAGCGTAGTGGTTAAGGATCCTGGCTAGCGTGTAAGTAGCCTGAGAAGTTGTGGGTTCGAATCCCGGCTGCCACCGTTGTGCCCTTGAGCAAGGCACTTAATCCTAAATTGCTCTAGGGGAGACTGGCCCTGAACAATTGATAGTTGATGAGTTGTAAGTCGCTTTGGATAAAAGCGTCTGCTAAATGCATAAATGTAAATGTAAATGTAATGTTTTTTAACACCCCGTATTTTCTTAATTCATTATTATTACAGGCCAGAGAAAATCAAGGCTCTTTCTCTCTGGCTGCCACAGCGGTATGCCATTTTTGGTCTGCTGTTGGACCACCATCACTTTTAATTTGAGTCGTAGACATTAAAAAATATAAATGAAATACAATAAAAATGAAATGGCGAAATGGTATGGGTTTCATTTGTGTTTTGCTCACCGGCAAGTTCACCAGTAAATTAAAGTGGCCATTTGTTTCTTGTTTTCATGCAGTTTCAGACAGAATGAAAGATCATAGGCTATTGTTTGAATACTGGGTTTATGGATTAATATTAGGAGCAATACCCAGTGTGCTCTTTTTCACCTTGCCTTTTTAACTGAAGAGAAGACCCACCACTGTGATATCCTGTCATGAGCACACACTCGATCATTTATGAATCCTCTCTATTCTGAAGCTGCTGATTTGTCAGGTACTGAACAACTGTCACAGAGAATGCATTCACACCAGACAGCCTAAGAATATGGCTGAATGAATATCCTGCCAGGGCTGTGCAGATCTTATTCAGTTATCAGGAGTTTAAGGAGCCCTGGTTTAAGTTTATTCCTGCCAAGGTTCATTATGCTCATTTATGAAAACTATGTAACTTGAAAATGATTGAACAGCACCAAGCAGAAGAGGTAGATGAGCAAACCAAAGGTGATGTTCTTGACTTCATTGTAGTTGTCAGGCAGCTTGCGGCCTTTAAAGGCAATGATGAACCCTATGAGGGACAGGAGGCCGATGTACCCCAGCATGAATCCAAAGTAGAGGAAGGAATCTTCGTTACACTGAAGGAGGATCTTACCACGTCCAAAGTTCAAGTTCTTATAGTCAGAAGGAGAGTTTAAAATAAGCCTTTCACACATAGGTGATGGCAGTGATTCTCAAGGCGTGTACATGTTCCTACAGTGTGTATGTACTCAGTGACATTACATTGTGTGCATGTACATTGTGTGTGTGTGAGAGAGAGAGAGAGAGATTGTGTGATTTGTTAAATTCCTCCTCCAACTCCTCTCTTCTCAAACATGTGAAGGTCAATCAATCAGGTGACCTCTGGGCTTCCATAAGCAACATTTTTCATTTCTTTTTTTTTTCACTGTGATGTTCAAAACACATTAATAGCCTGATGCAAGAGTGACAATTTAAAATGCTTGCTTTGATATTGATTTATATTTTGTTACTAGCATACAATGTCATCCTGCAACTGTTTTTTTTTTTTTGTTTAATTTTTACTGTCCTTAAGGGGCAAAAATGCAATGTTTCCATGCTTTTTTTTTTACTATTTGATATTCAAAACATGTTCATATATATGTGTGTATGGCTTATCAATACATGCAGAAGCAGTCAGAAATAAACTGGTGTGTTCAAGAGTTTTTCACTCTATTACACAAAGTTGACTTGATTGTGTTTTATAGAAATTCAGAACATGAATCCACATATGTGGACATAATTTTTCTCTGCAAGTACACAATATCATAAGATGATGCTTAGTTTTTATCCTTTTATTGATTTATTTATTTTATTATTAGGCTCCAATAAACCCAAATAGTGAAGAGAAATAAAAAATGCATGTAAAAAAAACCATCTTGGGCCTTAGGAGGTTAATGTCTTAGTGGAACATTTCAAGTGAGAGCAATTAAAGTATCTTTTGTCTATAGTATATTTTTACATTTTAATTACACTTTAGACACACTGTTCTGAAATGCTCTTAAACGACTCTCCAATTACAACATGATTTGGATGCAATTCAAAGTAAGCACCGAATGCTGTCGGTAGAAAAAAGAATGAGAAAATTTGGTGACACATGCACCCAAATCACAAACCAGTTAATGCTAACTGAAAGGAGCAATGGAAATGAAGCTAACACTGACACTGTTCCTTGCTGTTATCAGCTGGTGTTAGCGAAATCAGTTGATGTACCAAATTTCTCTTTCCTACACACAGCACTTGATAACATCAAACAACCCTGTACATACAAACATTCCCCCATAACAAGTGTGTTTATGAATGTACTACAAATGTAATTCATTAAAATAATATACACATTATTCTATTATGTAATGAAAATGTGTTCCAGTTAATGTATTTGAATCTCAAGTATAATCTTCAAGTATAATTCAATGTAAAGCAGGGGTGGTACAATGGCTAGGGAACATGCAGAAACTGTGCAGAATGAAGTAAAGTTCTTGCTTTAATTCTAGGTTGTTGTCTCCTGAGCAAGGTGCCCTAATCGTGAGTTTCTTCAGGGATATAGGCACTGCAATTAGTGTAAATAAGCTACCAGAAACTAAAGTCTTTTTAAAAAAATATACAATATTTAAAAAGTCTACGCAACTATGAATTAAAAACACTTTAAATGTCATGACAACACATGTTGCATAACCCACTTAATCAGTATACTGAAAGAGCCCATATAATAAATATACTGAAAGAGCCCATATAATAAGTATACTGAAAGAGGATTTCCTTTGTTTCACACTTTTCAAGAATATGCATAATTGATAGTAACACTACTCAAGTGTCCCACAGCATCTTGACATAGAAATATTTCTTATCAGTTTAAATGTACTTAAAATGTAAAAACTGTAATGTTGTACATTAATATTAATATATGAATATAATTGGTTGTTAACACATAAACACATTAAATTACTGTTGTACAGGCCTATTCATTAATAAATATTCATATATACTGACAATGACATTGTATTAAGTTGTGCAAAAATACTTAATTCAGCTGTAGCCTACTGGTTATGACTTCAGGCTTGGAACCAAAGGGTTGCCGGTTCAATCCCCCACCAGTGGACCACAGCTGAAGTGCACTTGAGCAAGGCACCTAACCCCTAACTGCTCCCTGGGTGCTGTTGCAGCAGGTAGCCCACTGCCCTGGGTTAGTGTGTGTTTCACTAACTCACATTTGGGAAAAATGCAGATGCTAACTTCCTTGTGTGTATAAATACACTTGTTCTGTAAGACAGATTCTCTATTCAACATACTTTGTTAGCACATTCTAAGCACACTTCTCTAAAGTGCCCTTGTACTTCTTTTCTACATAGGACTTTCCCTTTTTACTTGCTTTACCTTTACTTGCTTTACCACAGCAATAGAGATATCAGAGTGACAACCTCCAATAATGACACTGACTGGTCTCATCGTACTATTGGGCCTGCTGCACATAGGCGTGAGGACCTCATGGGTAAGCGCCACAGCACTGCTGGCATCCAAGCAGTAGTCCACGATTTGGTAGCC
This sequence comes from Tenualosa ilisha, assembly GCA_015244755.2. Taxonomy (NCBI): domain Eukaryota; kingdom Metazoa; phylum Chordata; class Actinopteri; order Clupeiformes; family Clupeidae; genus Tenualosa; species Tenualosa ilisha. Next base: position 2,112,233 of record PYXC01000947.1, read on the forward strand.
CAAGGTCAGATTGCCTAGCAGGGTCGAGTTGTTCACTGCTTCCACTTCTTCAGCCAGCACCAGGACTTGGAGCATACATGCTGTCGTATACCTGGATGAACACAGAGGTGTTTGAAAAGGCCTATACCATGGAGATACAATAAGGGAGATGTCCAGTTAGGTGGTGCACTTGGAGCACACATGCTGTCGTATACCTGGATGAACACAGAAGTGTTTGAAAAGGCCTATACCATAAAGGTACTATAAGGGAGATGTCCAGTTAGGTGGTGCACTTGGAGCACACATACTGTCGTATACCTGGATGAACACAGAAGTGTTTGAAAAGGCCAATACCATAGAGGTACTATAAGGGAGATGTCCAGTTAGGTGGTGCACTTGGAGCACACATGCTATCGTATAACTGAATGGACACAGAAGTGTTTTAAAAGGCCTATACCATGGAGGTACTATAAGGGAGATGTCCAGTTAGGTGGTGCACTTGGAGCACACATGCTGTCGTATACCTGGATGAACACAGAAGTGTTTGAAAAGGCCTATACCATGGAGGTACTATATGGGAGATGTCCAGTTAGGTGGTGCACTCGGACTAAAGGAAGCCAATAGGAACAGGTGCTCATTTAGCCCTGGGACAGAATAGCTGAGACCCAGCTACCAGTGTCATGGGTTACTGCTTAAGAATAAGCATATACTCTGATTTTCCTCTTTTGTAAAGTCTACAAGTTGACAACTTTAACAGTATGTTAAAAAAAAACATTATTCTATTCTTTTCAGATTTTCAATCTTAGAGAAGTAATCACTTTCAGAAGTACTGGTATCAGCAACTCAGCAGATGGTTACAGCATAGTGTACACCGTCCATCTTTCAAAGATCCATAAGCCCTCCTTTATTTGTAATGTAATTCTGAGCAGATTCAGTCAAAATTCTGTAGCTAGCTGTGCAGAAACTCAGCAGAAAGAGCTGTAACAGCAGCGAGTGAACAGTACTGCAACGGCAGAAAGAGGCACAGAGAACTTGTGCACTCAGTGGTCAAACCTCTAGTTTGTGAGGCTCCTCGTTTTTCCTCTGAGACGGGTAACATCTAGCCCTCACAAAAACCTGCCCGTCTACTACATTTGATATTATGACAAGGAAACACACGAACATAAACACGGCCATCGCCAGAGAAAAAAAATGTTAACTGATGATGACAGCATTCGGCTAACGTTAACATTAGGCTATTGTCGCGAGCTGCTACACAAAAGACGTTCACTTGGACCAAAGACAGGCAGTGAATGTCATATTGTTTGTAACATCCCGACTACGACTGTTACATTGCTTTAATAAAGTTGTACATGTCCTCTATACTATCCATACATAACCCTATAACCCTAGCCCTAGGTCTAAGTGGACACACTAATAATTTGTTAGCCTGATTGCTCTCTAACGTTAGCTACGTTAGTTACCTTGAAAGTTATGGACAAACTCTTCGTGGAAAAATGTATATCCTTTGTCCAGTTTGTTCCTCTTTGTGACGGAGTTTTCCTCCACGATTCTTGTCACGTCGGCAAAAGTCATCTTTGGCAAACCCGTGAGGGAAGTTGTGTAGACTCCCTCCATTTTAATTTAACCCGGCTTTCTGCTGTGCAGACATCAAAATGGAAGTCTGCATACACTGCGATTGCGTATTTCCGGTTTCTGTGAGAAAGGTCTATCGGGTAATCTTCAAAATAAAAATGTTGCCAACTGCTGAACAGCGGAGCAGGTAAAGAAACTCAGAACTTAAGTCAAAGTGCAAATAACCAGGAAAAAATATAGTGAAAGTAGAAATGCCATCCTAAAGTACTTACTTTAAAATGTGTTTTTTTCTTACTGTCTATATTTCAGTCACATTTTACAAAAATGATCAAAGACGATCAATGTATTTCCCTCATGACTCAGTCAAAATAAGTAAACCATTAGGCCAATTGTGCCACGGCAATGAAGTTCAGGCTAATAATTTTGGGCTTGAGACTGTTCATCTTTTAAAGACTAACTTACAGCTTGTGCAGGCTGATACACAGTAGGCAACTAACCAGACTGCGGCAGGCTACATTATTATGGATCTCACGCTTCAGAGTTGGCACATGTATAACCGCCAATTTACATAACATGGGCCTATCTGACCGTTGCGCTGCAGAGGTGAGAGATACGAGGCAGACTTGTAATGATAGCTCTCACCTGGTGCAGGTTCGATTAGATAGCTATCTATCGTCTCTTAAGTTAATGCTCTCGTGCACTGGGAAGATGCCACCGATGATGACATCGCCATCCTTCGAGGCCATAAGTGGATTTTTGTAGCTCGAACTTTCAGGATTCCCCCAATGACTATGTGCTATGACTACCAAGCACAGGTAATTTAATCCAGCACAAGTCTTCATCTCTTCTGTTTGCTCATGTGATAAGGCATCTCCTCTTCTTCTGTTTTGCATAATGTGTCCTAAAGACATAGTCAGGCTATAAATATGTGGCAGAGCATAGCCTACTTAGGACAAAACAAAGGCATCTCTCAAAGATAACTTCCATTTCATCACTTGTCTAATGCTTTGGATTAGGGGAAATTAGACTACCTGTAAAATCAAGAAAATGTAATACCAGCTAATTTAGTTTATACCCAGAGGGCAATCTGGTTCATGAACAGTGATGGCCTAAGTCTGCACCAGTTTGTCTTTGATAGAACAGCAGATGGTTACAGCATAGTGTACACCGTCCATCTTTCAAAGATCCATAAGCCCTCCTTTATTTGTAATGTAATTCTGAGCAGATTCAGTCAAAATTCTGTAGCTAGCTGTGCAGAAACTCAGCAGAAAGAGCTGTAACAGCAGCGAGTGAACAGTACTGCAACGCCAGTAAGAGGCACAGAGAACTTGTGCACTCAGTGGTCAAACCTCTAGTTTGTGAGGCTCCTCGTTTTTCCTCTGAGACGGGTAGCATCTAGCCGTCACAAAAACCTGCCCGTCTACATTTGATACTATGACAAGGAAACACACGAACATAAACACAGCCATCGCCAGAGAAAAAAAAATGTTAACTGATGATGACAGCATTCGGCTAACGTTAACATTAGGCTATTGTCGCGAGCTGCTACACACAAGACGTTCACTTGGACCAAAGACAGGCAGTGAATGTCATATTGTTTGTAACATCCCGACCACGACTGTTATATTGCTTTAATAAAGTTGTACATGTCCTCTATACTATCCATACATAACCCTATAACCCTAGCCCTAGGTCTAAGTGGACACACTAATAATTTGTTAGCCTGATTGCTTTCTAACGTTAGCTACGTTACTTACCTTGAAAGTTATGGACAAACTCTTCGTGGAAAAATGTATATCCTTTGTCCAGTTTGTTCCTCTTTGTGACGGAGTTTTCCTCCACGATTCTTGTCACGTCGGCAAAAGTCATCTTTGGCAAACCCGTGAGGGAAGTTGTGTAGACTCCCTCCATTTTAATTTAACCCGGCTTTCTGCTGTGCAGACATCAAAATGGAAGTCTGCATACACTGCGATTGCGTATTTCCGGTTTCTGTGAGAAAGGTCTATCGGGTAATCTTCCCAATAAAAAGGTTGCCAACTGCTGAACAGCGGAGCAGGTACTGAAACTCAGAACTTAAGTCAAATGCAAGTGCAAATAACCAGGAAAAAATATAGTGAAAGTAGAAATGCCATCCTAAAGTACTTACTTTAAAATGTGTTTTTTTCTTACTGTCTATATTTGTCACATTTCACAAAAATGATCAAAGACGATCAATGTATTTCCCTCATGACTCAGTCAAAATAAGTAAACCATTAGGTCAATTATGCCACGGCAATGAAGTCCAGGCTAATAATTTTGGGCTTGAGACTGTTCATTTTTAAAGACTATCTTAACAGACTACAGCTTGTGCAGGCTGATACACAGTAGGCAACTAACCAGACTGCAGTAGGCTACATTATTATGCATCTCACGCTTCAGAGTTGGCACTTGTATAACCGCCAATTTACACAACATGGGCCTATCTGACCGTTGCGCTGCAGAGGTGAGAGATACGAGGCAGACTTGTAACGATAGCTCTCACCTGGTGCAGGTTCGATTAGATAGCTATCTATCGTCTCTGAAGTTAATGCTCTCGTGCACTGGGAAGATGCCACCGATGATGACATCGCCATCCTTCGAGGCCATAAATGGATTTTTGTAGCTCGAACTTTCAGGATTTCCCCAATGACTATGTGCTATGACTACCAAGCACAGGTAATTTAATCCAGCACAAGTCTTCAACTCTTCTGTTTGCTCATGTGATAAGGCATCTCCTCTTCTTTTGTTTTGCATAATGTGTCCTAAAGACATAGTCAGGCTATAAAAATGTGGCAGAGCATAGCCTACTTAAGACAAAACAAAGACATCTCTCAAAGATAACTTTCATTTCATCACTTGTCTAATGCTTTGGATTAGGGGAAATTAGACTACCTGTAAAATCAAGAAAATGTAATACCAGCTAATTTAGTTTATACCCAGAGGGCAATCTGGTTCATGAACAGTGAACAGTGATGGCCTAAGTCTGCACCAGTTTGTCTTTGATAGAACAGCAGATGGTTACAGCATAGTGTACACCGTCCATCTTTCAAAGATCCATAAGCCCTCCTTTATTTGTAATGTAATTCTGAGCAGATTCAGTCAAAATTCTGTAGCTAGCTGTGCAGAAACTCAGCAGAAAGAGCTGTAACAGCAGCGAGTGAACAGTACTGCAACGCCAGTAAGAGGCACAGAGAACTTGTGCACTCAGTGGTCAAACCTCTAGTTTGTGAGGCTCCTCGTTTTTCCTCTGAGACGGGTAGCATCTAGCCCTCACAAAAACCTGCCCGTCTACTACATTTGATACTATGACAAGGAAACACACGAACATAAACACAGCCATCGCCAGAGAAAAAAAAAATGTTAACTGATGATGACAGCATTCGGCTAACGTTAACATTAGGCTATTGTCGCGAGCTGCTACACACAAGACGTTCACTTGGACCAAAGACAGGCAGTGAATGTCATATTGTTTGTAACATCCCGACCACGACTGTTATATTGCTTTAATAAAGTTGTACATGTCCTCTATACTATCCATACATAACCCTATAACCCTAGCCCTAGGTCTAAGTGGACACACTAATAATTTGTTAGCCTGATTGCTTTCTAACGTTAGCTACGTTACTTTCCTTGAAAGTTATGGACAAACTCTTCGTGGAAAAATGTATATCCTTTGTCCAGTTTGTTCCTCTTTGTGACGGAGTTTTCCTCCACGATTCTTGTCACGTCGGCAAAAGTCATCTTTGGCAAACCCGTGAGGGAAGTTGTGTAGACTCCCTCCATTTTAATTTAACCCGGCTTTCTGCTGTGCTGACATCAAAATGGAAGTCTGCATACACTGCGATTGCGTATTTCCGGTCTCTATGAGAAAGGTCTATCGGGTAATCTTCCAAATAAAAAGGTTGCCAACTGCTGAACAGCGGAGCAGGTACTGAAACTCAGAACTTAAGTCAAATGCAAGTGCAAATAACCAGGAAAAAATATAGTGAAAGTAGAAATGCCATCCTAAAGTACTTACTTTAAAATGTGTTTTTTTCTTACTGTCTATATTTCAGTCACATTTTACAAAAATGGTCAAAGACGATCAATGTATTTCCCTCATGACTCAGACAAAATAAGTAAACCATTAGGTCAATTATGCCACGGCAATGAAGTCCAGGCTAATAATTTTGGGCTTGAGACTGTTCATTTTTAAAGACTATCTTAACAGACTACAGCTTGTGCAGGCTGATACACAGTAGGCAACTAACCAGACTGCAGTAGGCTACATTATTATGGATCTCACGCTTCAGAGTTGGCACATGTATAACCGCCAATTTACACAACATGGGCCTATCTGACCGTTGCGCTGCAGAGGTGAGAGATACGAGGCAGACTTGTAATGATAGCTCTCACCTGGTGCAGGTTCGATTAGATAGCTATCTATCGTCTCTGAAGTTAATGCTCTCGTGCACTGGGAAGATGCCACCGATGATGACATCGCCATCCTTTGAGGCCATAAGTGGATTTTTGTAGCTCGAACTTTCAGGATTCCCCCAATGACTATGTGCTATGACTACCAAGCACAGGTAATTTAATCCAGCACAAGTCTTCATCTCTTCTGTTTGCTCATGTGATAAGGCATCTCCTCTTCTTCTGTTTTGCATAATGTGTCCTAAAGACATAGGCTATAAATATGTGGCAGAGCATAGCCTACTTAAGACAAAACAAAGGTATCTCTCAAAGATAACTTCCATTTCATCACTTGTCTAATGCTTTGGATTAGGGGAAATTAGACTACCTGTAAAATCAAGAAAATGTAATACCAGCTAATTTAGTTTATACCCAGAGGGCAATCTGGTTCATGAACAGTGAACAATGATAGCCTAAGTCTGCACCAGTTTGTCTTTGATAGAACACTAACGTACACTAATCCACATGTTCTCTCTCTCTCTCCGTCTCATTTGCGTGTGTAGCCTGTAGGAATGAGCGCAAAGTAGTTCTGTTGTTCGTTTCCCTTATTTTTCTAATTTATCCCCCCCCTCCCCTCCTTCCTCCTGTGTATGTGCTGTCTTACGCGATTGGTCCGTAATTAGGCACTGGCATCTTTATAGACACCCTTGTGCCATTTGATGGCCGCAATAACTTTTTGTTGTTGTGTGTATGTTCGGTGTTGTAATGTCCCGTCTCTCTCCCTCTGCTTAGCCAGCGGTGGACTGAGTAACAGGGTTCCCTACGTTCATTCAGACGGTGTGCGTATGTAGCGTAACATGCCACAGGTATGTTGTACATTATGTCAGAAGAGGTGTTGTCTATCACCACCTCCGAGGGGTATTGGTAATTATTCAGTTGGGGCTTTAACCAACTTTATAGTGACGTTTCACTGATAATTGCATGTGCCTTGTGTTTTAAACAGGGGTTTCGGAGTATTATAACTGTTTTTTGTTTGTATTTTTCTTTCCTTTTGCTTTTCTGTTTAGATCCTTATGCGCAGTTCAGCTGCTGTTCTCTTTTAAGTTATTTTTCCAACGAGTGTATGAAGTGTGTGTGCGTATGGTGCTAGCTGCTGCTGCCTTTTGGTTTTGGTCTGTGTGTTTTGACTTGGCATAGCCACCGGTCAGCTAAATAGCCCGGTAGCCTGGCCGGGTATTGTGGAAACTTCTTTTAACTTTTAACTTATTGCAACATTTCATATGGAAGTTTTAATGTATATTTAATAAAGATTGTATTTTTATAAACCTTTGTCTTGTGGATTTTTTGGGACAGAGTTCCCCTTGCTCTAAAGGCATAAAGTCAAGGGGTGGCGTAGTCACCAGTAGAGGGCGCTACACGTGTGTCAACACACAGATACACACACAGACACATAAGCAGCTTGGTATTACCCAGACAAGTGAACCAGAAATGAGTGCAAGGAAATGTAAAGTATGTGATGATTATGTTTCATTAATCTATGTTGTATCATAGACCAAGGTTTTACCAATGAATAATTGGTAATAATAATAAAAAAAAAATACTGCTACTGGAATTGAAATGTTAGTACCGTAATCTTTGGAAAGAGAGACAGGCTTTCATGAAAAAAAAAATTAGTTGTATTGAGGTGGTGGTTTGTGATTCCTGGAGTTGGGCCTCCACTTGTTGTGTTATTATGTCATGGACTTTGAGCTTTGTATTGTCAATTTAGTGTCTCGCCTTAATGTTAATAAATCCCACTGGTTGGGCATTACTTTTAAAGATGTTTTCATGTTGGTTACTTGGGTCAGTGGTGGGTTGTTGTTTGCCCCTGTAGGGCCAAGGGTAGAGAGGTTTATGATGGTTCTATACATGGATACACATGCATAGCTACAACAGCTGGGTTACCCCCTGGCTGGCATTGACATGACAATGGAAAGAATTTTTCACAAGTACAACACAAAATGAACCAAAAATGGTTATGAATGGTTTGATATATATGGTCTATATATGTGCATAACTCATCTGTGTGTGTGGGAGGATCAAATAATATAACCTTTAAGACGAGTGCTGTAAGCCTTAAACGAGGAATCTGGTGTGAATCAATCCATGGCCCTGTTGCTCAAGGCCACCGAGTGCTGTCTGTAGGGAAAAGAACCAGGAAATTTGATACAACATAAACCAAATACAATGATACAACATAGACACCCACAATTATTGGGCGAGACCACAGTAAATGTTTTTACAAACACACACAGTCTTGTGTACAGATCAGATGGACAGTGAACGTGTGTTTGTGTTCTCTTACACAAATATAAACACACCCTTCACTCCCTATGTACTTCCATTGGAGGTGTACTTCCAGTAAAATCTTCCAATAATCTAAATTATTGAATTACATAGGCTTTATTTAGTGAGGCCTTCAGGCCACAATTAGTGCACTAAAGTTTTTAATTTGTAATATTCATGAGAACATAAGTTAATACAAAGGTTTAACATTTAAGAAATTTGATGATAATAATTGATAATGTATTATTAAAAGTTAAAAATGTACCATTGTAGTTGTAAGTTGTAAAGTTGTGAAGTTGTAACCATGACACGAACACGACAGGAGAGATAAAATAAAGTAGCCTGAAAAGTTGTGGGTTCAAATCCCAGCTGCCACTGCTGTGCCCTTGAGCAAGGCACTTAACCCTAAGTTGCTCTAGATGTAAATGTCAAGCTAATTGTAAATATGTATGTCTCTACAGCTACTGTGATGAGATGTGGGTGGTGGTAGCATAGTGGTTAAGGAACCTGGCTAGCGTGCAAGTAGCCAGAAAAGTTGTGGGTTTGAATCTCAGCTGCCACTGAGCATATCCCTGAGTTGCTCTAGGGGAGACTTGTCCTGAACAATTGATACAAGTGCCTGCTAAAATACATAAATGTAATGAGCAAATCTGACCTCATCAACTCCCTGTGTCCATCGATGAGGATCTTTGCTCGGCAACTTGAAGCACTCTCTGGTAGACCTTACTCATCTTGCAAGACTATCATAAAAAAAATCTTACAGACCTTGTGGGTCTTAGGGGAAGGTAAGGAACTAACCTTTGTGATTAATTCCAGTGCAGCATTGTCTATTATTTCCCTGAACTGTGTTTTTACAACTGTCAGCAACGTCAAATATTCTGCTCTAGATACCCTTTCAACTTTCCGTTTCACTTGGTTTGTCTCACACTACATATAGACCTGTGGACAGTAGTGCCGCAAGAAATTTTGGGCCCTGTGACAGAAAATGATTTTGGGCCTTCCAAACATTGATTATAATATTTAAATGTTCTCTAGGGCCCCCTATCAGTGCCAGACCCTTGGAATCATCCTAACCCCCCCCCCCCCCCAACACATACCAATTTGCCTTGCCATTTGTGTATTTCTCTCAAAGGAGACACAGGTTAGTTTCACAATTTAGGCTTATGTGCTACCGTGAACCGTGATCCCAAAGCAGATATGAGCAGATACGAAGACCCCAGACCTCTTCAGGTGAAGAAACTGAGTTTCATGAGTGACAACAAGGCATTCATGATGATTCTGCAGCTCTTTGCGTCAGCAACTGCTCTCCTCATTCTCACACAGACGCTCGCCCACATTGTCACTCGTCATGAAGCCAAACACTGTACCGTTGGAATCCTTCGGTTAAGCCGAGTTCAACATACCCTATGACATTGTTTTCTGCCATAATGGATTTTCAGCTATTTGTGATTTTTGTCAAACAGGAAGTGAGGTAATATCTCAGGAACGGTTTGATGTTCCAAGTTCAGACTTGGTACATGGACTTGTGACCTCATCCTCCGGGCACTCAGAGCAAATATGGTAAAGTTTGACCTCTGGGGGGGCGCAATAATTTGTGAAAATAGCTTATGGTTCACTAATGCTTTCATGTGTTGAAACTAAATTCGGTACATGGACTCAAAACCCCATTCTGAGGATGGAACAATAATATGGTGACCTTAGATTTCTTGGGGGCGCTATTTTCCGCCATCTTGGATTTTATTAACAGTGAAACAGCATTTTCACAGGTCACAAATTGATTGACAAAAAATTGATGTGTACAGTTTTTTAGACCATGCCTCACAAAAGTTACTTATAGGCATTTCAAAATTCAAAAACATTTGCCTGTTGCTGCTAGACCCCTCTGTATTACTGTCAATAGTTTAAGAGTATGAACTATGTATTTTCCTTTGGATTGAGTAAACAACTGCAATTAACAAGAGTTTTGTTAGCGGTTTAGGAGAAGCCATCGTCTGTCCATAACTCCAGCATTATGAGCTATTTGATAAGCTGGAAATGTCTTTTTCACAAACTTTGAACTTGTTATCTTGCAGCAGTACACTGTATATCGGTTGAATTTGCACCTTGGTATGATGTCCCTTTGAGCACAAATTGATGAGTCAGCTCAATGCTCCCAAATGCCACACAATAACTACAAGTCATGAGACCTTTGATTTCTTACAGACACTGCATTTTTGCCTAGCATTTCAGGATCCACAAGACATCATGTGATCATTTTAAATGATTCTCTAATTCTCAGTAGCATAAAAGGTAATTGCTCTTTATAAGGTTCTGCCATGTCAATAAAGTTTCTAACAGATACATGAAACAGAAAGATGTTTTCACAGACCTTTGTGATAATTCCAGGGCAGCATTGTTTATTGTGTCCCAAAACTGTGTTTTTATGACTGTCAGCAACATTAGATATAGGCCTATTCCTCCAATTAACCTTTCTCTTTCACATTGTTTGTCACACCTTATATATAGACCTGTGAAATAACTGGGCTCGGTAAGTATCACTAGGAATTGACCAATTCAGTGCTACTGTTATGTTACTTTGGTGCTGATATTTCAGCTAGACAAACTAGGAAAAGAGAGTAAATTCTTCAGTGGTAGTGGTGGTGAGGTCATCTCTTTCTTGTTACTGCAGACATTAATGTTGTTTTTCCCACTGTTCTGTGCAAAGCAAAACAAGGTATAAAAAGGTCAAAACCAAGACAACATGGAGAAATCAGAGGGCTTCTTCTACAGCCACTATGATGAGCAAATCCGACCATTGATAGACCTCATCGACTCGCTTCGTATGATTGGTATTGATCAAGACCTTTCCCTGCCTGCAATAGCTGTGATTGGAGACCAGAGCTCAGGGAAGAGCTCCGTGTTGGAGGCACTGTCTGGAGTGGCTCTTCCCAGAGGAAGCGGTAAGAACATGTGTTTTGCAAGAACAGAAACCTTGTTTTTTTCACTGAGTATCAAGTGCTCTCCTTGCTCTTTTAAACTACATCCATATTTTGTTATCTTTTTCTTCATGTTTATAAGTTTTCTTATCTTCTCAACCTTAATTCTGACTTGACTATGCTGTGTCGATTTCTGCTTTAGGTATTGTTACCCGTTGCCCACTGGAGCTAAGGTTGAGAAAGCTTAAGTCAGGAGAGAAATGGAGAGCAACTATGAAATATACTGATCAGATCATTGATTTTGATGACCCATCACTGGTTGAGGGCTATGTTAGAGCTGGTGAGAAACATGGGAAACTTAGAGGGCAATATCACTAGTGCATTCACACAATGTCAAATATGAATAATTTTTTAAATAGAGGTGACGCAATTCAAGTTTTCGATTAAGAGTTAATTTATCCATTCTGAAGCCTGAAATTTGGACATTTTAAATACTTCCAACACATGATTGCATTTTGGGGACAAATTTTGACACCTGAATCTCTTTCACAGCCCAGGATGAGTTGGCAGGAGAAGGCGTTGGAATCAGCAGCTCTCTGATCCATCTGGAGATCATGTCTCCTGATGTGTGTGATCTCACTCTCATTGACTTGCCTGGAATCACCAGAGTTCCAGTGCCTGGGCAACCAGAGGACATCTCAGACCAGGTGAGGTGAAGGAGAATATTGGAAATTTGAAACACTTTCATAAAATTTGTAAACTTTCAAATGTACAGACAGATCATGGGCTTATGTATGTGTTTTATGTGTTTGTATTAAGATCAGAAAGCTCATTATGCATTTTATTGAGAAGAAGGAAACTATAAACTTGGTTGTAGTTCCATGTAATGTTGACATAGCAACAACTGAAGCGCTCAGAATGGCCCAGGAAGTTGATCCAGAAGGAAAAAGAACTTTAGGTGAGAAAATTGAAAAATAAAAAAGGGCTGACTAGAAAAATAATCTTTTTCTCTTCTCTTTAAAATGGCATTGAAATATATGATGTGAATAATATAAAGGAAGTACTTTCTCTATCATTGCAAAGCCATTCTGACGAAGCCAGACATTGTGGATCATGGAACTGAAAGAAATGTGTTAGCCATTGCTTTAAACCAAGTGATCCCACTCAGTAAAGGCTACATTATGGTGAAATGCCGGGGTCAGCAGCAAATTGATGACAGGGTATCCCTTGCTGAGGCCACACAGCTGGAACATGAGTTTTTCAAACATCACAAGTATTTCAGGTAAGTCGTTTTCTTGACTAATCTTCTTACACCCTACATCTAGGGTAGGTCTACTAAATATTTCTAAAATGTCTTGTCCTCTGCTAATACATACATATTTACAATATTATCAACCATTTCCAGTTGTCTACTGAATGAGGGAAAAGCCACCACCCAGTTCCTCTCTACGGCACTGACACAGGAGCTGGTACACCATATCAAAGTGAGCAGTGATGCTGGAAACTGCCACACTGTTGTAATAATGGCTGCAGAGTATGGTGCACATAGAAACTAAATTAATCTTGTTCCTGTGAATGGGTGTTATGCTGTGTTACAGTTATATATTAGACTTTTTCACTCATATTTTGACAAGATACCATTATTTTTTTTGCCACTTTTCCATATCATACTTGTTCAACTACCACAAACATTCTTTCTCTCTATCTCTCTCTCTCTCTCACTCACTCTCTGTTAATAGGTATTTCTTCCAAAATTGTTTGATGAAGTGAATTTACAACTAACTGAGCTCAAGAAACTATTAAGTCATTGTATAAGAGGCCCACCAGAAGATCCCCAGGAAAAGAAAGAGTTCTTTACTGATGTGAGTACGGGGCTAAAGAGTCCCTCCAGGATTTTGCCATTTTTTTGCAATCTAATATGCACATATTCAGTCCCTCCAGGATGTGATTTTTGTGTTTTTGGGGGGATTTATGTGATAAAAAAATTTGGGCTGTGTTTTCAAAAAAATAATGTAATGAATTTATAATTTTTTCCATTTTGCAATAATAATCCATTATATTGTAATATGAAATTAAATGAAATACTGTTTTCTGATTAGCTGCTAGGGTGTATGTTATTCCCTGATAACAGCACACCAATGAAGTATCCGGTAAAAAAGTTTAATCTCTGTTCTATATCAATGCTCATTTGATGGTAGCTACAACCATATGTAAGTATAACATAACAGTGGAATTGGCTGTTTACAAGCTCACCATTGTCAGTGACCAAAGAAAATGATACAGTAACAGAACAGGTTAGCTTCTTTTAAAAGTGAACCACAGTTTTCCTTTATGTTTTAAATACATGGTCATTGACTACACGCATTTGTTGCAAACGGCTGATAAGCAAGACAATTGGTGGAGGCAACGCCACTCCACTACGCATCTTTGAGTTCTTTGCCCCTGCCTTGTCTAATATGTCACTATGTCGGGACACCTTGGAAACCTTTATCCCTTAACATGTTTATGATGAGCATGGTGTCTGTACAGCTTATAACAAAGTTCAACAACCAGATCCACAGCCTGGTATCAGGAGAAGTTGTCAGTGATGTAAACCTATTTGCGCTACTTCGTTGCCAATTTAAAATGTTTAAAGAAGAACTTGAAGCAAGCAAATATTCATGTAAGTGCCAACCTGCAAGTTGTATACAATAATACTAATGAGTCTAAAAGGGATGCACTGTTTTTAGTTATGTATCAGTTATTGAATGTATATAAAATTGTCGAACTTTACAAATAATTTACAAATAATAGTTGCAGAGGTAGTCGAAGAAGTCATTGCAGAATATGATGTAAAACACAGAGGAAGAGAATTGCCCACCTTTAATGACTGGAGAGTGTTTGCCAAGACGGTGGAAAAACTAGTGTTGGAGCAACAGCTTCCTGCCCTAAGAACTTTAAACATCATCAAAGGTGACTATACTTTTTGATCTGTTCATCACACTCATCAGGCATGCAAACGTTTTTTTTGTGTCGATTTGTTTCATTTTGTTTTTAATATTTTCTGTAATCTTGATTTTCAGAAAAGATCCAAGGACAGTTCATTGAAATCTCAAAAACATGCTTCTCAAACTACCCTTACCTACGGCAATTTGCAATGGTGATTATTAATTACATTGATTAATCACTTTCATATAGCCTACATTTTGTAATGCTAATATCAAGCATCTGGGCAATTCCTATCATTATTGGTCTAAACAGAAAATTTATTTGAGATGGTATCTAAAAGTTAAAAGTCAAATTATACAATCCATGACCCATAGCAAAGGATAGAGGCTATTCAGTCAAAGCAGTTGGACATAGTAGAGGGGAGAATCCAGGAGCAGTTTGAGATGGAGAAGCTGGTCTACACTCAGGACAGCATCTTCTATGAGAGAGTGGGTGATACTGAACAGAGCTGTGCTGGTCAGGACCACAGGAACAACTACTCCAAGATGCTGAAAGAGTATTACGAGGTAGTTTCAAATGTGATTTTCAAAAAGTGTTGAAATGGTACTTGTAGTTTGGATCTGAAAGTTTAGATTAAATCTGCAGTTTAGATTTAAAAGATATAATCCATTTAATATTGTCATTCAATCCCATGGTCCACTCTCTGTTCTCTGGACTCTCAGATTGTGGTCCAGCGCCTGGCAGACCAGATCCCCATGCTGATCCAATTCTTCCTGCTGCAGCAGTCAGCACACTTGCTCCGCCTTGAAGTTCTGAGCCTCATCACCAATGCCAATTTGGACGAGTGTCTGAGTGAGAACGAGCTGAGCAGTCGCCGGCGTAAAGAGCTGCGTAATCGGCAGAATCGCCTTAACATCGCTCACGAAAAGCTCAGTTTCTTCACAATATAGCTTAAGCAAAGACAGCTGAAAACAGACCTGAACTGTACACCTGACAAGCTTGCTTAAAAGAAATGACAAATGTTTTTCATAAGTTTCTAACAATGGAAACACAACCCTCATCCACCCCACCCCACCCCACCCTACCCCACCCCACCACACCACACCACCTTTCATTTCTCATGTTGTCACAAGCCTTTTGTGCAATGTTTTCAGAGGCCAGTCCCCTGGAAATCCCACGGGGTATTCCTGGATTTTCACAGATGTCTCAACCATTCTTTCACTTTCAGAGTAGAGCCTGGGACCACTGGCCAAGAGCACACTACATATTAACTGGTGAAATAGATAGACATTGTTCCAGAATTGTACAGGCCTTTCAGAGATAGTTATAAGCTCTGATTTACACATCTCACATGCACCAAGGAATATGACTTTTAATAAATTAATAAACATAAAATAAACATAAAATGAACGATTCATAAGTTGTTCATGTGTATCATTCCACATGCACGTTTCAATAGTGTTTGCTTATGGTTCTTTTATTGTCACATGCAGATAGTTACTTGGTTGTGAGATAAAGTACACATGGAGCACTTTGCCATCATGAGACAAAACACACAAGCAAGCAGAGCAACATCTGCAAACGTCAGTTAAAACAGCACTGCAACTTTACCAAAACAGACAAACAAACAAACACACAAACAAACATGCACATGCTCACACACACGCACACACATACACACACACACACACACATACACACACATGCACACACACACACAATTTCAATAATTGAATGATAAGCTCATGTATTTGAAACCAACGCACAGCTTAAAGGCTACACGAGTGCTCTGAAACAGTGACATGACAGTATTGAAGGAAGTAGGGTATAACTTTAGCTGAGATTTTCCAGTGAGTCAATTCTGAAATTTCCTTCAACAGCTCTTTCAGTTTCATTATTGCGCAGTGTGGACTATATATGGGCTCAGAAGACTCACTTTGTACACTGGTTTGATGCAGAACTGAGGGAAATACGGTAAGGTTAATGCATTTTCCAAACACAATACGTTGCTTAGATAGGGCAAATTCATAGAATGTAAATATATAAATATATATATATATATATATATATATAAATACACATCTACATAACTTTGAATTGCATATTATTTCAGAATGATGGATCAGTGGAGTGCAGTAGACAGTGAGGAAGAAATCCATTCTTTTCCTGCAGAGAGACCATTAAAAGGGTATACATTTTGACAGTTTCAATCAGTAACACAATAATGCATATACAGTGATTATCCTTCTGCTGATAATATTGTGGTTCTTTTGGTTTTCTCGCATCAGTAAAGAGATGGAAGGCGTATTTCACAGCCATTTGAGTGAGCGGGTCCGGCCCTATTTGGACCTTATTGACTCCCTGCGTCTGATGGGCATTGATGAGGATCTGGCCCTGCCTGCAATAGCAGTGATTGGAGACCAGAGCTCAGGGAAGAGCTCCGTGTTGGAGGCGCTGTCTGGAGTGGCTCTCCCCAGGGGCAGTGGTGAGATCATGTTGCGAGACTTATCTCAGTGTTTATAAGGACATCCTGTCCGCACAAAATTAGGGGGTGTATTTGCAGATAGTTGGAGATAGAGAATACCCTTGGTTTTGTAAAATTCTGTTTACGTTTCCTTGCTCATAGTTTGGTGAGGTTTTCTATCACATATTTATGTGATATTTATCTTTATAGAACATTTAAACAAGGAATCTCCTGTGTGAAATGAGAAATGTTATGTTGTTGTATTGGCACGTTTGTACTTTTTATTTTTGTTTACTTGCTGTCGCTCGTTAATTTCCAGCAGTTCAGTTGTGGCTCAGTCAGAATTCTGTTTCCACTCAGGCATTGTGACACGATGCCCGTTGATGCTGAAGTTGAGGAAGCTGAAGGGAGGCTTACAGTGGAAGGCACTCATCTCCTACCAAGGCAAAACTACTGAGTTTACAGACCCCACTCTGGTTGAAGCCTTTGTCAGTGGGGGTAAGCTCAAATGTTTATTGCCTTTTACCTGGTCATCAACATAATATTTGTGAGGAAAAACAATAGAGATGGACTTACTGATTTATAGTGAAATGGACAAAATGGACTGTAGACATGCTGGCTTGTTGATGGTGGATTATGGCATGTCCAATAGATACCAACAGAAGAATGCAATGTTGTCCAAATATTATAACCATTGCACTGCATGATAATATATAGTTTGGGTAATTTGTCCATAAAGTTTGCTTGGCACTTAACTTCCATCAGCCCAGAATGAGCTGGCTGGAGATGGTGTTGGCATCTGTAATGAGCTCATTACTCTGGAGATCGTGTCTCCTGAGGTGTGTGACCTCACTCTGATTGATTTACCTGGCATTGCCCGAGTCCCTGTTAAAGGACAACCTGATGACATCGGAGACCAGGTGAGTAGGGAAAGAGTATGTTTTAATAATGATAATAACTAATGGAAGGTCTCACAAGGGATTTTCCATGTTGATAAGGTTGGAAGAATTTAGATGCGCAGTCATCTTTATCAGCAGCAGTAAGATTACATTAAACATATGCTGACAGCTGAACCAGATCAAACCTGCTATAGGCTATGAACTCTCTGTGAAATGTGCATCAAAATGTCCAGTCTGAAATTTATTTTCCTGTTCTGTGTAAAACAAACTCCTCTTAATCTTTTCTGTTGAAGATTAAAAGGCTCATTCTCAGTTTCATTGAGAAGAGTGAGACCATCAACCTGGTCGTAGTCCCATGCAATGTTGACATAGCAACAACAGAAGCTCTCAAAATGGCCCAGGAAGTAGATCCAGAAGGGAAAAGAACTCTGGGTAATACTTATTTTAAACTTGCCATTGTAGTCATACCCTTCACATGGTATGAACCATATCACATTTCATATTACTCATCTCTACTTTTTATATTACACATTTCTACTTTTTATATTACTCCTCTCTACTTTTTATATTACACATTTCTGCTTTTTATATTACTCATCTCTACTTTTTATATTACACATTTCACTTCACCTTTCCTCGCCAGCTACCAGAGCCACCTTAGTGCTTCCTCCTTGTTGAAAGCCTATACGTTTACCTGCATGTTTTATGTCTATTTATTGTGTGTGTGTGTGTGTGCATGTGTGTTTTAGTTAAATTGCACATTTGGTGTCTGGTGAAACATAATTTTAATCCCTTTTTGTAATGCTTGTTAAATAGTGAATTGACCATAAAGTACACTTTGACTTTTGACTTTGATTTTTCAATGTACCTTATAATCTATGACTTGTATGATGTTAGGCATCTGTTGTTTTATCTATTATCTTACAGCTATTCTGACCAAGCCAGACCTTGTAGATCCTGGCACAGAGAATAACATTTTGGAGATTGTTCATAATCAAGTCATACCTCTGAGCAAAGGCTACATAGTTGTGAAATGTCGTGGCCAGCAGCAAATTCAGGACAGGATTCCTCTAGCTGAGGCCACCAAGATGGAGAGAGATTTCTTCAGAAAACACAAATACTTTAAGTGAGTGTTTACATTCAGTACACTTGGGAAAGCGAAACAAAATAACATATTGACTTTGTGGCTCCCTGCCCCAATTTTAACCCTTTCTGGACTTATTTTATAATAATGACTGGAAGCCAGTACATTCTCGTACATATGTTTTTTTTTCACAGTTTGCATATTTTTTATGAGTTGTTTTTGCATTATTACTTCATAGCTGTCTTCTTAGTGAAGAAAAGGCTACAACCCAATTCCTTGCCACTAAACTGACCCAAGACCTAGTGGGCCACATCAAAGTAAGTATTTTTAAATCATGAGAAACTGATTTAGGAACCAATTACAACTGCTTAAAAGGCACAGGATGGGCCATACACAGAACTTTATTTTTTGTCAGATTACTTGAACTCCCAAGATAGCATGTTAACTACGTTTAGCATTACAGATGCACTGTAATGTAGGGTAAAAATAAACAAATAATTGATGAATTCTGAAATATATCTTATATATGTCAGATGTTTTAATTATCCCTGAAAATGTTTAGGTTTAGTGGAGCAGTACATTCCTGATATTTGCTGGTCTTCACACACATACAGACTTATGTCCAATGTTATAAATGAACTTTACCAATTTGTGTGTGTGTGTTTCAGAACTCTCTACCAACACTATCAGAGGAGATTAAAAAAGAGCTCTGGGAGTCAAGGAAACATCTAAGTCAATGTATTGGAGGTCCCCCCACAGACGGCCTACAGCGAAAAACCTTCCTTGTTGATGTGAGTATAAGATATGGTAGGCCAATAGGCAAGACGTGTGACTGTGATTATCTTTCTAAACATTTTTTATGTTATTTTATTATGTGATTATAATAAACTGCCAGAAATAGCATAAGAAACATTATCTCTGATAAGTAACTCACATACAGTTTTCGTACAAAAAAGTGCTTGTATATCTCTTCGATCAAGGTGATAAATGAGTGAAGCCAGGTTGAAAATTAATCAATCATAGTCAGTCCGAATGACATTTTTTACATGTTTTTTGTCAAATAACTTTCCCTTTTTACCTCTTCAGACTTTAACTCAGTTCAATGACAAGATCAACCGATTGTCAGCTGGAGAAGTTGTCAATGACGACAATTTGTTTGTGCTCCTGCGGAGCCATTTTCAGAACTGGAAAGATGAACTTGAGAGCAGCCAAAACTCATGTGAGTGCTGGTAACAAAAGCAATGTCCTCAGAAACAAGAGAATGCATTTGTTAGTATTTTAAATTTTATATTTTAGTACTCCAAATCCCATTTGTGAGTACTCCACATTCAAAATTAATTTCTTTAACCCTTTGCATGTATTATGATAAGATTTTCCACCTTTTTGGACTGGGTCATAATTCACTTCACTAAAGAGTGAATAACACTTCAGTAAGAAGTTTTTAATTTACATAAAAGTAATTCATGTGTTCCCTTTGTTCATGTTAATGTTAATCCAAACAAAGTCAGATAAAATATGGGCAATTCCATGGAAAATGGACTTTTGTCACATCCAAAAAAATGCCGTATTTGTATAATACGAATGTTTACATGAAATTTGAGTGCAGAGCTTACATTAAAAAAATGTATGAAACATTTCATGTTGTACAAATATCATGTGACATGACAAAAAGTCAATTCTCCGTAGAATTGCCCCATATGATTGAGGTCACATGATCTCTGCTAGACCACATTTAACACATAACAAATATGATGTGCTGTGCAACAGATTCTCAAATGGTACAGGATGTGGTGAAAGAGTATGACCTAAAACACAGAGGAAGAGAACTACCTGGTTTCAGTGACTACAAAGTTTTTGAGATTGTTGTGCAAAGGCTGGTGATGAAACTATTGGGTCCTGCTCTGGACACTTTAAGAATCATCAGAGGTAACCTTACAAATTCTCAATGAGTCTAGCCTACATTAGTGATTCTATTTCACTTAACTAACATGGCTTGAAATTCTTTTTATAGTCCTAATTAATCTAATATTAATAAACTAGTAGAGAAATTGCATTGGTGTATCTGTGAGGGTTGTAATTCTTAGAATAATAAATGTCACACTTCTTTGTAGAAACCATCGAGAGGCAGTTTAGTGAAGTCTCAAAGACCTGCTTCTCAAACTATCCTTTCCTCCAGTGTGTCACAATGGTAAATTTAAAATCAATGAAAACATTATATGATATTGCGCAATGTTGTTATTTTCACACGGCTTTATTATTTTAATGGGAATGACATAAGTCAGTATTTTTGAAAAATCATTGCTGCAGTGCTTCACAAATACATTTATTTCACGTGTTCTCTCAGAACAAGATAGACAAAATCCAATCAAGTCAAGAAGCCAAAGTGGAGGAAAGAATCAAGGAACAGTTTCAGATGGAGCAGCTGGTCTACACACAGGACAGTATCTATTTTAAGACCCTGATGAAGGCTGCTGCTCCTGTGGAGACAGATCCCATTGCCGTGAACTGTGCTGAATATGACAGCAGGAGCAAGTACCCTGAAATGCTTCAGGCTTACTATGAGGTAAAGTGTCAACACTGTATTTGAAAGTGAAATGAATGTTGAACTGAAAGAACAGACTGTCTGCTTCTTGATAGATCTGAGAAAGTCAAGACCTCTCAACCTCTCTCTCTCTCCCTCTCAGATTGTAATCCAGCGCCTGGCAGACCAGATCCCCATGCTGATCCAGTTCTTCCTGCTGAAGGAGTCGGCTCGGGTGCTGTGCAGTGAGATGCTGGGCCTGATCGAGGGGGTGGATGTGGACAAAGCCTTGTGCGAGGTCTCGGACTGCAGCCGCCGCAGAAACGACCTCCAAAGCCGCATCGAGCGCCTCAGTCTGGCTCAGGAAAAACTCAGCCATTTCCTTTGAGGAGTTTAGCCATAGATATATGACTGTTACAGCAGTGGTGCAGTTGGAGTTAGACATGAAATCTTAATGTTAGTATAGTGTAAATCCTTTCGTTTATATACTGCACTATGCTCACTGGTCATAAACTCATGAACTACACTGCAACTAAGGTTTAAGGGGTTGAATTACAAGAGATTGCATGGCCACAGAGCTGTCAGAAACATGAATGGTTGTGTCTTCTTTATATGTAAAACTTAGAAATAGCCACTAAAAATGGGGGAAGTAGAACAAGGACTGTCTGTGAAGTTGCATGTCTCAAATCAACTGCAGTTCAACTGTGTTTGCCAAAGAGGGCACAATTTACCCTGTGCCATTTCAAACTCCACCCTAAATGTAAGGTTTTTTAAAAACGTATTTTAACAATGTACTCACAATATACTTATGTTTTATAAATCACAGTTGAATATATGCCATTTTAGTACAAGGTAGAACATTCACCTATTCTGTCCCCTTAAGATATGCATATCAGTGACATTTTTTAAAATATATAACTAAAAAAATAATTGAACTCATTGGATGTTAGCATGCATGTGCGTATGTGTGTGTGTGTGTGTGTGTGTGTGTGTGTGTGTGTGTGTGTGTGTGTGTAGGAAGAAGGGCATAAGGAGATCAAAAGAGTTTGAAAACGGACTTTTTCTTATGTAATATTTTTTGCCATAAAGTAAAAATACATGCAGATGCACATTTTTGACTGAGCTGCCTTTTCCTTAGTGCAAACACAATGACAGTTTACAAGGCATTGTAGCAGGGGTGCATGGAAAACACAGCAGTAATGTGCTTAATTGTCTTTACATAACAGCTGGCAACTCCATGCAACCTTCAGGCTTTGCAGCAATTTTGCTGATTGTGATGTTTTAAAAAAAATGTTCCATTACTCAGCTCTTGATGGCTGTGGTTCATGTGTGGTGGGCGCCATGCTGGTGTTTACTAATGTGCTCTTTGTCATCAGTCATCACCACCATGTACTTCCTGTGCTTCTTGTGCTTCTTTCAGTTACCTCTACCCTGTATGACAATTTAGCCACTGACACATCTTCCCAAAGCACCGAAATCCTTCCACATATGGTGCGTGATGAGGAGAGGAAAATGAGAACGAAAACAACAAACATTTTTACTTGTGGTTGTGATTAGCGGCATATGAGTGCCTGTCCAGCATATATCTGAAAGGTTCTTTCTCTCTTTACTCTTTACTTAGGCAGATGGTAGAAAAGTAGAAAAGAAATCTCAATTCAGATATATTTTGGTTCATACAGTAGAACTGTCATTTTGACATATCTTACAATGATGTTTTACAAGGTTCTAATTACAACACTTTAATTAAAACACTCGTGAATATGGTACTGAGAAAAGTAGACCACAGGTACTACAGCTGGGTGTGATATATGTAGATCTGAAGTGACCATGTCACAGTCTTACAAGAGCTTTACAAGACTGAACCATCTTCAACAGCATTATTTCAATTGCAACATTTTCTTTCTGAAATATATATATTTTTATTTTAATATTGAGAATATATCATTTTAACGCTTATGTTAATATGACAGCTGCCAGTCTACCCCTCCAGTAATATACTAACATTATTGTTTTATTGACTTTTATTAACCATTATTGACTTCTTTGTTTAATTGATCTATCAGGTAGATGTGACTATTCACAAAAAAAAAAATGTGCTGAATCAACACGGGAACTCCATCTTACTCATTTCTCAGAATTGATGTGTAGAGATGAAAAAGGAGAGACGTATGCACAGTCCCCGACAGTGGCAACCACCAACCACCAGTCCCCTGCACAGCATAGCTAGCTGCAACCTACAGAGCATCTTTAGATCTTTTTGTCATCTTCGTGTGTGTGTGTGTGTGTGTGTGTGTGTGTGTGTGTGTGTGTGTGAGTGTGCGTACATGCGTGCATGTATGCACATATGCTTTAACAATCACCCCTATTCAGACATTAAGATGTGAGCATGTGACGTGTCAAGTGCTGTAAGGTCGTGTGAGGTCGTAGTAGGAGCCAAGAGAGCCTTCATTCACCAGGTAATGAGTCATTTGACCATCAAAGTAAATTAGCATAAAATCTTGCCTAGCATCCTTTTACAATGATGTCCTTTTCTGCCTGCAGTCTGGTGAAGTGCATTATTCTTTAAGGTCCTTTCTGTTTTTCTCCCACTAATTGTGGCGTGATGGCCTGCAATCTGCTTCTGCAATGTCTTTATGACTTGCGTCTTCATGTTTAGTATTAATCATCTTCATCTCAAGATCATTTAAAATATATATACATAAAATATACATCCACATTCCCTTACACCAAACACAGTGGGTGAGTGGTCATACAATATACATCCACATTCCCTTACACCAGACACAGTGGGTGTGTGGTCTTCACATCAACATTCCCCTACACCAAACACAGTGGGTGTGTGGTCATACAATATACATCCAGATTCCCTTCCACCAGATACAGTGTGTGTGTGGTCATACAATATACATCCACATTTCATTTCACCACACACAGTGTGTGTGTGGTCATTGTCAGGCACAGACAGACGGAGCAGATATATATATAACAAGGAGTATTTATTCAACAAACGAACAGAGTCTTAACAAAAGTCACGTCCGCTACTTATAGCGGAGGAGAGCAAAAACTACTAAGCAAAATAAAACAAACAAGGTTAACTAAAATCACGTCCGTTACTCTAACGGAGGGAACGGAAAGTACAACGCTCAGAAGTTTACTAAGAAACAAACACACAGGAGAAAAGGTGGTGAACACAACAGTACAGATTAGCCTACATAGAACGACAGCGAATCACAATACCGATTGGGGAGTCTGAGGCTCACGGGGCGAATGACACAGGCGAACGCGGGAGACAAACTGACACGTAGGAAGTCTGAGGGAACATAGACAAGGCCAGACACCAGGTGACGCAGAGGGGAGGCTTAAGTAGGGAAGACCAGGTGCCACCAATTAAAACTCAGGTGAAGGTGATCGTGCACGAGGAAGTGAATGCGAACGGGGAGACGAGCTGTGAGTTTGTGGAGTTGAGTGAGGGGGCGTGGCCGTGACCAGGTCCGATGCAGACCTGACAGTCATACTATATACATCCACATTTCATTTCACCAGACACAGTGTGTGTGTGGTCTTTTCCTCACCTTTGTTGTCCCCAGGTCTGTTAGCATGTCTCTCTGTCTGGTTGTATTTGTCTGCTCACATTAGTGCTGTCACAATATCAATTATCATTCCCAATGATCTCAAACAAAATAAGTAAATAAATCGTATAATCAGAAACAAACAAATATGTTGTCACATTCCATTTTGCAAATGGGAAGAGAGTATAAGGCTTTTATTCTGGGCTATATCATGAATGACATTCACAATATGCAGGGAAATGTCTCCAAAGCTCAAAAATAATAATCATCATTTCAAAATTGATCAAAATGATAATTTCCCCCCTAGAGCAGCCCTAGCTCACAAAACTTTACTGGTCAAATTTGATTTGAAAAATTAATTTTTTTTTTTTTTATAAAAGGCTATGGTCACTTTACCTTTGTCCTCCTATGATCATCCAGATCAGGATCTAATTCTAATTAATCTTTAATTCATTAAGCATAGGAACATAGTGAGGTGGATCGATTAGAAATTTTACATCAAGATGTCATCACCTTGTATGTGTATTTGGGCTTTCAGTCATCAATGATTTGGGTTTGTTTTTTAAATGGCAACCAGCAGACCTATTCGAAAGAAATACGGTAACTGACATTTATTTGCTAAATATCCAAGCTGATTATTTTGCTTTGTGTGTGTGAGAGAACAGAGTCAGGCAGAGCAGACTGGAAGATGTATGTCATCTCTGATGAGTTGTCTTCGCCTCGCCTGTGGATTAGAGGATTAGAAGAGTTCTATCACCTTTCCAATATATGAACTCACAACTGCATCTCCCTAAAACCTATTATGAAACTATTAAGGTCCTTACTCAAACAATGTGAGAATCATTACAATGTCATTGTGTTTCTTACATCCAGTAAGTATATTTATGTGACAATAGCATTTTCTTGGATTCCTTGTATTCCTTTTTTTTTAACTAAGAACATTTCAGTATTTTGTCATGCAACCGACATTAGTTCAGCCCACAGGTATCTTGAAAAACTTAAAAATCTTAACTGAGCAGCAACCTGATGTCCATGTACTCACCTTCAGACTACTGGATAGATGGGGTAACTAGCAATGGCACAGTTGTTATTCTTATTCCTGGCCATCTTAATATAGCCTTGCTCTCCCCATGCTGTGCCACTCAAAGGCAAAAATAGACAAAAAATATTGTATCATAACTCAAAGGCAAAAAAGATTAAACTTATTAAACAGTGTTATTACAGAAAAATACATAGCAATAGAGAGTAGTAGATGGCAGTTGTGAGTTAACAAGTTAAAAGCATCCAGCTTTGCCTGGATAGGCTACCAAGATGTCAAATGTAGCTTGCTAGGTACAACACTAGAGTAGCCAGGCCAGCAGTGAAATTGTGTGATTGCTGAATTGTGTGATCTATATCATTATGCTTAGTGTTCAGAACTGAGTTTTTTAAGCCTACCTGTTTTTCACAATCCAGTAGTCAACACCTTGTTCATTCGTACCATAACCCACCACCAACATGGCATGGTTTATATTGCTCCCACAGTCAGGCTCGTAATACACCCCTTGAGTGAATACATGAATCAATTTAAATCAATCAATCCGTCAGTGAAGTACACGAAACACTGTACAATTACTTCAAACTGTGTGTTTAAGAATGTGAAGTCATTGATTATGGCATGTCATCTCGCAGAGCATGGGGTTCATGTACAATGTTGCAATTTCTATCGCAAACGCTTCAGAACGCAGGTGTTAGAAGTAATAGAATTGTGTTTTCTCTGTTCTCTGGGTGTAGTAATACCTGCATCAAAAACCTACAACTAATACAAAATGCTGCGGCCCGAACACTCACCAGGACTAAAAAATATGAACATATCTCTCCTATACTTGCTTCCCTACATTGGCACCCTATTAAAAGTCAAATTGATTTTAAAATACTCCTCCTAACCTACAAAGCCCTCAAGGGCGATGCACCAACATATATTAAAGACTTGTCCCTTACCACCCTCCTAGAACCCTAAGATCCCAAAATGCTGGTCTCCTTGTAATCCCAAGAATATCAAAATCTACGATAGGAGGAAGAGCCTTTTATTACCGTGCACCCCTCCTGTGGAATAATCCCCCCCCACATTCGACAAGCGGACACTCTCAATACCTACTAGACTCAAAACCTTCATCTTTACTGTTTCCCATAGTTAGGGATGGTGCATGGCAAATCATCACTTCTCATGGGTCTTTTGGGAGGGACTGCCTCTGCTGTTGCCCCCAGTTGCGAGGCATGGCGGCCACTGACCATCCCTGCAGTGGTGTTGGGTTACCATGCATCATACCTTAGTTATGCTGCTATAGCCTAGTGCCGCCACACATCCTTCATGTGTCATGCCGTACAACTCTCTCTCTCTCAATATTTATATATATATATTTATACACGTATATGTATGCCCAAATTACACATTTGCTTTCTAATGTGTGAGCCTGGCCTAATTCACTATTTTCCTCTGTCCACAATTTATCTTTGCTGAGTGTCATCCCTGCCTCATTCTGGCGGACTCCTCTCACCCTCCCCTCCTGAGTGGACTACAACCAACACTACGGGAGGCCAATGTCAGGACCGACTCCCCATCACAGAGGACCTTCCTGATGCCGATGCTGGGCCCGACTCCCCTTCCTGAGGCTTTGTGATTGGCCCTCCCTCACAATGGCAATGTCATATGGACCCTTACTGTTACCCCTATAATTCCTGATAACCACCTATAGACTGACTTCCATGTAATGTAAAAGTGGGATAATACTCAATTATGAACTATTATGAACCTTAGCTAAACCATAGGCAACTTATAGTCTGTCATGGTTACTACTGATTGTAATTTTTCTCCATGACCCCTGGCAGTTGGGTTAGCCCCTTGAGTCGTGGATCGGCCCAAGGTTTCTTCCTAGATTAACTGAACATTAACTGAAGGGAGTTTTTCCTTGCCCCTGTTGCTCTTGGGTGCTCCTTCTGTGAAGCGCCACAAGACAATACTATTGTAAAAGGCGCTGTATAAATAAAACTGAATTGAATTGAATTGAATTGTTATAACCGGTGTCTGAATGGATGATTGGCCAGAGTGTTGCCTTTACAACTCTATTCTTGTTTATTTTATTCTTACAATCCTTTGTCCTATGCATACACACTGTATAGTGTATATATTTTTTTTTCCAAAAGTAATAGATGCAAGTACATTTAAATGGTGGTCATATTGTTACTCATATGAATGTAAATGAGTATGAGAGAATGAAAAAGTACTGAAATCAAGCACGCAAGTGTCACTCACCAGATGCATAGTTCTTAAAAGAGGCTTTTGAGGCATCAACACTAACAGACACAGGCCCTATCTGTGCCACTACCTTCTGAAGCTCACATTCATCTCCATTCTTCAGTTTTTTGTATTTACGGCAGCGGGCTCCAATAATATTCTTTGGTATTTTTTCATTAAAATGGCATTTTGAGTTCTGAAAAGCATAGAGTAAGTAATCAGACATACGGGGCCTAGTCAGCCTACAAGCTTATAAGAAAATTAATGTGTATGCATAGTTACATGAGGCTAAAGTGAAAAAAGTGGAAAAAGTATAATTGTGGGAAGAGAAATGCAAATTACACCAAACTGTTTAATTGTTTTGGGTTTGATTTAGAAGTTTGTTCTCCAAAGTGTCTTACTTTAGCTTCGTACATATAATACTCTTCATTGATGTTTCCTTCAATTTTCTTGGAGTATTTAAAGGCCTCTTCCACAGGACGTCCTTTGCAGCCTGTGTCTCCAGAACAGTCCATCAGCTGCTGCTCACTCAGTGTGGGCAAATATCTCTTTTTTATGCAGGTGTGGGACTCCAACGCACCTACCTTATAGAAACAACAGACAAAAGGTTTGTTTGTGTAAACACACACACACACACGCACACACACAAACCACACACACACACATACATGCACACAAAGAAACACACACGCACACACACTCAACCACTTATGTTCACATGCACAAACCATACACACACACACACACAAACCTTACACACATCCATATACAGTACACACAGAAACACTCACACGCACATACACACACACACACACTCAGTCACTTACATTCACACAAAAACCTCAGAAAATGACCCCTTTCCCTCTTAGTGTTAGTTCTTACTGCACTGAAAGCCCAACAGGATGCACATTGGCCCTGGTTTTTTACAGGTGTCACACAGTTCATCTCCCTCCAGTCCTTATATTTCAGCATCTTTTTTCTTTGGTCACACTTTTTTTTGGTCATTGCAAATCGCCTAGTTGAATTTTCAGTGATTTTTGAAAGATCCAGGTGGCTGTGAAGTGTTTGATGATATTCTGTATCACCCTTTGAATAGAGAAAGCATGAAGTAGTAATTGAAACTGACAAGTAATTCATTGTAAAAGAATGTGCACTCATCATGATCCCTAACCACTTAATCTGTCCTACCATGTCAGAGAACTGGTTCATGCCCATGCGAAAGGTTCTTTTGCCCTGGTCGGCTAGCATGTTGTGCTCCAGGACCATCTTGTAGGTGGTCATCCAGAGTTTCTTATGCATAGTCTCTTCCTTATTAGAGGTATATGTCTTTTCTGGTGAGCAATCATGAAGAAATATAGTCTGTCTCACTTTCCAGTAGAACATACAGTAATATCACATTGCAGAGTAAGGTTGGCTCTCTAGTTGAGATATTAAGAGGTGTTGCATTTTATTGTCTGTTATTCTGTTTTGTTTGGCTAATTCTGAAGGGGAAAAAACTCAAACCAAACTGAATGTTTAGCACAGCCACACCACTGTCACTCTGCAGACTCAGTGAGATAGACTGAGTTAGGTGTACTTGATCTTCATGTGTGGACATGCATGAACAGCACAAGTTACTTGTATATAACCCTGCACTTTGGTCTGGATGGTTTACCTAATTAAATGGGAATGCTTCTCAGAGATTGTGGGTGCGGTGAACAATGCAGGATTCTAATACATGTAACAAAATCTTGAAAACAAGATCTTTCTCTGAATAAATTGGGTGGAATTGGATATCACAGTCAAATGGCTAAAGTCAAATTGTTTTTGGTTTTATTGCATGAAATGCTGAGTTATTACTTGGAGCTTACAGGTTTGAATAGGGTTGTGCCAGGAGTATCCCCTGACACTGAATTCCTTTTTGTTCAATCAGACATTAATAAATTGTTTCACACCCAGAGAGAAAGATTATTCACAAACAATACATAGGAATGTGGTTTCATACACCTTACTGTAAATGCTCTTATGGAAAGCTTTGCAGATTTAAAGTCAACTTAATGTGCTCCTTACTGAACTTGATTTTCCATTCTTGGAAGTCCAGGTCCAGTGGATTGGGGTCGGGTCTGACACAGGTTCCCACAACCAAAGAGGCAGCTGCAAGCATCAGCCACTTCATGCTGCTACAACACAACAGCAAGAACAATGAACATCCCCTTAACATGACACATGTATGGGTGTATGCATTCCTGTTCAACACATTTGACCTTTTCCTTTCAAATCACTAATGGCCAAAAGATTCTTTTACCACATATATTTCAGTGTGAAAAGGGGTCCACACCACACCTAAACTGACAGGGGTTCTGTCATATTTATAGGGTTTGTTGTAGGTCATCCTCTCACATGCTCCAGTTTCTCTTCCTGTAGGTAATAGAGACATGCTGTTAGCAAACCTCAAACCAGACTACAGCTATGGTCTATCATCATTTTGTAGAGGTAAGATGTAAAAGAAAAAAATGCACTGTTCTTGATGTGGCACCCAAGCATCTCTGCTTGTCATGAGTGTTTAGTGGTCAACCCCCACCCCCATCCCCATCCCCTTCAACCCCCACCTGACGGCACCCTAGTTAAAATATACTCTCTGACTCAGAGTGATTCACCATCTCTCAGTTTGTGTGCAGCTAACTGCGTTAGCTTGCCTAAGTAAACCCAAATGGATCTACTCTTGATTTGATTTGGTGAGAGTTTACAGCAATCCAGATGAAGTAAAATACCCACACACCAGAATGCCTCCATAGAATGTTATTATTATTACTGGTATTATGTTTACCCCTTTGTTATTTAGACTTAGACCTAGGCAGTTTACAGTAATTCACCAATTTTGCATATGCTAGTGTAATCCACCCTTTTAATTTCATGCTGTTTATGTCCCAGTAAATGGTACATGAAGTGACACCATGCCCACTCTCAGTCTCAACTGAGATTTGTACAGTGTTTTGGTTTTGCTGGCTACATTATACATTGCAAACTGAATGGAGAGCATTCAATTTGCTTTCGCTTTGGCAATCTTGGTGAAAGGATTGGCAACAAGGGTCAATACAGTAGTTTTAGAAACTGAGCTTCAGAATCACTAGTGCTTCAGCTTTCAGGAAAAAAAACTCAGTGTAATGTTCTTCTAAAGTGCATGACACTGTCACTGCAGTGGTGACCTCTTGTGATCTGACTGGGTTTTGGAACAGTTGGTGGATGGTTACAGGATGTGTATGTAGTCTTCCCCCATCACTTTATAATGTGCTGCTTGTATTACAGCAGACTGAGGTGAGCAATGTTTAGTCAGAAGCCTTGAGTTTGTCTCGGCTCAAGTCCGTTCAAGAAAATTCAGCCGAAGGCACATTGGAGGTTATCAGGCAACTTCAAAGGAAACATGATATAAAATCTGAGCAAATGTGATTGGATGCAACATATCTTTCCTAGTTTGAAACAGATAAAGCAAAAGATGGAACAGTTGGGAGTAATAGCAAGGAGAAACTTAGAGATATCTCAGTATTACTGTTATTTAAAAGTGGACCAGGCTCCAACTCATTCACTTTCTTCATCATTGTGAAAAAGGGCTAATGTTTTGCTGCCACCTAGCCGCGCTTGTCATTACTACAAAAAAAGAGATAGAAGGCTGTTCATACACATTTAAAATTAAAGCCCTGACAGTTCTGGCCTAATGTTCCCATTGAGAAATAGAAAAACAGGGATAGAGCAGATTAGACTGAAAAACTGTCAGATTTTTCCACTAGAGGGGGCTCAATAGGAAACTGCAACACAAAGTCAAAGTATCAATTAGTAGGCCTATCCAAAGCATCCATCACTATAGCTCTATCCATTACTATATCCACTCTCGGCATAAAGGCACTCCAAAATTGCACCCTAACCCAAATGTAAGAGTATATAGTGAATACAAAGCATTGAATACTGCATATCACCACAAGAAAGCGACGTATGAAGACAAGTATTTGTAGATTTGCCTATGTACAGTATTTGTAGATTTGCCTATGTATAGTATTTGTAGATTTGCCTATGTATACTAGTCTAAGAACATTTGTATATTAACATAGGCCTACTTCATCTGCACATTGCTCTTTTGTTAATCAACACTAATTTATACTCACAGTTAAAAGTTTCTTACAAGGCAGTAACATGTCACAGGAGATAATGGGGCCGATGTACAACAACGCCTAAAATCAATTCACATGTAAAGTTATTTGATTTTGACGTGACGCTAAAATAAACTACAGCCAATGAAACGCTAACGGCTAGAGGGCCCTTTCCAGGTGGAACCAGCCGGGAACCTTTGTGTTTCAACTTCCGCGTGCATTCCTACCCCGTAGAGCAAAAATTATTCAGACAGTCAGGCGGATTTGATAGGATGGTCTAGAACAGTTTGTAGTGCTTTGTTCTATTTGCAGATTTTACATAGAAAAAAAGAAAAATTGGCTTAGAACTTCGATTATTCATTTTTTTCAGATTAGTCAGCAAATTGATGACCGGTTGTTTTATTAATATTATTATTATTATTTTGTTTTATTTATTTAATGTTCATATCCCCTAAACATAAAGATATTATCCAGTGTGACGACTTTATGAGTAGCCTAGGCCAAGCTATTTATAAATAAATTCGCCACAAGTTCAAGTGGCAAGTAAGGCTATGCGAAGGTCTGTTTCTCCCTCTGTTTCTCCCACCAAAGTGGCAAGAAACCTAGGTGTCATGATCGATGACCAATTGACCTTTGCAGATCACGTTGCCTCTGTGCCTCTGGGTAGTGCCGTTTTTCCCTATTCAACATAAGGAAGATCAGGCCGTACCTAACCCAACATGCAACCCAGCTCCTGGTACAGACACTGGTTATCTCTCGTCTTGACTACTGCAATGTCCTCCTATCAGGCCTACCAGCCTGTGCGGTGAGACCGCTACAGATGATCCAGAATGCAGCTGCACGTCTGGTTTTTAACCAGCCAAAAAGGGCACATGTCACACCTCTGTTCATTGAACTTCACTGGTTACCCTTGGCTGCTCGCATTAAATTCAAGGCACTTATGGTGGCCTACAGGGTGAATGATGGCTCTGCTCCCATCTACCTGAATACTCTCCTGAAGCCCTATGTCACCCGACGACTGCTTCGCTCCTCTAAGGAACGTTTTCTAGCACGGCCAACACCTTGTGCAGGTCAATCCAGACTCTTCTCATATCTGGTTCCGCGCTGGTGGAATGATCTAGATCAACTGATACTCTCTCCACCTTCAAGAAACGTGAAACCCAGCTCTTCCAAGAATACCTCCTGCCGTAAATTTTGAGAATGCACTTAATAATTTAATTTCTCTGCACTGTATTACACTATTTCACTTTCAACTTAAAATAGTGCAGATTCTATGCTAGCAATATGCACTCCTTGTTACTTCTTTCATTGTGTTGTAGCTTGAATGTTATCCTCTTTTGTAAGCGTCTGCTAAATGCCTACATGTAAATGTAATGTCTGTTCCCTAACTATCGAGGGGGTCCCTACTCAGTGGCGGTTCAACAGTGGATTACCCCCGGGCAAGACCGCCACCGAGCGCCCCCACCCCACGAAAGAAACGAAAAAAAAAACATTGGCAATGCCCAAAACTATATAACTTAAGCATAACTCACTAATTGGATTAGAGTATTGCTCTATACAGTGGATCCCCGTTCCCCCCTTGGCGTTGCGTTGCATTTGCAACCCAGAGGTAAACTTTTCCCCGCGCCCCCTCCCCTTTGCCCTTCTCACACACAGCTTCTGTGCATGGCACCTTCTCAGCAAGCAAGGACGCCTGCAGTTAGGGGGCACCAATCTGCCAATTGCCCACACAGTGATATGATAGATATTCAGAGATATTTTTTTTCCTAAGTGCTCGTAACGAAATGGCGCCCCGGGCGGCTGCCCTGTTCGCCCGTGCCTAAAACCGCTACTGTCCCTACTGACCTGGCAGGTTAAGCGGGACTGAGGATTTGAGCGGTCCTCAATCGCCCCAGTCGGTCTGGTAGGCTATGTCTATGTACGTCTCTTACGTCTCGATAAGCTGAATTGGATAACGCCATCCATCTCATTTATACCTCTCCTAATGGCAAGCGGTGCCACCTGAGCCAGGACATCCAAATGATTGGGACGTCACCTTGCGCGGACCGTTCAGTCCAACCATGACGCAGAAATTGAAAATTGGAACTCATTACTCAATTTGTGTCAAATTGAGTATTTACCGTTAAAAAACACTCCGACAGCAGTAAAATTAATAGATGATCTGATAATAAATGATCTATTTGATGAGTAGTCTGAAAGATGGATGATGAAAGTTTTTAGCCTATTTTTAATTTTTTCTTGTGAATTCTGCAAATAGAGCACAGCGCGGGAAAAGGGTTACATGGACCTAGGAGGGCGGATCCGCCGCAAAATCTTTTGCTGTGTGCTCCTTTTCCTTCAAGGGAACTTCCCAGCGTTCTACGGTAACGGGCCGTTGCAGGGAAAGTGAAACAGAACGTGTTTTCTCCACCGCTTTGACAATAACCAGCTGATCTGTAAGTTAAAGGACTAGTACCGTTTTCGCTGAAGCTATTGTCCATCTTAATCATAAAAAATAGGCTACTATTATGGCAATGGTAAACATACTTCGTTGTTATGTTATTGATGTATTCAACAGGTAGCCGTGTAATAAGTGGAATAACGTTCTGCGAGGCTGTCATTATCGTAGAATAACTCCCTTCAGAGTGATTCAAGCCCTCCGCGTCAGGATTGCATCATTATTCCACGATAATGACCGCCTCGCAGAACGTTATCCCTTACATAGACATTGCCATTTAACCACCTAAATGAAGAGAGCTGGTAAATTAATCTAAAAACAGCATAACATGTTGCCTAGTTTCTCTTTAAATTGAGAGAATACTTCTGTAATGCCTGAATATCAAGAGGGAAATAATGGTATCTGATCTGATCTTGCATTTCCCCTATAATTTAGCCTCTCCAGGTGACCAGAGGTTACATATTATCAAAAAGCCAACAAGCTTGTGAACTTTAGACTATATGCAGGGGCGATGGGTTTGGATGGTCAATATGAAAGTAAAACTGTTTCCCGGCTTGAAAGAATCTCTTCACTGAAGGCTACATTGTAAATACATTCTGCTCACTTTTTCCAGGCTATATACACAGTAAGAGACTATACTACAACAGCCAGCTGGACCGTAAGAGGTAAAGACAACTGACTTAAACCTAATGCATTTCAAATGTACGTCTACATAGAGCTCCTGGCGTGTGTGAAAATGTGGACATATGAATAGAACTAAGCTGTGCAGATTTGCTAACAAAATAATTTTCACTAATGAGAACTTTTAGAATGTGGATGTTAATAAATTAACATGTCTGTTTCTCCTTTTCATACAAAACATTCATTGATCTCCAGAACAATGGACAACAGAATTGTGCCTTATGTTGAGGAGCCACTTTCTCCCAGGGAAGTTCCGTTAGGGGCTGCTGGACAAGAGAATGAGTATGTATCATAACATTCCCATAGAAGAAGTGCAGACATTGTAGTTTACGTGCATGTTCAAATAGTGTTTTATTTCTTCCCTTTCTCTGCTTTCAGTACAATGGAAGGAGTGCTTTATACGCATTACAGTGAGCAGGTTCGTCCCTATTTGGAACTGATTGACTCCTTCCGTATAATGGGGATTGATAATGAGCTCTCCCTGCCTGCAATAGCTGTGATTGGTGACCAGAGCTCAGGGAAGAGCTCTGTGTTGGAGGCACTGTCTGGAGTGGCTCTCCCCAGGGGCAGTGGTGAGAATATGTTCCTCAATTAAGATATTTGTGTCTAGAAAGACAGCACAGACAGCAATTACTCTCCTTCCACAGAATATTCTGTTTTACTTTTTTTGCAAGGGACAAACATTAATTATAATGTTTGTGGTTTGCCCTTCAAAGAATATTCCATTTAAATCTAACCTGTAAAAAGGATTGTGTGAATACATTTATTTTTTTACATTTTCATTCTTTTATGATATAGTGTACAGGAAAATATAAGAAATGGCTCAATTAGAAATGGTGATTTTCCTTCAGGGATTGTGACTCGGTGCCCACTGATGCTGAAGCTAAGAAGGGTAATGAGATTCTCAGAGTGGACGGGCATCATCTCTTACAAAGGCATAACTAAAGAGATAGAACACCCCTCTAGAGTTGGATATTATGTTAGTAATGGTAAGGTGAATAAGTTTTAACTATGCCACCTTCTTAACACTTGTAAACATGGTGTTTGTTTGCCTGATTCTAAGATTTGTCCAAGAGGCCAGGACTTATTGGGCTCAGTGAGTTTAAATTTATGACCAAAATTGTCAATTGCCCTTTATGTATGTCAATATGGAAACGTGTCAGAAATTGAATGTTTTATTACTCTAAATGTCCTGTTTTCAATATGCTGATTAGCCCAGGATGAGCTAGCTGGGAAAGGTGTGGGGATCTCAAAAGATCTCATCAGTCTGGAGATCAGATCTCCTGATGTGTGTGATCTCACTCTGATTGATTTACCTGGCATTGCCCGAGTTCCTCTTAAAGGACAACCTAAGGACATTGGAGACCAGGTGAGAACAATTTAACCTTGCATGTCAGCATACCCACAGCATAGAGCATGTTATGGAGAAGCAGTTGATAGATGAAAGAATAGATGTATTGTTTCTGATCTGATGTTTTGTTAGATTTGTTGTTGTTTGTTTGTTGACATCTGGACCTGTATTCACAAAGATTTTTTTTAGCACTAAGACACTCCTAAATCACTAAATCTATTCTGTAAATATGTCCTCATTGTCACATCTCCATGTGTATTTTAATCATAACTTTTATTTTCACTATTACTGTTATATTGACAGCATTAACAAAACAAGCTCCTCTAGGGACAGGTGTTGAAAATTACAAATAGTTAGAAACACTATGACTTATGAGATAGTCATAAATGATCAGTCTGATTATGCTGGATACAACCCTATCAATGATAATGAACAATAATCCCTTTTGTCTGTTTAAGATTAAAAATCTCCTTCATAGCTTCATTGAAAAGGAAGAAACAATCAATTTGGTGGTAGCCGCCTGTAATACTGACATAGCAACAACTGAAGCTCTCCGAATGGCCCAGGAACTTGATCCGGAAGGGAAAAGGACGTTGGGTAAACCATTTTTACGCTAGATATTAACATCACCTTCAAATGATATGAATATGTGCTTTCATATTATTTTTTTTTAAACAGCTGTTTTGACAAAACCGGACCTTGTAGATTCTGGCACTGAAAAGAATATTCTGGATATTGTTGATAATCATGTCATTCCACTGAGAAAAGGCTACATAATTGTGAAATGTCGTGGCCAGCAGCAGATTGAGGATGGGATTTCTCTAACTGAGGCCACTAGATTAGAGAAAGAGTTCTTCAGACAACACACGTACTTCAGGTAAATGGTGGTCTACTCTGCAAATGTTCAGATCATATCTAATTAATTGTAAATTGTAATTGTTGCTCCAAGTTAGACCACTGTGAATGTGCCCCTCTAGGATGCAAGCTGGTGTAAAAAATAGACATGTTAGATAGATAGATCAGCGGTTATCAGTGTGTGTGTGTGTGTGTGTGTATGTGTGTGTGTGTGTGTGGGGGGGGGGGTGTTGGTGATAGAGACCAGCTAGCTCTGCTAAAATGGACAAGTTTCTGAAAAGAAAAAGACCTGATGAGCAGCATAATAACCCACCTGACTAAGTATCTGATTTGATTGCAAAAACCTCAGACTTCCACAACTTTCCAGGCTGATTTACACAAGTGCCCAAATGTGTTCTCTGCTTTGAAATCCTCTCTAACAAGTCCTTAAAACCATCCAAACTCCAACGCGATTTGAATCAAAAATATCCTGGAGAGACTGAAAAGTCGGTAGACTATTTTAAACAAAAAGAACATTTGACCAGGCAGTCATTCGTGCAGCAAGCCACAATCCCTGAGAGAGCACTGAGGGCATCTTTTTTTCCTTTTATCACATTGCTCTGGCTAAGTAGCCTATTGCCGCTGGGCCTTACTAGGGAATCTACTGGTATATGGATGGCCTTGTCATGGAAAAGCTTGGAAACCCAATCCAGTCCAGTGTGATTCAATCCCTTGCTCTGCTGTTTGAGGTCACTGAGCACTGTCTGTTGGAAAAAGAATGAGAAAATTTGATACAACATAGACAGAATAACAAACCAACCACTAACATTAACTGAATGTGAAATAGGATAATGAAACTGAAATTTAATTTCTGTGCCCCTTGAGTTAGTTTAAGGTACTGCTTCACTGGTCTATGTATCAAATTTTCTTGTTCTGTTTCTAACTGACAACACTCTATGAGCTTGACTGATTGGGTATACATCAGACTTCCTTGATGGTGGAGACAGAGCAAAAATGAATTTAAAAAAATCTCTCACAGTTTTTTGTAATTTTTTTTTTTTACTGTTTTGCCTCATAGACATCTTATTGATGAAAGAAAGGCCACAACTCAGTGCCTTACTGTCAGATTGACCGAAGACCTCGTGGGCTGCATCAAAGTAAGTGAGAAGTTCTTGTTCTTGTACATTAGACATGTCACACAATTAGAAACAGGCATTTTAATTAAGGCAATGAGAGACATTTTAATTAGGATACATAATGTGAATGTAATGGTGGACACAGTAATGTGAATTTAGCTTTATTAATGGGGCAGTGATTGATCATTTTTAAAGTATTGAATTGTCAGACACAAGCAGGGGTTCTGAGCAGGTTTTGAACAGAAGCACTTTTTTCAAATAGGGCCTCTGGGAGCCACATTTAGATTTTCTTTAAAGCAAGCAAATAAATAAGATACAAAGTGAATGTTGTGCCAGTTCATGTTCTCAGTTTGTGTTGCTAATAGTTTTGCAAAATTCTGGACATTTTAACCCGTAAATTTCCTGTTTACTGTAATGTAAGAATTTGTGGGAATTAACGAGAATGAACTGGAAATATTCAAAATTGAAAGTGTATGGGAACTTAAATATACTGTAGATTTGGTGTAAATACAGTGGAATATCTATGTTCTTCCTCAGTCACAGACACACTTTTGTTGTCTTTTCCCAATTGATATTTGTGATCCTTGTTGCCAGGAGAATTATGATTTTTGCTGACCAGGACTAAATCAAAGGTTATAGAGGTAGACTTAGCGTATTATGGTCTTTCGGTCAAGATCGCATGGCAAGTTTTGTAGTTTTATGACTTTTATTACTTCTCAAGAGTGGGGATTTAAGGTATGTAATGATTGTTGAGCGCAGAGACATTAGGACGTTAATTCTGCATGAAATCTACGTCATGTTTTTTTTTATTGTTTTGCATGCGTGTCTGTTCACGACAAAACTAATTTTTATATTTATGTTTGTATATGACACCGCTTCTTTCATTGATCCAAGATCTCATGTTAATTCTCATAAATTCCCTTCATTCTTATTGAAAGCTTTCAATTTTGTAAAATTTCAAAAATTCCCAAATAATTTCTAAATCCTAACACCCCCCTGGACCCTAAGCCCTGAAATCTCAAAGACTTGACCAACATTCATGCCAGTTACATCCTCAAACGTTCTGGGCTTAGGGTTGATGCGTCATCCCTTACATACCTTATAGTCTCGTAGTACAACCAGCCCCTTATTCTACATTTCATCTGGTACAGAGAGCCTGGTATTTGGTAGTAGGAAACAATTGTGTACAGGTGTTTAAGTTTAAAAAGATTAAATCAGCCCTTGACTGATAGCATTCTAACTCTGCGTTCACAGCGCCTCCGTCTGTTCGCTGAATGAATCAGGTAAAAATGGCACCAGAAACAACAATCTCAATGGGATCAAATCCAGACTAGCACTGTAGGGAGATGATAATCGAGCAGAAGTGCATAGGAAGGCATGGCCAGGCTACTGGTTTTAGCAAGTTTAAGGTGGTTTAAGATAGTCAAACCAGCCTAACTATCAAACATTGTGTGTGTGTGTGTGTGTGTGTGTGTGTGTGTGTGTGCGTGTGTGTGTTGGTTGTTTGTTTGTAGAACTTTCTGCCAACCCTGTCAGAGGAGATAAAAAAAAAACTTGACAGCTTCAGAAAACTCTTGAGTCAGTATCCAGTTGGTCCTCCAACGGATGCCCTAAAAAGGAAACGATTCCTCATTGAAGTGAGTATGGCATTTAACAATATGCACATAATGTGCGACAGTGTATTTGACAACCTCCTCATAACTAATCACACAAAATAGAATTGTGACATACCAACATTATTAATTTAAAACAATGAATGGGAACATTAAAAATGTTCAGGCCTGTGATATCATAGCAGGTTGATTACTATTAGGAAAACCACAGAGTTATATAGATGACCAAACGTTTTTGTCTCTTCACAGATACTAATCCAGTTCAATGACAAGATCAAACAATTATCAGAGGGTAAAGCTGTCAATGATGAAAACCTTTTGGGGCTACTGCGGGAACAATGTGAGAACTGGAAAAATGAGCTTGAGAACAGTAGAACCCTATGTGAGTACTACCAACAAAACAATATCTTGGCTACAAAGAGAAATAACATTTTTTGACTTTGTGCATCTGATTGTTGTGTTTTTCCCTCATGATAAAAAGCCTTTTTAAATGTATGAATACTATGGTATGCTAAAACAGTTTTGATGTGCAAACAGTTTATGCAGAAATACAGAATGTGGTGAAGGAGTATAACCTGCGTCACAGAGGAAAAGAGCTGCCTGGTTTCAGTGACTATGAGGTGTTCCAGCAGGTCACACAAAAAGCAGTGGGAAGACTTAAGTGCCATGCAGAACAAACTCTGAGAAATATCAGAGGTGTGCAATAATTCATGATGTTTTTCATTAATAGTCTTTCATTGTGTCGTAGCTTGAATGTTATCCTCTTTTGTAAGTTGCTTTGGATAAAAGCGTCTGCTAAATGCATAAATGTAAATGTAAAGTGGGTGCTTCCAGGGATGGACTGGCATTCTGGCATGGGCTAATAGGCTACACCACTTACACCAGTTGAACAGTATACCGGAAAAAATCTAACTACTTTCACCCCTGCTTGTTGACGGCAGCAGTGACACTTCAAACTGCTGCTCTTGAGCAGTTGGTCCGACTAAACTTTCCAAACAAAATTGCAATTTAGTGCTGGAAGTACCCCAAATCCGAGAACAGTTCTAACAACCAAGATGGTTGGTTGTTTCTCGAGATTCTCGTTAGTGAACAATGTCTTGTAAGAATGTACCCCAGGTGTAATACATAATCAGTCTGTGAGAGGAATGTTGATATCATTGTGATAAC
Source organism: Tenualosa ilisha (assembly GCA_015244755.2). NCBI lineage: Eukaryota > Metazoa > Chordata > Actinopteri > Clupeiformes > Clupeidae > Tenualosa > Tenualosa ilisha. The sequence continues at coordinate 2,153,516 of PYXC01000947.1, forward strand.
AGATGTACTTCCTCACAGAAAAAGTTGAGAAGCAGTTTAATTATGTAACAAAATCCTGCTTCTCAAATTTCCCTTTCCTGGAGTTCACCACAATGGTAAGTATCCAATTAAAATCATTGCATTATAGTTTGTCTATAGTTTGTCACCTTCATTAAATAACTTTATTCTTATCATATAGTTTTACTATGGTGATGGTATAAAAACATTTTTTATAAACTGTTTAAAAACATGCATGAATTTATTTCATGCCCTACAGTTAGTCTAGGAAATTCCTTAAAATGTCACAATTCTATTTTATTTTGTTTACATTCACAGAACAGAATAAACAGAATCCAAATAAAACAGGAGACTAAAATGATGAAAAGAATCACAGAACAGTTTGAGATGGAGAACCTGATATATACTCAGGACAGCATTTTTTACAAATGCCTTCAAACCATCAAAAGTACAGATGTATTACGACCACCTTCACCAAGACCAAATGATGTTTGTATTGATGAAAATCAGAGAACAACACCACAAGTTTCATCATCTAAAAAAAGAGCAAAATCTCCACCCCGCACTCCTCAAATTGCCAAGCGTGCTCGACAGAAGGCCTCATCCTCTGACCAGGCCACTGAAGAGCAGGATTTGCCAAGCATGACCGACATGGATGCTAATCCAGATACTTTGGTAAACAGCAGAAATTTTGATCATCCTGTCCTAACTCTCTCATTTACATGTAGCCGGGTATTTTTGCAAAGCAGATCAGGTAAGGTCAAGTGGGTTGTATTGTAGACTATATTCACTGTATAAAGTGACACAAAACAACGTTTCACCATGGATTCAAGTGGTGCTACATTTAAGATATATAGAAAGATAGGCCTATTTCAGACAGGCTACATTTAGTGCACTTTGGCTACATTTAGTTCACTCACATTATAAACATACATAAATTGCGACAGACAACAGACAACAAGTCAGGGCATAAGTAGACTTGTTGTAGAGCACTAATTATTGAAAGATTGGTTCACAATGGGGTGGAGGTAGAATATAGAGCATTTAGCAGTGTAGAAAAGTACAGGAGTGCATTTCAGTTCAGTGTAATTTGTACTACATAAATAAATGCAACTCGTCTTTTTGTGACTGTCTTGATTGTGAATATCTGTTTTCTTGAAGCAAGCAGCACCCAATCTAAAGGGAGGGTACTCCACAATGAACTCTGCGTATGAAACAATGGGAAATTACCCTCTACTCCTACATGCATACTATGAGGTATAGTGTTGACATGGTGTTCGAAAAATAATAGTAATAAATGTGAACTTTTTACACGTTACATAACTGTTTAATTTTTTTTAACAATTTTAACATTATGTTTACATACTTACCGAAACAGCAACAGGGGAAGACCGAATGCCTCAACTAACTCTACTTGCCACTTTCTCTCTCTTTGTCTACCACTCAGATCATGATTCAGCGTCAGGCAGACCAGATCCCCATGCAGATTCAGTACTTTCTGTTAAATAAGGCAGCAGAGATGCTGCGCACTGAGATGTTAAGTCTCATAGAAGGGGAGGATGTGGAAAAATTCCTCACCGAAGTCTCGGACAGCAGCAGCCGCCGCACAGATCTGCAGGGTCGCATTCAGCGTCTAACTAAGGCTCAGGAGAAACTCAGTCATTTCCTCTAACCCCTTATTTCCACTGATATAAATCACTTGACTCCACTGTATTTTGTCTGCATCATGTTTTTTTCAATCCTCTTCATGTGTGAGCTTGCATCCCCACATGGACAATCTTTTACTTACTGTTTTGTAAATCAAACCAATTATTTGTATCATTAAGTTAGCTGGTGATTATTTATGGTGCTACCAGAGAAACAGATACCCTCTCCACCTTCAAGAAATGCTTAAAAATTCTGAATACCTGGAGTGCACACCTCACTCTCTCTCTACTGCATTTCATCACTCTCTTTTATCTCCGGCCAATATCATGTTAGCAAGTTGCACTATTATTTTTGGAATGTGTTGTAGCACAATTCCTCTTTTTGTAAGTTGCTTTGGAAAAAGTGTCTGCTAAATGCATAAATGTAAATGCAAAACTGAAAACAGCTGTATGCTAGTGTGCGAGTAGTAACCTAGCTAAGTAATACATGTTAGTGCAATTAAAATTAAATTAACATGTTAATCATAATTTGATTGATTGACAACAAAGTAGAATATGTCAAAAAATCATTTTGGCTATTCCTGGGTCTGGAATGAAAGCCAGAACAGAAAGAGAGGTTCATGGTCTGAGGGAGAGACGGTACAGGAAAGACACACACACATGCACACACTAGCCTACCACTCAAAAGCTGAAATTTGTGAATAGGAAACAGTAAATCAATGAGACATGCAGTCTTTTTTAGAGATAGATCACTTCCAAAGCAGACCGTCACAGCACATCTGCCATGTTTGACAGTTGGCGTTAAGCACTGTTCTTGCATCTTTTCATTTGTTGTGCATCTCACAAATGCTGTAATTGCTATAAAAAGTGACTTTTCAAAACAAAAACTTTGAAGAACACATCCATCATTTCAAATAAAATCATGAATTGTGTCTCTAACAAGGACAACATGTTATCTTGTTCATTTGCAGCTTCTTATTCACACCAATGGCATTTAATGGCATGAGTGTTTCCACTCAAACTTTAGAGTGACAGTGTACCCACTATCTGGCAGCAGGCTCCCACTGGTGGTCGGCTGACATTGTACTTGTCAGCCCTCTGTCGGTCCATCTCTATAGCACCATCTAGGTGGCACACTCGAATTGTTGGGCCCTGTGACGGAAAATTATTTTGGGCCTCCCAAACATTGATTATAATATTAAAATATTCTCTAGGGCCCCCTATCAGTGCCAGGCCCTTGGAATCATCCTAACCCCCATCCCCCCCCGCCATGATTTAAGGTAAATAGTAGAATTTGTTTAAAGTAAACAAGTTATGCAGATAGGGGTGGATACAGTGAAATAAAAGTGAAACTATTTCTGAGAGATTATGCTCATGCAGGATACATTTTAACCAGCCGACGGCAACGAATGGGGACAAAAAAAGCCAGCTGTATATAGTATAAAAGGTAACATCAATAGTTTATTAAAATACTAGCTTACTTAATTTAATTTAATTATGTACAATTATGACTATATGTCTACATGTATATGTTTGTGTTTTAGTTTGCTGATGTCTATAGATCTGTGAATTAATCTTAAATTAAAATAAATTACTTTGTTAGCTATAGCACTTTAAGCAAATTACAGGCCTAAAGAAACAGCCTACATCCATGAAATATCTAGGATATCATGAAATATCCTTGATATGGTTTAACTAAAAGAAACGTAATTATCAATCAATATCAACATTCCAAAAACAAGTAAACAACATTCTGAATAATAGCTTAAGAAAAGAACGGTAGACAAACACCATTCACTCTTTATAAAGCTAGGTAGAGTAACCTTCATACTTTCACTCAGCTTTCATAATACTTTACTTTCACTGTAGCCTAGGTTTCTGTTGCTTGGCATGACAACTGACAACTGACTGTAAAATCCTGACATGTAAGAAAACCATCAACATGTAAACATAGTCAGTGTGTTGTGTCTACTCTGATAGGGCTTTAAGATCATAATGTTCTACATTCACATCTTAATATGTGACAAAAAGTTTTTAGTTGAAATCTTACTTAACCGGTAATTTGGAATATGTCGTCTTGTACTTCACGGATCAAATGTAGCAACCTAGGTTAACTGCTCTACCCATAATGACCATTAACTCAGAATTTTTCCAATATTAACTCCTAATTACTGTTTATTTGCAGATATTAAGTTTGTTGTTGTATATGAATTATGATTTTATTATGTTTTGGTTAGTGTGGGGCTTATAAGACGGTAGTACAACAGGAGCAGTTATTCTCCTTCAGTAATACTGAGAAAAGATGGTCTATTCATAGAAACAAAATGCAAAGCTACAAGTTCTAATCTTGTCCAAATAAGTCCCAATTAGATTTTTTTGACTGAGAATAACTGTTCTTGAGAATACCTGTTCCTGTTGTACTAGCACCTTATAAGCCCCTAAGCTGTAATTAGGAAGTAATACTAGTGAATTTCTTAGTTAATGGTCTTCTATGGGTAGAATAAACTGATGCAGAATATGGTATTAATACATGATGTGTAATGACTAACAAATGACTAGTACATTATTAATTTGCATGTTAATAAAACAGCTGGTTAATGGCAGATCTAAAATGCTAATATAAAGTATTACCGAAATTATTTGCCACAATATATATTTTTTTCCTGAATGCAGGCCTACTGTTGGTTATTTTGCTGATGGTTATTTTTGAACGTTGACCTTTAGGCTTTAATATTCATGGACTGGTCATGATAACATTTTATCCTGGGGAGTTAGGAGATAAGAAACATAGGCAGAGTCAAAGAAAGCAGGGCAAAGAAGACAGTGAGTCAGCCAGATAGCAGGTTATGGTTAACTCCCGATCTGATGTTGCTGTGAGGTTTGAGCCCAGGGCTGGAGTACGTAGGACAACGTTGGCTACACATGCAAGAACCCTTTTTTGCCGTCCCCTAGCTCAGACTGTTGGGGGTATAGACAGGTGTTTCCACATAGCCCCTGCACGAATGATACTGGCACAGTGTTAGCTACGAAAACCTTATTCTGTCTTTTGTTGAATGAGCCCAATAAAACATGGCCAGGTGAAGGTCGACCAAATTTTAAAGCTGTGCCTTGAGCAGTTTCGAGATTTGTAAAATGGATAGTTCCTGTCTATGATTGGTTGATTGACATTCAAAACCACTGTGAGACACATTGCCACTACATTAGTTGTTGCATTACAGTCTATGGAAGCATATGTGTAGCAAAATTCAAATGGGAATGCTATCTACAATATTCAATTGTAATAGACATTACATAATGCAATTGCCAATTCATTATGCAATTTAATATTGCAATTTACAATATTTTCTTACAAATTGTATTTTGATATGCAAAGTGCCAATGCAATCCTCAAATCAATTTGAATTCTTTTGGCTAAAAAAATGTAATAAACTTGGTTTGAATTGCATTCCATTTTGTCATGAGGATTGCATTGAAACTTTGCATATCAAAACACAATTTGTAAGAAAATATTGCAAATTGCAATATTAAATTGCATAATGAATTGCCAATTGCATTATGTAATGTCTATTACAATTGAATATTGTAGATAGCATTCCCATTTGAATATTGCTACACATATGCTTCCATAACAGTCCGCATTAGAGTTGTTGAAATATATTTCATGGCAATAAGATTATTTTACAAACAACTCATTATATTTATCATAGCTTTTTTCATGAGAACTTGCCATGGAAAGGCTCACCATCAAGTTCCGTCAGACTTACAACCTCACAAATAATGTCCTCGCTTTCCTTGCTGACTCTTGCTGACATGGGCTCTCCTGATGGCTCAGGCCAAGCACTATTAGAGGAGATTGAGCTACATGTGGTTGTGTGTTCTTTAGGGCTAACAGCTTCGTATGAACACAACACAGCCATTTCATCACTGGGGTTAAGTCAGTGGTTTTGTTTATGTTTCCCTTGCCTGGCATAGGGTCTTTTTAGCAGAAACTATGGAATATGTGTTGGGAATATGGAATACAAGGTCACAATAGGAATACATTGCTGCAGATCGGTAGAAATGCAGTCACTACTATCACAGAGAGCACCCTCGGTGTTCTCCGTGAGCTTCGCCTGCTGCGGGACCCAGCACACCAGCCGGCGGGGTCCCCAAACAAGGCTTGCCGGGAGAGGAGACCTCGGAAGCGGTGTGTAAGAACCCGGAAGCGTGGTAAGAGGGCAGGGATCCGAGCTAGATGGAAAGCTAACACCAGCCGGTCACCTGTCCCTTCCACCCTGTTAGCAAATGTCTGCTGTTTACACAACAAACTGAATTACATTCAACTACACCGGGTTGCTCAGAGGACATACAGGGACTGTAATATCTTCGTGTTTGTGGAAACATGGCTTAACGACAGTGTACCGGACTCCGCTATCCAGCTACCAGGACTGCAAGCCTTCCGAGCCGACAGGAATGCTACATTGTCGGGTAAAACCAGGGGAGGTGGGCTATGCATTTACGTTAACAACGAATGGTGCAGGAATGCAGTGCTCGTTTCCAACTTCTGTTAGCCACTAATGGAGTTCATGACTGTCAGATGCCGACCTTTCTACATTCCACGAGAATTTACGTCCGCGTTCATAACCGTTGTTTACATTCCACCAAGCGCTAGCAACAATGCGCTAACAGATCTCTACGAAGCCATCAGTAAACTACAAAAACTCAGAGTCAACCCACGGAAAGCTGCTGGGCCGGACGGCATACCAGGCCGTGTGCTGAGGGAGAATGCAGACCAACTGACAAACGTCCTCACAGATGTCTTCAACATCTCCCTGTCCACCACCGTCGTTCCCACCTGCCTCAAGACCACCACCATCATCCCCGTTCCGAAGAAACCCACAGTGACTTGCCTCAACGACTACCACCCAGTTGCACTGACGTCCACCATCATGAAGTGCTTCGAAAGGCTGGTAATGAGACACATCAAGTCACAACTACCAGCCACACTGGACCCAATGCAGCTTGCCTACCGCCCCAATGGCTCCACAGACGATGCCATCAACACTGCCATCCACCTGGCTCTCTCTCATCTGGATCGAAAGGACGCATATGTCAGGATGCTGTTCATTGACTTCAGCTCAGCATTCAACACCATCATCCCTCAGCAGCTGATAATGAAATTAGGTGAACTCGGCCTGAACACAACCCTCTGCAACTGGATCCTGGACTTCCTGGTGGGAAGACCACAAGCAGTCAGGATCGGGAGCAAGACTTCCAGCACAACCATATTGAACACAGGAGCATCTCAAAGCTGCGTGCTCAGTCCACTGCTGTTCACACTCCTCACCCATGACTGCAGCAACGCACAGCTCAAACCACACCATCAACTTTGCTGATGACACTACCATGGTGGGTCTGATCAGCGGAGGCAACGAGGCCCCGTACTGAGAGGAGGTGGCTCAGCTCAGCAACTGGTGCACCACCAACAACCTGTCCCTCAGTGTGGACAAAACAAAAGAACTGGTCATCAACCTCAGGCGGACTTCGCATAAACACATCTCACTGTGCATCAACAACCTTCCCATACAGATTGTCCAGAGCACAAAGTTTCTGGGCATAAGTGATGACCTCTCATGGACTCAACACCACCCACATCACAAAGAAAGCCCAGCAGTGTCTGTACTTTCTGAGAAGACTGCGTAAAGCCCATCTCCCAACCTCCATCCCTCAACTTTTTACAGAGGGACGATTGAGACCATCCTCAGTGGCGCAGAACGTAAGGCCCTGCAGCGGATTGTGAGGACAGCTGAAAAGATCACTGGAGTCTCTCTGCCCCCCCCCCTCAGACATCTACAGCACCCACTGTCTGCGGAAAGCCAAGAACATTGTCAAAGACAATACCCATCCCTCCCATGGACTATTCACCTTACTACCATCTGGTAGAAGGTTCCGCAGCATCACTGCCCGCACCTCCAGAATGGGGAGGAGCTTCTTCCCGCAGGCAGTCAGACTGCTGAACAACCTGTAGTGCAATTGGACTGTAATTTCTTAGTAACTCAGGATGCAAACCAGCACATCACAGCACACTGCACCTTTATGCTCCCCGCACTTTCTTGCTGCTATTAATTATATTTAGGTAGAATAGTCTTGTTTACAAATCATACCACCAGCCTTGCTGCTATTATTTATATTTATGTAGAACAGTCTTCTGTTTACAAAGCACACCACTAGCCACAGTGCTCTGCTAAAAGCCATGCCCTGTCTAGCTACTGTTTGTTTACAACTGTACATATGTGTACAAGAGTGTGCACGCATGTGTGTGTAGTTGTGTGTGAGTGCATGTGTGAGTGGTGAGTGAATCTGTGTAGTCCCTCAATAGTGTATGTAGGCACTATTATGTATCTGTCTTGTCCATACTGTGTTTTAACAGTTACGTGTATCACCAATTGTTCCTGGTGAAATGTTGTCTCGTCTCACTATGTACTGTGTATATGGCTGAAATGACAATAAAGACCTACTTGACTTGACTTGATATGTGTACTATAGTCAGTCAGTTTTGTATGTCGCAACAAGCCATTGTATATCGGGGATTGTACAACGGCATCAAATGCGATTCAACCAATCATAATGAAGGACCGGAACTGTCCATTTTAGGGAAATTATACAATATGACATGACATTTTATCTGGGCAAATTGATATTTTGGGATTTTGAAGGTTCACTTCATGATGTGTGACACACAAACTTATTCATAATCATTCATACCAAAGGACCATTTCTCCTGTTTACAGTAATAGGCATATTTTAGGTATTAGGTGTAGGTAGGTATTCCACAGCATCACCACACAATCCTTTTTGTGCCAAAAGGACATCAAATATGAAGAAGTGGAATAATCCGCTGCAAAGAAGTAAAAGAGAAAATGCTAAGCTGCAAAAAACAGCAAGAGACATGTAAGTAGATGTTTTAAATTATTTATTAATATGAATAATCAATATCATCATCAATAAATAATTTCAATTCATTTCAATTTGTTGCCATCAACTCCAATTAAAGTGGTACCAGGCAAGTCTGCAATTTTTTTTTTTTACCTCTGGAGCTCCCCCTACAGGCACTGATTTAAAAAAAATAAACAGCAACAGCATTGTACATTCTCACCAATCAATGCATATTTGTTTGCAAACCAAAGTATAGGAACCAGCGATGATCATTTTCATGGAGTTATGTTGTCTGACAAGGAAATAAACACGATTTCAGTTTCAACCCGTGTTTTCAAACTGCAAGTGCTTGTAACTGCGCGATTTAGTAATAAAGAGTGCTGAGAGAGCCTCGTAATGAGCCATTTAGCCATTTAAGTGGCTACAAAGCTGGCAAATTAACCTAAAAATGTTGCCTGGTATTCCTTTAAAGGTGCTATATGTCATAAAGGCCATATATTACATTCACAGTCCATATGCAAATGGGGGCAGTATTTCGGCAAAAAAGTCAGCTTGTCTACCCTAGCGTTTGAAACAAGAAACTGCTGTCCCATTTCCCATCACTATCCATGCTCCACACCACTTCACACCAACAACCAGACTCCCAAACATGTCTACAGACGTAATTCTTAACCTTAAATTCTTGAATAGTGTACTTTAAAAGTTTACTCTCTAGCCTCTAGAAAAATATCCCTCTCCATATATCTATATAAGTTTCTTGTAAATGGTTCAGGTAATTATACAATGGAGGTTCCTCTAACAAAGATGATATTTTTATTCAAAACACACAAATACGATGTGATTAACTTGTGTGTTCTGATGGTATTTTTCTCTAGCTTCAGTCCAGAAATAGGAGGAATATTTAACGAAGTTCGACCCTATATAGACTGCATTGACTCACTCCGTTACGATGGTATTGATGAGGATTTGCCTGTGCCTGCAATAGCTGTGATTGGAGACCAAAGCTCAGGGAAGAGCTCTGTGTTGGAGGCGCTGTCTGGAGTGGCTCTCCCTCGTGGCAGTGGTGAGATCATGAGACCAAAACTTTCCTCAGTTTTTAAATACGTGGACTGTACGCTAAGAACCACTTCCCTTCATAAAATGTAATCATTTTGCTTTTGGTTAAGTTTAGTTTTGTTTGGTTAACTCAATTTAAATAATTGATGGTTAAAGTATTGTTAAAGTAGACTCTTAAAGCTCCAGATATTATGGTTAAAGTAGACGGTTAGAGTTCCAGGTAGGATCTTTGTTTCATTCTTCCACTGTTGGAGGCTTTGTGCTCTGTGGCTCAAGCTGCCTTTAAATTGCTTTACTGGAGAGCTTCAAATATGAAAGGCTGGTAATTCAGTGCAATTTTGATGGAAACAATTAAATAAACATATGCAGGTTTATGTGGCTGTGCTGCCAGGAGTAATATGTAAAAAACTGTGTTGGGTTTGAAGGCCTGCAGTTAGGGGGCACCGATGTGCCAATTGCCCACACAGTGATATGATAGATATTCAGAGATAGTGTTTTTTTCCTAAGCGCTCGTGCCAGCCCCTACGAAATGGTGCCCCGGCGGCTGCCCTATTCGCCCGTGCCTAAAACCGCTACTGCCTAGTGGTTATAATTTCTTTACAGGTCCTCATACAACAACACATCACATTTATATGGAAGTGACTCATCTTCTTCTTCCTCAGGTATTGTAACTCGATGTCCATTAGAGCTGAAGTTGAGGAGACAGAAGGGAGACCTACCCTTGCACGCAATGATCTCCTATAGAGACAAGGCTACAGAGTTCACAGATCCCACTCTGGTTGAGGGCTATGTTAATAATGGTGAGTTTAATCCGATTTCTCTGCATTTTATAATTATTATGGAGAACAGAAGAGCGTACAGTCATATTATACTCAGGCTCTTGAAGTGGGTAGAGAAAGGTGATGATTCAGAGCTAACAACAATCTGTTGCTTTATTCTATTCAACAAATTAAAGTTATGGTGACAGGCAGTCATTGGGGGAGGATGAGAGACTCTGGGTTTGTTGGACATACTAACTAGCACAGAAGCAGCAAAAATGTAAAATTGAGCACCCTGATGTCAGAGAATGTTGTCAAGTGGGAGGATGTAGATGATGATGAATGGCCCAATTCAGTCCTGGCTGTAGTTTATTCCTGTCAAAGGAGGTTCAACCACTGATTTTTCCTGAAATGTTCACTTACCTTTGCAGACAGCCATTTGGATGTTTCTTGGATGTTTTCAACAAAGACATGAAGTATAATAGTTTCTTTTGTGTATTTAGCTTCAGTTCATTGTATTTGTCTATACTTGTGACTTAGATTAAAATCAGATCACATTTTATGACCAAATAATGCACAAAGCTAGGTAATTAAAAAGGGTTCATAATCTTTGCACAGCACTGTATGTGCCAATATTTTGTGATGTTGGAAGTTCAATGTTAACAAATTTAAGGAAAGGTCTCTAGCATTCAGAATTTTTAAGTTCACACACCTGGACTTGAAGCTGTTGCAACTGACAGCACATTTGATTGAGAGCACAGCACTGGAAAGTTAGCTAAAACCTCACTGTGCTTGGTTCAAGCACATCTAAGCACATTTCCTAAGATGGTGGGAGGAAGGTTGGGTCTTTGTGGGTGTATAATAATGGAGTGAGTCATGTCTAATTGGTGAGTGCTAGGTTGCATACAATGTTGTACTTTATACTATTTACAAATGCTATGTCCTAAGCATTAATTGATAATAGCCTGTTTATAAATGAAATGAAAGTAAACACACTAGAAGTCTGAATGTCCCTGTTTTAATGTGACCTCTAGCCCAGAATGAGCTGGCTGGAGAGGGTGTTGGGATCTGTAATGAGCTGATCAGTCTGGAGATCACGTCTCCTGATGTGTGTGATCTCACTCTGATTGATTTACCTGGAATCGTCCGAGTTCCTGTTAAAGGACAACCTGAGGACATTGGAGACCAGGTGAGAGGAAAAATACTACTATTACTATTACTATTGTACTAGTATTTATTTCTTTTGACACCTTTACATTTTAGTATGCCTTTCGAATATAGAACACTGAGTTAAGACTAGCATATGAGAATAAAATGTACCTTAAAACAAACCACTCATATTTTCTGTGTTAAAGGTTAAAAGGCTCATTAATAGATTCATTCAGCAAACTGAAACTATCATCTTGGTGGTGGTCCCATGCAATGTTGATATAGCAACAACGGAAGCTCTCAAAATGGCTCAGGAAGTTGATCCCAATCACAAAAGAACATTGGGTAATACTATTTTAACTGGATTCATGATCATCTTTAAAAGCATTCTACTATTTATTCTGCTTTCACTTTATTGTTTACAGCTATTCTGACCAAGCCAGACCTTGTAGACCGTGGCACAGAAAAGAACATTTTGAAGATTGTTGACAATAAAGTAATTCAATTGAGCAAAGGCTACATAGTTGTGAAATGCCGTGGTCAGCAGCAGATTCAGGACAGAATTCCTCTAGCTGAGGCCACCAAGATGGAGGTTGACTTCTTTAAACAACACCAGTACTTCAGGTGCCCTACTCTGATTTATTAACATGTTTTGTTTGAAAACTTTGCCAGCTTTATCACTTAAACTTTCATAATACAGTACAATGACCAAGCTGTATAGATTTCATGCAATACTGTTGGTTTTGAATTATCTTAAATGCAGCTTTGCAATCACTGGCATTGTATTCAATACAGCAGCCACAGGTGGTAGAATGTGATATTTACATTTACATTTATGCATTTAGCAGACGCTTTTATCCAAAGCGACTTACAACTCATCAACTATCAATTGTTCAGGGCCAGTCTCCCCTAGAGCAACTTAGGGTTAAGTGCCTTGCTCAAGGGCACAACGGTGGCAGCCGGGATTCGAACCCACAACTTTTCAGGCTACTTACACGCTAGCCAGGTTCCTTAACCACTACGCTACCACCACCCCTGATATCATCAGAAAGCTTTTTTGGACCATAAAGGGCTTAGGCATATTTGAAATGACAGTTTTCTATATAATTTTTGAATGTATTGAGGCCACACCAGGCAACATTTTAGGTTAATTTACTGGATTTGTAGTCTAATAGATGGTTAAATTGCTCAAATAAGGTTTTCTTGGCACCTTCTATCACTTTCCTGGCACAGTTACAGTACATGCATGATGAAAATGGTGCCCAGATGTCAAATGAACCTGAAACTGTCAGTCAACTCTACAGAAATTATCATCACTAGTTCCTATCCTAAACAAATCCACATGGATTGGTAAAAATGGACAATGTTCGTCTTGCTTTTTTTTGTTTGCGTTTCACCAGACACCAAATGTGCAATTTAAACTAGAAACACACACACACACTCACGCAAAAAACACACAGCTACACTCATGGACATAAAGTGCACACAGACACCACAATAAATAGACATAAGACATACGACATACAGTAAACATATACGCTTCCAGCAAGAAGGAAGGAAAGTTTGAGGTAGCTCTTCTTGATAGCTGGTGTGGATTGGAAAAAGTGAATGTGCAATTTGTAAGGTGCAGTAAGTGAGGGTGCAATTAAGTAAAGTGCAGTGTGCAAGCACCATGGACCTCAGTGTGTGTGAGATTTGTTTATGGATGTCAGTAACATATTCATGGAATGTTCATGGAATCTTCTTCATTGTGTTGATTAGCCTGATGGCTTGTGGGAAGAAGCTGTTTCTCAGTCTATTTGTGTGGCACCGCATGCTGCGGTAGCGCTTTCCGGATGGTAAGAGGGAGAACAGTTTGTGTGCTGGGTGGGTGGTGTCCTTGATGATATTGATGGCTCTCTTGGAATACTGGTCTGGCCTGAGATGAATTTGGCCATCATTGTGCAGGTGAAGTGGCTGATAGGAGGTTTTCTTCATTGCTTAACGTGACCTCGATTGAAAGAGAAAGCACTGTGTGGTGATCATGATTATAACCTTGGTTCTCTGAAGAAGAGCATGAGATCTTCACCTTCATGTGCCTTATTAGACTCTAGATCTCATCCTAAAGGATAATTTTGTAAGGGCTGGGGTGCTGAACTGTTTTGCAGTAGTTTTGCAGTTCCTTCAGTTGTATAATGACACCAGAGGTTGGTTCTCATTGGTTGACATCCCATGCTCTACTTCAGAAAACCAAGGTGGGGGAGATTTTGCTAACTGGTCTATATTTACATTTTTTTTTTTTAAATTTGACTCACAGTCGTCTTTATGATGAGGAAAAGGCCACAATTTCATGCCTTGCAGCCAAGCTGACCCGAGAACTGGTGGAGCACATCAAAGTAAGTAGCTCTAATATCACAGTCACAGATGAAAAAGAGGCTTTTATGATAGATATAAGTGAAGGATTGCCCATTTATAGAAATTCTACCTCCAGAAGAATTTGAGCTGAGTTGTACAGCAAAGGAAATTAGAATAATTATTCGACATGTCAACATTTCTTTTAGTACAATGTGTTATCGGGGAATTAGTTTTCTACATCAATAAATCATTAGAATTAATTAAAGTTATGTAATTTCACAGTATAAGTCTGCAATGCTAAACATCATTGTCAATAGTGAAATTATTTGATAACGACCTAGCAAAGCACATGGTGGGGTTTGATCATTTACCTGATCATCTACCTGTCCTAAAGGTGGGACAAACTGACCTCACAATCCTTGCCAGGTTATTTGTGCCATTTCCATATGAAGCCATTAGGCTACACTAAATACGGTCACAATTCATGTGCATTGTCCCGGGTGGAAAATTAGTGCAGAAAAGCACACTTTTCAAAAGTGTGGTTAAGGTCCGGTTATTACACTTGCAGGATCTGAAATGGTTTGACAGAGTACACAAAATCGTATTTATTACCAGCTTGTCAGTCATTGTAGTGCAGGACAATGATCATCACTGATTCCTATTCATTGATAAATCCACATGGATTGGTAAGAGTATACAATGTGTTGCTATTTAAAAAAAAAAAAAAAAAAAGAATCAGCAACTGCAGGGGGAGCTCTGGAAATATCGGGATCTTAATCGGCAAGGCAGTGAAAATGTATTTGGAACACAAACAAAGAGCATTCTTAAAGATCATTACAGGACAAAATATAATTTCCTTACACTTAAGATACTTTAAATGTGCTGCAAACATTTTACAGTGCACCTGTTTTCCACTTGGGATACATGCTCATGTTTGTATGTTTGTGTATGTGTATGTTTGTATTTCAGAACATTCTGCCAACACTGTCAGAACAGATTAATCATGAGCTAATGGAGTCAAAGAAACTATTGAGTCTGTGTCCTCCCACAGATCTTATAGAGAGGAAAATCTTTCTCAGTAAGGTGAGCTAACATTATATGTGATAAGTAAATACTTGGACACTGATAATAATCATTATTTCAGCTCATAATTTGCAAAACGTTTGAAGCAGCGACTTCACTCCATGTTATACCTTATGCATTGTATGACTTTGTTTTTTTTTCATTCTATATAAATGTCGTCTCACAATTGAAATGTTAGTCCTTCCTTAAGGTACAAGATATGCCAAAATAAAGTTGCTTCTTGTCTTCATAGATCATCAATCAGTTCAATGACATAATCAAGCGTTTGTCAGACGGTGAAATTGTTGATGATGTAAACCCTTGTCGACTCCTGCGGAAACACTTTATAGATTGGAGAGAGAATCTTGAGGGAAGTAAAACATCATGTGAGTATTGCATAAAATGTAGATGAAAATTCACTTTACAGCAGGATTGGGGCGGTGGTGGCATAGTGGTTAAGGAACCTGGCTGCCACCATTGTGCCCTTGAGCAAGGCACTTAGCCCTAAGTTGCTCTACGGGAGACTGGCCCTGATGTAATTGATAGCTGACAAATATGTAAGTCGCTTTGGATAAAAGTGTCTGCTAAATGTAAATGTAAATGTAAAGGCTTGAAAACTTAAATAGGGTTGTCGTTTAAGGTTCATACTTTCCTGACCAATTTTCTTAGGTTTTACTGGTCTTGATAATTACTGGAAAACATTGAATTTGCTAAAGTTTTTAAATTCATTTAGTTTTAATTTTAAAAATATCAGAGATTGCATACATCTTGCAGTGTACATACATCTTCAGTCATTTATTTAGTTTTTATGAATACTAATCCAATATGCTTTACCATCTCAGATTCCAAAGAGGTAGAGAAAATGCTGACAGAGTATGACAAGAAGCACAGAGGACGAGAGCTTCGTGGTGTTATTGACTTTAAAGTGTTTGAGAAAGTTGTCCGGGACAAGGTTATGGAACAACATAAGCCCGCTCTCACCACCTTAAGAGAGATCAGAAGTATGTTAACTGTTAAAGACTTTTTTTTCCTTCCACATCATTGTGTTTTAAACTGTCTACATTTCCTGTGCTGGTAATGTTAGTTGAACAGTTTGTCACAGCAGCATTAAAATTTTAATGAATGCCTCTGTTCCGAGAATTTTTGGTTGTTACGGTAGCACCCCACTTACAGAATGGCTGCATGGGTGCACAGCTGCAATATTTCCTGAAGTGAAAAAATAAACTTGTGCTTTAATATATTTGGGATAACACGTGTTTTTCTTTCACAGAAACAATTGATGAGTTGTTCAATGGTGTGTTAAACAACTGCTTCACAAACTGCCCTTTCCTCTTGAAAATAGCAAAGGTAAATTGAAAATAAATAAATAAAAACGCTCAAAATGGTCATATTTTGTATCCTGTAGACCTATTAAACAATGGTAAATTGTCATTTGACTTACCTATCTTATTTGTAACGCAATTATTTACTATTACTATTTTAATTGAAAGTCATTATCCTTGTCACTCAAATTAATTTGCATATTCAGAACAAGATAGGCAACATTCAGTCAAAACAGCAGGCAAAAGTGGAAGAAAGAATCCGGGAGCAGTTTCTGTTGGAGCAGCTGGTCTACACAGATGACAGAAATCTGAGTGCATATGTCGAAGCAGCCACCACTGGGGAAAATGGTACGGAGGATCTTTTTATCAGAGATGTGGATTAAAATGTTACACCAAAATAGACTTGGATATATTCCCTTTCTCTTTGTGCTCAGTGTGCTTTGACATTTAGTTCATTAGGGTTCAACCAGAGAGTAAGAGCGGAGGTCAGTATTCAATGATCTTTGGTTCAACTGGTTTCCTCGTATTGATGTTGTTCCTGAACCAACACACTGGTCCAAGACCATTTTTCTATCTGATCAATGAAACTACTATGAGGCTGCTCTGCACCTAAGGGACAAGACAGGGAAACCTTGCTCAGTTAGTGGATTGAAGTGCATGCTACTAGACCGTGGCATTACATGACATTATTATAAACCATGGCTGGGAACATGGTATTATTGTATGCAATTAATTATTAGAGAGAGAGAGATTATTGCAGATTAGAGATTTATTAACATTCAGGTTTCCCAAAGTAGGAAATAAATGTTATTGATCAATGAGGATAATGAAAAAATTGCCTTAGATATGCCGCCCTGGAGTGTTAACCTCTGAGCTGAATTCAAAATTCATATATTAACTGCCATTTATGATCAGGAAAATAAGATACTCTCTCACCAGGAATGATTAATCACCCAGAGTATTTTCTGCAGGTGAGAATTCACCAAACAAAAACATTCTCTCGTGGTGGAACCGGCTCGTGTTACAGGATAAGAAGTCTACGGGCAGCTTAACAAAAATGGCGGATCACAGCATGAAGCTTCTGCTTGAGGCTTACTATGAGGTATCCAGTGTGTTCAGAAACTATAAGTCTCTTTTTTACCGACAAGTAGTGAAATCGGCTTCTGTTTCCTCCTTAGATAGTGATCCAGCGCCTGGCAGATCAGATCCCTATGCTGATCCAGCACTTTCTGGTGAAGGAGTCAACAGAGTTGCTGATCAATGAAATGCAGGGCCTGATAGAGGTGATGGATTTGGAGAAGGCCTTCAGCGAGGGCCCAGATGCTGGCCAGTGTCGCAGCAAGCTAGAGAGACGCATCAAACGCCTAGGCCAGGCTCAGGAGGATCTCAGCCGGTTACTTTACTAATTTTGCTGTACACCCATATACTGTACATTCAGATGGTATAATCCAGTGATATAATCAAAGTTAATTAGTAATTAAAGGGGCTGGACTGAATACATTCAGTGATATAATCCAAGTAAATTAGTAATTAATTATTTAAATAAAGTAATTAAGTAATAAAGTAATTCCTATGCCCCATTGGTAATTAAATTAAATAAAGGGGTTGGACTCAATAACAAACATATTTAGATGAGGAGAAAGAGTCTGCACTCTGAAGTGTTTACCACATTTCATTAATAAGACTCCCCAAGTATGCAGTCCTCAGATCCACACTGTACATAAGGCATTAGGCATTTCTCAGCTTAATAGGGCTTTATGGGCTGACACCAACAGACTAATTCTGTTCAGTGCTAAAAAAAATTCACACAATTCTTTCAAAATTTTCTCTGTAGTCAAGAATCTTTGTTTGCAATTCTATTAAACCTTTCTCTGAACTAATCTTTGCCTTTGCCTGCCTTGCTCTGATCACCAATAACATTTAGTACCTGCTGACATAGCAAGGGAACTGCAGTGATAGTAGAAATGGACAACACTGCTTATCCCCCCACACACATCTCAGGGTTTCTCACAGAATTTCAGTTAAGAAGCCACAAACAAGCCAGGGGTGATGAGGCAGTTGCAGCACACCACTGCTGCAAAGCCCAGCCTGAACAGGAGGAAGCAAGCCTACTGCCCAAAAGCCTTTAGAAGACCACACCACCAGCAGTGTTTAGCACTACTATGTGTGTGTGTGTGTGTGTGTGTGTTATTAGGTCTGTTTTTCCTTTATCTTTAAGCAACACCTATGTGGTCAAAATTTCATGTCTGTACTTGCACTCTCATGTCTTTACATAAACTGAATATAAAATGTTTTGTTCCTGCAATATGTCATTTCCTTGGTTATGAATATGTACATTTCACAAAATGCAATAACATAAAATGTGTTCTAGAGGCACAATCATCCATATTTTCTACAACTATATAAAACTGGCACATGGCTACCCCCACATTCTTATTTTTCTGTCATATCTGTTATTTTATTTATTGATTTACTTTCAGTTTCAAGTTCCTACAAACTCTAGAGGCCAGACTCTGCAGCAGTGGAGTTCAGCTTTATCATCCCAGGATGGCAATGAATATAGTTTCAGTTTCAATTTCCCAGAAACTGTGTTTCTTCTCAGTGGCCAGCCTCTACTGCAGCAGTGGCTTTAATTTAATTTCATTCAATTCAATTATATTTATACAGCGCCAATTTATAATACAGCTGTCTTGTGGCTAGGGGCGGGTTAAGATGTACAGGGGCCCCTAGGCTGCAGTTGTACATGATGATTTCAGAATATTGTTAGATGGGGGTAAAGGAGATCGACATGACAGTGTTTGAATGGTTCAAGCCACATTAATTATAGAAAGTGGCAAAATGGTTAGAAGAATAAGAAGAAAAAGCCTTCGAATAACAGTACAGTGCATTTTCATGCACTGTAATAACAACACAATGTATTTTAATGCACTGTAATTACCAGTTTCATAGGCACTTGGATAGTTAAATTCCTCACTGTAAGAGCGTAGGGCTGTCTGGGCTCCTCCAGCAGCCTCTTGGTGAATTTACAGTGCTTACAAGATGTCATTAACATCTCGAAAAACAATCTGAAAAACAAAATCAAGACTCATAACATCATGTTTATTACCTTTCTGTCAACATCACTCTTCAAAAGTTACTGTTGATTGTTCCTATCCTTTGGTTTGTAAGCAAATCTGCATGTATTGGTGAGAATTTAGGACATTGGTTCAAAATAAATGTGTGTGTGGCTGTAGGGGGAGATTTATAGTTTCAAAATCCCAGACCTGCATACGATACATTTAAAGACACACCTCATTTTGGTACCCTACTTTCTCTCACTTACACACCCTAATCAGTGTTGTCTGTGCTCTCTGTTGTAGTCTTTTACTGTTCATTCTCTGTTCTATTCTATTGCATAGTAGTATAATAGATCAAGTATCTGTTAAGTATAAACACCCAAGGCTTGCTCTGTACCCCAGAATGGTTCACTCCCTGATGCAACCCAACTGTGTTGACCTTAGAAATAGATTTTGTAACAGTTCTGTAAAATTAAGTGTAGAGTACTATATACAGAATCAATTTTGTTTTAAGTCTGAGTTTTGTGAAAATGAACTTGACACACTGTATACAATGGTTTTATGTATCAAAGATGTATTATACCTGTAAACCAGGGGTTTTTAAACTTTATTGGGCCGGAGACCCCTCATCACAACAAAATTTTAACCACATAAGATTACAGTCATTTGCTCTTTCAGATGCTTCTGGACTCTTATTCTAAAAACATATTTTGCTAACACCACAACAGTTTTAAATGGGCATGTTATTGCATTTGGCAAAACTTGACAGTGCAGGAGCAGTTTTAAAGGATTGATATTTTTTGTCAAATCCAGGCCTACTGTGTTACTGTTTGTTTAACAAACTCTATACTGATCTCCAGTATTTTTCTCCCTATTACACAAGTTTATACTTTGTAGCAAATTCTTTCATGGACCCCCTGGCAACGGGAAGCGGACCCCAATTTGAGATCCAGTGCTGTAAACATACAATGACCTCTGGCGGGTGAAACCAAAGATTTAAAATTTGGAGTCTAAGGAAAAGATTTCTGGTTGATTCCTTGTGTTTCTCGGACCAAGTAATTTTCTTCATGTTCTTCCTCTAGCTCCTCTGAACACCAGATCCCTTTCAAGCAAGTCACTTTTAAAGGCTACCAGGCAAATGTATTTAGATTAATTTACTAGCTTCTTTGTCACTTCAATGATTAAATGTCCCATGACGGGTGAATGAAGGCTCTCTCAGCCACCTCTAGTGTAGATTATGCGTTTTTTACACTTGCAGGATCTTGATTGGCGAGTTGGTGAGAACAAAACTGAAACTGAATGAAACCCAAATCATGTTGATTCCCGGCTTGTCGGTCAACGCAATGCTATGAAAATCATTGCTGGTTGCTCTTCTCTGGTTTGCAAACAAATTCAACTTGATTGGTGAAAATGCACCATGCTACTAATCGGCAACTAATACTAAGTGAATTATGGAACTTTCAGTTTCATTTTCCTATGCCCCATTCAGTTAATGTTAGTTACAGTGTTTTTAGGCTTGTTTTATGCACCTATGGAAGACCTACATAGCACAACAATTTTGCAATCTTGAACTCAGTGGTTTGGGAATAATAAAAATAATAATTTCAAGGGTGCATAGGTTCCCAGGGATCAAAACAGCTTATACACCATGAGCCTAGTGGAGCAACATACCCACAGAGTTTCATGGAACCCTTTTATTTTGGTGTCTGAGGAATCAACCATGGAAATTTGCTCACAAAAAACAGCCGGTTTTGCCATTTATTCTCTCTCTACTGGTGGCGCTACACCACAGATGAGTGGTTGTGGGCTAGTTGGATGCGGATCTTTGAGACCCATGTACCACAAAATTTTTGTTGGTCAGTCTTGAGTTATTCCACAAAAGCAATCCAACTTGCACTTGTGACAACATGGGGTGGGGGCGGGGCACAACATACCTACCAGTGCCCAGCGAATGTCCCAGGAATCATTGACAGAAATTTGCTCGCAAAAAATAGCCAATTTTGCCATTTTTTATCTCTCAGCAGGTGTCGGTCCACCACACAATAAGAGTAGTCAGCGTGGAAGGGGAATGGTCCCTGGTAATCAAAAGAGTTCATACGCTGCATGCCCACCAAGAAATTAGTTTACAAGAAAAATGTTTTTGGTTTGGGTGGTTGCGGTCTCGTTAATGTGGCTCACTGGGACATTCCACTAAAATTCCGTTAACTTGGGTACTATGGTTCTCAAGAAATAACAGAAAAAGGGAACAACCCTTTTCAGTGCTAAAGTGGAGTGGTCCCCTGAACCCAATTGACTTGTGTACTATGGGCATTGTGGTGCTACATGCCCACCGAATTTCATATGGCCTGATGTCTTGGTGTCCTGGGAATTGTTTACCAAAAATTACTGGAAACTATGAACAAGAAAAATTAACAAACAACACACATACACACAAAAAAAAACAGGAAAAAAAATCCTATATGACCACCAGCAGTCATTATTTACAGACCTCTAAGACAGCTAAAATTTTGCTTTAAGAGTTTGATTTTCTGTTGTCAAACAGACATGTTCGAATGTGTGAGTTGGACCACAGACTGAAGGTAAAGCAACAAACAAGTGCTCAGCACCTGTGGGAACTCATTCAAGACTTTGAAAATCATTCCAGGCTACCTCAACACTACCTCATGAAGGTGACTGAGAAAGTGCCAAAGCTGTCATTAAAGGTGTCCAAATCTAAAATATATATTATATACGATATAAAATATTCAGGTTTGTTTAACATTTTGTTTACTAACGTTCCTATATAATTCCTTATGCATTTCTTCATAGTTTGGATGTCCTAAAAATTAATCTACAATGTAGAAAATTAAAAATGAAAGAAAAAACATTGAATTATAAGGTGTCTTCTTTTGACTGGTGCTTCATTTTTATAGAATAAGGAATGTACCGATCAAATGCATGCAGTAATGTAACTCGAAACCTCAGTTCTACCACTACATGTCAGAAAGAGAGGGAGTCTGTGTGTGTTTATATGTTCTGCTGGGCCCCTCACATGTGTGCTGGTGTCTTATTCTGAAGGAACAACATACTCTGAAATTCATGCCTTCTATGCGAATGTGAAAAGAAAACCCAGTGCAGAACACATATCCAAAACATGAGAACTGAAATGTTTGAGAAAGGAAGTGAGTAAAAGTTATGACAGGTCAGGAAAGCAAGAGGGCTGGTATGATCTCCTGTCTCATCTTAGATGCTTTCACACCAAGAACAATAGCAATAACTACAATGGCATATAATTATCACTGTATTTATTATGAATGATAATATCCACATACAGCAAATTATACAATACTATGGGGATTACTTTCAGACTGATTTTGAGAATGGTAAACTTTTTTTAAATTTTATGAAATTCTTTGACTTGGGACTTTTGTTACCGTTGGTCAGTGTATACACTAATATTGTTATAGCTAACTTGGTAACACTTTCTATGCACCCAGTATTCGGAAAGGATTATAAGCACACTCATTCATAATGCTTTATGACATTAGTAATCATAACTGTCTATACATTCTCATAACTGTACTTATAATGGCATCATATAAGTCTTACAACTCAAAGTGTCACAAAGCATTATAAAGCTTCAATTTGTTAACTGTCCATTTATATGTCCAATTACTCATGCCAAATAATAAAGAGTTATAAACGCTTAAAAAGTAAAGTTAGATGAACACATAACTACTCATGCAAATCAGTAAGGCATCATTACAGACAATAGGTAAAGTAGTATGTTTCCCTGTATCAAAATGTTATAAGGCTTATATAGCTTTGTGACACTTCAAGTTGTAAAGGCTTATATAACATTATAATGCCTTATGAGTACAGTCATGAGAATGTACAAACAGTTCGGAATACTAATGTCATAAGTTATAAAGAGTTATGAATGCATTAGAACCTTTCACAAATGTATTTATAAAGCTGCATGAATACTGGGTACATAGAAAGAGTTACCACTATAATTATCATATGAACAGCCTTTTACAGTGAGGTATTGGTTACTGTCAAATATGTAGATCACAAAGGCAACAACATTGCAGCAGCTGTGGCTTACTGGTTGGGGGCTCAAACTTGTGACTGAAGGATGGCCATTTAATTCCCGAACCATAGGGCAGATGTGAATGGAAGACAGACTTAACCCCTCACACACACTGCCTGTGTGCTTTGTGTGTTTTTGTGTGTGTCTGTGTGTGTGTGTGTGTGTCACTAATCATGGATGAGGATGAATTTCTCTTAAGGAAGATAGTATACTAAACTTGCATTGTAAACCAATCAGAAACATGAGCTGGCTAATTAATTTTGTGAAAAACTTAAATCCCTTTTTTGCAGAACTGGAAACAGAAAGATGTGTTTCCCATGAGAGAAGCACCTTGACGCACAAATACAAATGGAGTTGAGTGGACCTGACACAGAATGTAAGGCATGAGATGACAAAAGCAGAACATGAGAGTAAGGATCAATGTAATTAACTTCCACCTCTGAATTATGTGAATGACACAGGGGATTTCTTGGAAATGAGAGATCAACTGTGAAGAAGACTATTTTTTGACTGGAACAGTTGCTTTATAGAATTAAAGCATGTTTTAATTCTATTTAACTATACAGTATACAGGACCACTAACTAATAGAAATGCTCATTGCAAAGCCGAGTCATAACCCTGATCCAGCATGACTTTCTGTTACAATGTCAAGCCCCACTATACCTAACAATGGACAATATTATGTTACCGAGTAATTATCGGTGTACTGGTACACTGTGATGTTCCTGTTTTTTCTCAGTCACTTTGTTGCATTATTGATTCATTATCATTTTTTGCAGAATAGTGCAAACTTCAAAAATGGATAATCTGCAAAAGTGCTTCACTTATGTCAGTACTTATACCAGTGAAGCTGTCAGTGACATCAAAAGAAAAAAAAGTCCTGTGAAATTGTTTGTGAACAAAACAGTCAATGTGATTATATTAGTCACATTCACAATGTAACTGTTTATTCTGAGTATTTTCTTATGAAAATGAACAAGAATTCATCTTTTCAGGAGATCAGAGAGTTCATATTTTTTTGCTTCTACCACTGTAATTCCACAATTTTGCATTTTACTACAATTCCTTTTTGGCCAATAGAGCAATACATCAGCAGTCATGTGGTAGGGGGCTCTGGAAATCCCAGAGGGTTTTTTTTTTAAATTTCAGTTCACCTTTACAGTATCATATCAGGTATAAAGGAGTGTGACAACTAGACTGTACTCACTCGGACTGCACTCACCCACAGAAGCAAGGTATGTCTGATTAAATTTTCACTTCACTTCACTAATTTCACAGAAATAGTTTTTGCCATGTTTGACTTCAAATGTGTCTAGTTTCTAAAACATATGGTGACTGAGACTATGGTATTTTAGAATTGTGGTCTAGTAAAATCCTTGCACATACAGTTATTTCAGTAACAGATATTTCCTGATAAGTTGCATTGTGTATAAACCTCATGTAATTTTTTAATGCAAACTAAAAAAACAAAAGTGTGTATTAACCGCAGCCATGTATTAACCATATATAATATAACTATATATACTATAATATAATAACCAGATATAATATCATTTATGATTTCATGAGAAAGTAAAGCATGAAGAAATAATGCTTTCCGATGTAATAAACTGTTAAGGAAATTCAAATGAATTTTTATTAAATTAATTACAAAACAATTATCTCAGTTACTAATCAGGAAATAATGGTAGACAACTTATTAATACAACTTTTAAAGTTTTAAGATTCATAAGAAGCATTAACATGTATCTAAAATTGTTCATGTCTGGAAATGGATTTAATGTAACAGATGCAGTGACAAATGGTGAAATGTCAATTTATATTTTCTGTTCTGAGAGTACTGTATTTGTCATTTATTCTGTTTCACTTGCTTTTGGTGACATTTATTAGAACAATGGACCAGTGGACTCCAGTGGAGAGTGATGAGGACATTCCTACCCTTACTGAAAAGCCAGGGAAAAGGTTTGTAAAGTGCTTCACACTTGCAGTAACACAATTTTAAAGATTACAATTAACCGTCCCGATTCTATCTCTATCTTCATGTTTCCACCATATTTTCCAGCTTTAACAAGGAAATGGAGGAAGTGTTCCATAGTGACTTGAGTGAACGGGTTCGGCCCTACCTAGACCTTATCGACTCACTGCGTATGATTGGCATCGATGAAGATCTCTCCCTTCCTGCAGTTGTTGTGATTGGGGACCAGAGCTCAGGGAAGAGTTCTGTGTTGGAGGCACTGTCTGGGGTGGCTCTACCTAGAGGAAGTGGTACGATTATGTTGCCATACACACAATAGCCTTTTCAGTATAAACACATCCTCTTCATTCCTAAGCACTTTGCATGTAAATAGGCACACTCAAAGACTTTTTAATTTGATTATAATATTGATATTGGTTGATATTGATAAAAATTGACTCTGGTGTCACACGTGTAAGCAGAAAGCAAATGCACAGTGAGCACATACATTTTTTTGGTCAAATACCATTGCCACAATGTAAAAAAGTAAAACTCTAAGAACAAAAGCAGAAGCAGGACATACACCATGACTGGTAGACTTCACCAAAGCTCTGAGAAGAAACAGCAGTTTGAAAAAAAAACAGAACAGAACCACACAAACATCCAAATCAGAAACAATGTACAATCAAAACCTAAAGCCACAGGCAGGAGTAGCACTGGATTACCATGAGGAGTCTGATGTGATGTGAGTCAGATGTGGTTGTGGATCATAATTTATTTACTGGTTAAATGTAGAAATCTTTTTCCTTCTAACTGAGATCAATTGACAACAACATTGTTGAAAATCATATTGATATAATTTTGCATGGATGGACATTTAATTCTCTCATTTCATTTTTTCCTCAGGCATTGTGACTCGGTGCCCACTGATGTTAAAATTGAGGAAGATGATTGGAGGCTTACAGTGGAAGGCCATCATCTCCTACAATGACAAGACTACTGAGTTCACAGACCCCACTCTAGTTGAGGGCTTTGTCAATGCTGGTAAAAGTCAAAGTCAAAGTCAAAGTCAGCTTTATTGTCAGTTCTTAACATGTACAAGACATACGATGAATCAAAATGACATTTCTTACTGTCCCATGCTTAGACAAAGACAGACATTGAACATTGAACATTTAACACAACTGAGTTAGACATTAACCATTACACAAGCATTAAGTGCCAGACAAGACAATAAAATGAAGAGCTTCCAGATGTGGGTGCTCATAATATGTACAGTAGGCTATGTCATTTCTGGAGTCAGTCTGGAAAACAGCTAGAGAATGTGTTCATGTGTAGGTTGAACTTGGCTTGGAAGTTCTTTCATTTGAGCTCTTTCATTTCAGTTGTATCAGATAAACACATACTGTAAGTTCTTTTGTTTGTCCTCTAGCCCAGATTGATCTGGCTGGAGATGGTGTTGGGATCTGTAATGAGCTAATCAGTCTGGAGATCATGTCCCCTGATGTGTGTGATCTGACACTGATTGACTTACCTGGCATTGCCCGAGTTCCTGTTAAAGGACAACCTGACGACATTGGAGACCAGGTGAGAGGGGGGAAACAGTCATATCTTTTGGCACACTGAAATACCTTTACGGTTCAGGCATAAGACAAAACAAACAGTGAGTCTCATTTTGAGATACATTGTATGCCCACTGAAGCAGAACAGACAAAAAAGTTTCCATTGCATATGAACTGCATATTTTTGTCTGTTTGAAGATTAAAAGGCTAATTTTCAGCTTTATTGAGAAGAGTGAAACCATCATCTTGGTGGTGGTCCCATGTAATGTTGACATAGCAACAACTGAAGCTCTCAGAATGGCCCAAGATGTTGATCCAGAAGGAAAAAGAACTTTGGGTAGGCTAACAGATGTTTAGATGTTTTACTGATCTTACTATTTTCATGTGTGTATTGGATTTACTTATAATTACCCTTCAATCTAAAAATTTTCATTAAATATGTTTACAGCTATTTTGACAAAGCCAGACCTTGTAGATCGTGGCACAGAAAAGAACGTCCTGGATATTGTTAATAATCGTGTCATTCCATTGAGTAAAGGCTACATAGTTGTAAAATGTCGTGGGCAGCAGCAAATTCAGGAGGGCATTCCTCTAACTCAGGCCACCAGGATGGAGAGAGATTTCTTCAGACATCACAAGCACTTCAGGTGAATAGTTATGTATTCTGCAAATTCATATCTTGTTTGAACGTGATTTGTTTGAAAATATAGTAAAAAACATTACTTTTCACAACATAAGCTTGGATTGTTATAGCTGCAGTGAAACATGTTGATTTTACTTCTTTATGTGTCTAAATAAAAAAAAGTATTTAGCGTTTTGAATAATTATTTTTTATTTTTTTATAGTGGTCTTCTTAATGAAGATAAGGCAACAACTCAGTGCCTTTCTGCCAAACTGACTCAAGATCTTGTAGACCACATCAAAGTAAGTGCTGAATGAAAGCATAAAATCCTTTCACATATACAAAACACTTTCCACGTATGGGAATAAGAGCATGAATTAGTGCTGGCACGACCATTTGTCAGTCTAGTCTGTCTTCTTCTTTGGTGTCTAAACGTTTGTTTGTGTCTGTGTGAATGTGGTTTAGAAAGCACTACCGACATTATCAGAGCAGGTTAAAATGGAGCTTCTTCAGTCAAGGAAATTCTTAAGTGAATGCACAGAAGGTCCCCCTTTAGATAACCAGCAGAAGAAAGCTTATCTGATTGATGTAAGTACTACAGTCTATTGCAATGTTGTTGATAGCAGATCATGCAAAAAGCATACTTATTACTAAGTGTTATGTTTTACAAAACATTCGATTGCAATGCCTGTTCTTTGAGGAAGGTTGACATATGGACCACTAATCTTGCAGGCATGGTGGAGTAGTGGTTACATCAATTGGTTGATTCAGGTTGCGAGTCATGCTGGATAAAAGCATTTGATAAATACCAGCCAGACTAAATAACATGTGAAGTATTCAAAAAAACACGTTGCGTGTGCATACTTTTTCTTGAAAAATTTGTTGTCAAAATCAAACTCATGTCACACTTTCGTGTTGGCCCTGGTGGGAAAAGGCCTTTTTTTAGCATATTGTACAATTTGCATAGAACAGTAGATGTGTCTGCCTCTTTGCAGATCTTATCATCGTTCAATGAAAAGATCAACAACTTGAGCGCTGGTGAGGTAGTGAATGAGGAAAACCTCTTTATTATCCTGCGTAGCCATTTCCAGAAATGGAATGATGAACTTCTGAACAGTCAAGGGTCATGTAAGTTGTACATACTTTTAAACAAAATATAATTTTTTGAAATTAAGACATTTTGTACGCTGCAAACAAAATGACATTAAGCACAGATTCTAACCTATCTACAAAACAGATGCTAAAATGGTGCAAGATGTAGCAAGGGAGTATGATCTGAAGCACAGGGGAAGAGAGCTTCCTGGGTTCAGTAACTACAGAGTCTTTGAGATGGTCGTCCAGAGTCTGGTAAAGGGACTAGAGGGACCTGCTCTAGACACTTTGAAAGTCATCAGAGGTAACCATACAGAGGCTCAGTGAGACACCTCAACAGTGCCACTCACTGTTTAGAAAGACTGAGTTTGAGATTATTATTGATTGTATATTTATTACAGTGTAATTAACTCACTTAACTATAGTGCATACATATACTGTATATATGCCGCTTGATAAACTGGGAATAATAAATATATTGTTTTTGTAGAAACTGTCCAAGAACAGCTCAATGATGTTTCAAGAACTTGCTTCTCAAACTACCCTTTTCTTCATTGTGTTGCTATGGTAAATAATGATTATCAGCATTGTTAAATGCAATGTCATCATCATCTTTATGTTTACATTTTGTATTGGAGTAAATATTTTAAATTGGCTGAATCTCTGAAGAAACATAAACTTCATAGTTCAGGTTGAATTTATAGGGTGTAGTCTTCTTCTTACAGCTTTCAGTGATTTCAAAATAGCTTGATGTTATAGTTCACTGTTTGTGATTTCCTTTTATTACTCAGAACAAGATTGACCAAATCCAATCCAAACAAGAGGCCAAAGTAGTGGAAAGAATACGGGAGCAGTTTGAGATGGAGAAGCTGGTCTACACTCAGGACAGCATCTACTTCAAGAGCTTGACAAAGATGGAAGATTCCTCAACTGTGAACTGGGCTGATTTTGACAACAGGAACAAATACCCTGAAATGCTCCAATCATACTATGAGGTACATTACAGTACCAAACAATATATCTATGAAAGAGAAAATTATAGACAAAAACAGATTATAAAGAGGTGTATTTATTCAACTTTTGGCTACTATGGCCAAAACTATAGGCATAAATGTATGTGACATTACTTTCATAACTAAGACAATGATCCTTTTAAAGGACGCTTTAAGGGTGGGTAGGGAACTAGGTAGGTAGGTCCACCAGATTGGAGATTCCTGGAAGAATGTCCATTATTCCATTTCCAATTCCATTATGTACAATTAAGTACATGGTATTACTCTACAGTTACAAGTACAGTTTGTTTAAATGTAATATAGTTGTTAATATGCTGTAATAAGGTCACTGTAATAAAATGTGTTACCAATAGGTTGTAGTTATTGCTTTATTTCACCAAGATATTTCCAGACATTACACAGTACATTCTTGAAATGCAGTGCTAAAAGTGGGATTCATTAATTCATGAATGAATGTTTCCCTTTATTTCAGCAAAATGAGCATGTGGTCACGGTGGCCCAGCTAAACTCCTGTCTGTCCTGGTTCTCTCTCACTCTCTGTGTCCTGCTGCCTCCTTAGATAGTGATCCAGCGCCTGGCAGACCAGATCCCCATGCTGATCCAGTTCTTCCTGCTGAGGCAGTCAGCACGGGTGCTGTGTACTGAGATGCTGAGCCTCATAGAGGGTGTGGACCTGGAGAAGGCCCTGTGCGAGGGCTCAGATGCTGGCCGCCGTCGCAACGAAGTCCAGAACCGCATCGATCGCCTAACTCTGGCTCAAGAGAAACTCAGCCATTTTCTCTGAAGAGCTGATTATTTCGGCTTTTGGACATGCATGGCTAAATCTGAATGTTGTGCTAAGACCTGAACCCTGAAGGACTTTACTGGCATTAAAGGGGACATAATATACTTTTTTCAGGCCTATGAGCGCCATATATACATCTCTGAAGCAGCTTGCTAAAATAACTCACAAATTGGTATTATCACCTGCATCTTTCCACTTTTGTTTCTGTTCCCTTCAGAACAGGCTGTTTCTCATTACTAATCGAGACTTATTAATATGCATAAGGAAATGCAGTGTTCTCATTTCAGTTGGCCTATGAGAGCATAGCAACAGGTTGCGATGACATTATGAGATCATACATGAGACATATGTGTGTGCTTGATCCCTGCCGATATGGGTAAGTTTTTTAGAGTGGGACATTATTCGAATCAGGCTTGTAAGTTTTATTTGTTAGATGTTAGATCATTAACCTTTATCAACCTTTGTCTATCTCATGGCAAACGTCATTGTCGACTTTGAAGTTGTCACTTACTGAATGGTGCCGTTAGTTTTTATTTTCTCTGAACCCGGACAAAAACTCTCAAAATATTTTCAGAAGCAACATGGTGTTTTGTTTTGCTTATTGTATATGGAGGTGTAAGACTCATGACTGATTCACAGACTAGTTTGTTCTCTCCATTTTCTCATTTATTTGACTCTCTCTCATGTCTGTGGCTTGGGTTGATGCAGGCTAATGACAAGCATCTCTTATTTGGGCCTGTTCAGGAGGGCTATGCAGTATTGTGCACAACTTGCACAAAGTGACTGACAACCCAGCAATAGCGGAACATTGACCATCTAATAACAGGCTGTAATGGGGCGAATTTTCAGATGGGGGGGGGGGTTTGCTTAGCTCCCTTACCCTAGGCTAAACGTCCAAATGGCTGATTGTAGTACATGTTTTCTGACATCTATATCTTTAAACTGATTCAGAGAAACTAGATGGATGTTTTTTTTATTTGTTTTTTTTTTTTTGTATGTGGTTGTTAAAACATTAGGGACCCAAATGAAAATACAAAATCACATAAAAAATTATTTTGCATACGTCTACCTTAAGTGATTTCATGATTTCACCAGTTAAATCTTTAAGGGTACATGTCTTAGGATTAGGGGGGATATTGGGACTCATGCTATTGGGGCCCATGCTATAATAACATGACATGTCAGTGTCTGTCAGTGTAATCAAATACAGGTCAAATTGAGTTGGTCATATTATTGTTCTTCCTTAGATCCAGCTGTTTGCCTTTGCTGCAATAAACACAACACCCCTTTGTATGCTCTTGAACCACAGTGATTTTGAAAAACTTTGTAAATTAGCACACATTTTACCAAGCCATTTTAGACCTGGAGCTTAAAGATACAGACAGGTGACAAGTTATACAACTAATAAAATCATAGGTATAGAAAGGGTTACATCTATGGGCTCAACTGCCTGTTTCTGTGAATGATTTTGGGGGGTGCGTCCATTGGAGCTACAAAACTGTATGCAGTTGTGACTAGTGGGGGAGTTTCATCCTGTCACCCACTGCTCACAAATACATGTAGTCTGAATAGAACTAAGAATGGAAAGCTATTGTCATTTTCAGCTCATTTTCATTGTCGTTATCAACACTGTAAAACATTTCAAATTGGGTAAACTTGCAAATGAAAGTCAACCTGCTGCTTTAAAAACGCATGTTAACTCAACTTGAGGTTTTTCTGTGTTTCAGCTTAGAAATGAAAATGTTAAAAGTTCATTGTACTACATTGTTGTTGTTGTTTCAACATTATTATTTAAGTTGTCAGGTCAGGTCAGACCACTGGGCATTGCCCGGTATGCCAGATGACCAGTCCATGCCTGCCAGACACACACGTGCACACAGAGAAACATACCCCCACACAGGGCAGCTCTCTCTCGCTTTCTCAAAGAAGGGCATTATTTGACATTTTTGATATATTTGATATTCTGATATTGTGCCAGTCCATTTCATCACACCACACAGAGCAGGTCACAGCTTGAGTTCTCTAGTTATTTAACCAGCATCCTTCAACTGGAAGATCCCCCTCTTATTTCTTTCACTTTCACATTCTTGTAAATTTCACCAATTCTGATAGCCCTGTTTCCAAGTGTAGTGTGTGTGTTTGTGTTTGAGAAATTAAATCATTTGCACTGTAGATAACATAGCTGTAATGATATTACAGGCATCTGTCCACATAAACAGCTGACACACTAGATAAAACACGGCAGGGCCTGGGCATTTAATTACATTTTATTTTCCTTGCAATCAGGGCTTAGGGCAATGGGAGACACACCCAATGGACAGGTCTCACACTCTATCATGTGCACACATGCCTTTCCACAAGCAAGTTTCTTCAAGTGTTTGTCTTGAAGTTCTCCTGTGCATAATAATATTATGAAGAATTCACGTTCATGTTTTAAAGGCCCACGCTGTCTTACACAACCAGTGATAGGCACACAGGTTGTATACACAACAGCACACATCTGTTGGCTGTCAATATGAGCACATGCAGGTTTAAACTGGCATAGCAAGCAAACATGTGCAATGTGATTGAAGCGAGTATGGACCTAAAGGTCTTCTGTTTCTACAGAAAGCCGAAATGAACCAATGAGCTTGGAGTTCAGGGATATATAAGTAAGCATGTCATCCCTTTGAGCTATTCTGTATCAGCTGTGTTATATTACCCCTCTGGGGCCTTTGGCATATGCCAGAGTTGACCCGAATGGCATTATGGGTAGGTAAGGGTCCCTCAGCAAAGGGGTGAGGGCCCTGAGCCCAGGAGTGGTGGCCTTGCCCGACCCCGGCTACAGCTCTGCTGCTGACATTATATTTACTTAAGCTCAACTCAACAGCATAGTCCTGCATAGCTCAAGTTAGAATTTATAGAGCTGCACTATGTGTTTATCTGCACGACAAGCACTCGCAAGGAGTAGACATAATCCTAGGGGAGGCCTGAGAGATCAGTCCTAGTCTTTTGGGGGGGCAGGGCTTACTGGTGATGGCATTGGAAGGTAGGACAGTGTGCTGTGTGTATGTAGAGGTGGTGTGGGGGGGGGTTTACTGGTGATGGCAGGGGAGGTAGAACAGTGTGTGTTTTTTTTGGGGGGGGGGCTTACTGGTGATGGCAGTGGCGTGTGGTGGTGGTGTGGGCTGAGGGGCTGTGTGCTGTATGTATATATGGACGGGTGGGCAGAAGGGCAGAGCAAACAAGGTTTTTGGGTTGTCAGTGTCAGTGAGTTCCAAGATGGAGCCATAAATACTGATATCTAACACAGAGCCATAAGTGCAGGTGGTGGTATAAGTACAAGTTCAGGGTGTGCATTTTTATTTGAGAATGTGAAAGCATTTGTGCTGCAGATAACATAGATGAAATTGCATTGCATTGCTGTCATTAAACAGCTGATGCACTGGGTAAAACACGATAGACACAGGGCTTTTTATTATCCTTATTATAATCAGGGCTTTTTATTATGCTTATTATAATCAGGGCAAAAGGCAATGGGAGACACACCCAGCTGACAGGTCTCACACTATCACGCAACACATGCCACAAGTGTTTGTCTAGAACTTTTCCTATACATAATAAAATTATGAAGAATTCTTGTACACGTCTTGAAGGCCCACGCTGTCTTACACAACCAGTGATAGACACACAGGTTGTATACACAACAGCACTCATCTGTTGGCATCAATATGTCAATATCGTTCAAACTGGTATACCGAGCACATGTACAAGCAGTGGTCACTCCAGGTAACAAGTTCAGTGGAACATGATAGGTAGCCTACATTTCATTGGTGGTTCAATGAGAACACTTCAGTGAGTAAAACTATAATGACGAATGGAATATGTTCCATAAAATTTGACAAATTACTGTAAGTCATAGAATAGTCAACTCCACTATTTGAGTCTGATATTGTTCAATTCAGGATAATCCCCCCTTCTGATGGAACCTTTCCACTAAACCATCCATCTGTGGACGGTACACTGATGTTCGACTCTATCACACACAGCAAAGTGCACCACTGTCTAGTGACTCTGGCCATAAAGGGTCTTCCCTGATCCGTAAAAATCTCCTTTGGCAGCCTTACCCTAGTGCAAAAAAGGAAAAATTGTTGTGCTATTTGTTTAGCATTAGCTTTTCTTAAAGGAATGGCTTCTGGATACCTGGTTGCGTAGTCCACAAGGACCAGGATGTGTTGATGACCAGAAGCACTTCTGAGGAGCGGCTCCACAACATCCATCCCCACTCTTTCAAAAGGCGTTTTAAATTATTGTCAAAGGAATGAGAGGGTTCTTGTATATTGGTTTTGGCGCCATAATCTGTCACTTTGGACAACTGTGACAGTAATTCTCAACCTCTTTGTGAATTCCTGGCCAAAAGAATTGGTCAGTATGTGTGTGTGGGCTAACTGCAAAACTGAGGGATGGTGAGGTTTGGAAACCAACAGCTCAATTACTTCATCACTATTTTTGACAAGCTGATACAAGAGACCATTTTTAACTGCAAAATTAGGAAAGGAAGGAGTTACCCTTGGACACCCTCTGAGACCACATTTCTGAAAGCACTGATCAGGGTTGGGCCCTGTAATTGCGTGGTACCAAACCGACCTTTGAAGCGAGGCATAGCAAGGTGTCTCTCTGACTGACACAGCTTCATCTTCACCTGGCCCTGCTTTAAAGTCCGCCACTCCCCCAGGTTCGGAGTCTCCTTCACTAGAATTCACTACAAAAGCTTGGGCTAAGGTGGATGGGGGAGAACACAGCTTGGCAGGATTAACTCAGGACTTATTGATTTTATTTACTTAAGACTTACATTTTCTGGGTTCCCAGTTGAGTCGCTTCTGGGCGTCTCTCCACAGCATAGAGAAGGCTGGGCAGTCTCGACCAAACATGATCGTGGCAATAACGTGTGAATTGATATTCATACAATTGACAAGGCTAATTTTGATCAAAATAAAAATACATGACTGATTATATTGGAATGCACGGGAGCCATGGCTCCGGTATAAACTCTCATCTTTTTTTCATTTGTGAAAAAAAAGTGTACCATCATATCGTTATCAATATGGGTTTGTTAAAAAGTCTGCTCCTGCACATATGCATCAGTATGCTGTATTACCTTTTGCAAATTCATAATTCCGATTTAAAAGCAACACCTAACTCACAACTATAGAAAGCTGATAAGGCCTATTTAGGACAATATCTAGGCAATATCTGCAGCAGAACAATTATGCATGTAATTTGCCATAAGACACCAAGATGTTGCATCTTTGAATACGAGTTGACATGTAAATAAGTAAAATGAATGGAATGTAGAAGAAAACAAAGTGTTTACAAATCTATGTTTCCCTTTTTAAGTTTTAAGCTCCTGCCCCTCCAGGGCTTTTCTTCACGGCCCTGCAAAGGAAACATGACAGACATCAACCAATTGGGCATCTGAGATCAAAAATCTGAGATCACGTCTTGGGCAGGAATGCTATTTTTATACGATCACATTTTCAGTTAACCTAACTAACTGAAAATGCAGGCTTTGTTTCCATGCACACTAGAATGACAGAGGAACGCCTGATGGTGTGGAACCTGTTATTGAGTTTCTTCCGCACAAATCTGAGCGTTATGTGCAACTCCGCAAATATTGGCAGACCGCCACTGCCTTGTTTGCAGCTGATTTGCAGTCTCATGTTTAATAAGCCACAAGGTCGTCAGCCGTGGTGGCAGCAGCTGTCTTTGTTATGGAAAGTTCTCTAAAGTCTGATAATTCTGATGAAGTCATGATTCTTTCACTTTCACATTCTCATTCAAAACAAATGCTTTCACTAACGCACTGAACAGTGACTCAAGAAGCAACTCAAGGACAATAGTTTAGAAACAATGATGAAACAATTTATATTATTGTGTTTTTTCTGTATTTTTTATGAGCATGAAACAACATTTTTAGCATGAAACAACTCCAATGTGATGTGAAGCCCTATGCATAAAGAAGAAAGACTACCAACCTTAAATGTGTAACATCTTGCGACAAATTATTCTAAAGTCCTCAACACATCGTTAATCAAAAAATTATTTGACATTTTTTATATATTTGATATTCTGATATTGTGCCAGTCCATTTCATCTCAACACACAGAGCAGGTCACAGCTTGAGTTCTCTAGTTATTTAACCAGCATCCTTCAACTGGAAGATCCCCCTCTTATTTCTTTCACTTTCACATTCTTGTAAATTTCACCAATTCTGATAGCCCTGTTTCCAAGTGTAGTGTGTGTGTTTGTGTTTGAGAAATTAAATCATTTGCACTGTAGATAACATAGCTGTAATGATATTACAGGCATCTGCCCACATAAACAGCTGACACACTAGATAAAACACGGCAGGGACTGGGCATTTAATTACATTTTATTTTCCTTGCAATCAGGGTTAGGTGACAATAGTTTAGAAACAATGATGAAACAATTCATATTATTGTGTTTTTTCTGCATTTTAATTTAATTTTTGTTTTTAGCCAGCATGTCAGCTAATATAATTTAATGTTTCTGTATGAAGAAAGAAACTCTAAACTGCAATCATAGCTATTTCTAGTTGCAAGCTTTGGTTGAGAGTCAGCAACAGGAACAGCGGCGACTGCACAATGTAGCCTCAGACAACAATACAGAACGTTAATTCTCTGTCAAGCAATTGATGCACCACGAAAGACTTATCCCGCACCCTATGGAAAATAGCTATAATGTCTTAAACAGATTTATTAGTTTGACCTCTTTTATGGAACCAAGTCTTGGCTATGTTTTTTTTTTATTATTAAAAATATACCGTCTTTCCTTAAAAGCCTGCACTGCTACACTTCTGTTTAGCAGTGCAGTTTAGCTGTTTAGCCAATAAACAATCTATAGATGTTTGTGCAGCATCGTCACTATTTCACAAACAATCTCATCGCAATTAAAAAAATTACAGACATCTGTGTTGGACAAGAATGACGTGCGGATGCGGTAGCCCTGCTTCCAGACACACAGGTGCCTGGGTGACTTTTGATACGGGCGATATGATCTCGCTCTCTCATATCTTTTGCAGCAATCTGTTTCCTATTGCCCATCTGTAAGGAGTGGGTCCCTTTCACGATTCTTTCACTTTCATATTCTCATTCAATACAAATGCTTCCACTTGCGCATTAAACAGTGACTCGAGAAGCAGTGTCACACAAGGACAACAGTTTAGGAACGATGAACCAATTTACGAAGTAAGTGAACCGTTTTTTTCCTGCGTATTAATTACATTTTTGTTTTGAGCCAGCATGTCAGCTTAGTGTTTCTGAATGAAGAGACAAGAATACAGAACGTTAATTCTCTGTCAAGCAAGTGATGCATAGACGTGCACAGCTATATGGCCCTAGTTGTCTGAGCAACTGCCCTTTTGCCCCCATTGGCTTATGTTGCCCTTCTGAGGAAAATAAATATAATGAGGATTTTCAGATTTCAACATGAATTTTCTTTATAGTTCCCAAAAGTGAAGTCGTCAATCATTCAGAGAAAGGCAAAAGGGAGGGGCGGACGGGGCAGGGGGAACGCAACTTCAAAGGAAAAGCGATCGCGCTTCTGTGTGCTAGCTTCTAACTAAGGGCTCATTTACACCAAAGCATGGCGGGGCGGCAGCGCGAGTCTCGAGCGTTGCGTTCTACTCTGCCTTTCACACTAGACAGTCCACGTTCCCTGTACCGCGCTGCCTGACCCCCGCCCCTCAACGCCACGCTTTGGTGTAAATGAGCCCTAACCAGGCGACAAACCGGCCGGCACTCGCGGCGAGAGACGACCGCTCTAAAGATGCCGTTGCGTTGCAGTAGAAGGTGAGCTTGAGATGAGATGTAGCCTACAATAAAATAAATGATCAACATCAACTTATCTGAAACCAAATGTCCAGTTTGCCACATTCAGTGAGCCTACAGGCAACTACTAGCAAAAATCTGACAGCTAGCTAGGTTGGTCTCCTTTCCTGAGAGTTCTACTGGCTTAGCTGAAAAACAAACAAACCTATACGTCGCTGATGGATATGTTAGTAGTGACAACAAAAAGCATTTCTAGTTTACTTTTATCCGCATGTTAAAGATGGCTGTCACATTCTCTCAGTCTCCACCACTTGTCCCTCTGCGTACATCCTCTGCCAAACTTTTTGATGTTCATAATGCCATAACTGACATCTAATCATAACGCTTGGATCAGGTGTGTTGTGTAAAAAAAAAGACAATGCCGACGGAAAAGAGACGGATTCAGGAGAGGGAGAGACAGCGAAAGGAGACAGCTAAAGGCATTCCATCTCTCCCTGCTAGATTGTGTTTTTTGTTATGGTTGCTGTTTGTGTGGGTTTTTTTTTTTGGGGGGGGGGGGGGGGTGCCCTTTCTTCAGTTCAGAGCAACTGCCCTTTCAGATTCCTGTGCACGTCCCTGAAGTGATGCACCACGAAAGTCTTATCCCGCATCTTATGGAAAAAAGGCTAGGCCTATAATGTCCTTAAACGGATTTATTAGTGTGACATTTTTATGGAACCGTTTTTCTATTTAAAAATACCCTCTTTTCTTAAAGGCTTCTTCAAAAAGTGCGCTTAAATACGATAAACCAACAAGTTTTTAGCCTACATCCTACAGATGTTTGTGCATTATCATCGCTATTTTTACAAACAAAATCGTTGCCAATTTAAAAAATCACAGACATCTGAGATCATGTTGGACAAGAATGACGTGCGGGTGTGGTAGCTTCTGATAGTGGCGATAAGAGCAAACAAGTTCTCTCTCACACACATCTTTTGCGCCGATCCGTTTCCGAGTCCCTTTCCATCTTGTGCAGGTACAGGGTTCGAATTATCATTTAGACTCTAAGGGGGTCTATA
The DNA here is from genome assembly GCA_015244755.2 of Tenualosa ilisha. Lineage (NCBI taxonomy): Eukaryota > Metazoa > Chordata > Actinopteri > Clupeiformes > Clupeidae > Tenualosa > Tenualosa ilisha. Next base: position 2,192,798 of record PYXC01000947.1, read on the forward strand.
TGTAAAAAAAAAAAAGATTGCTCAAGTAGCCAAAATCTACAGCCGCGCAGCCTTGTCTTGATGCTGTTCATGATGTTCCTTATTACCAGTGGCGGTGCGTGGCCAATTTTACAGACGAGGCCAGAGAGATCGCAAGCTACTGAATGACGTCACACCCATAAATGTTAGTAATGAATTTAAATACAAATTAGCAGGGGCGTTGCTAGCTGTTTAAAACATTCGGGGCTGTACCACAAAAGTTAGACTCACGTCGGGCCATGCTGAGTGGTTTGATGTTTACATTAAAGATAGCCTGTAAGGAAATGAATGTCTCGCCAAAGTGCACCAAATACACCAGCAGCCAAAATGTGACATTAAAATAGCATGAAACAACTCCAATGTGATGTGAAGCCCTATGCATAAAGAAGAAAGACTACCAACCTTAAATGTGTAACATCTTGCGACAAATTATTCTAAAGTCCTCAACACATCGTTAATCAAAAAAACTCTGGATCATCGTCGCCATCCATGGTGACAGGTTCAACCCATATACCGTATGGTTCAACCACTGACTGTATATAACGTAACATACAGTCTATGGCACAGGTGTCAAACTCAAGGCCACGTCATTTTATGTGGCCCGCAAGAGCTGCAAAGTTCTGCTTGTCTTAAAAAAAATAAAGCAAAAGCGTGCATTGACTATAAACTACATTTCCCACAATACATGCCAATTATGTTACCCGCGAATTACGTTGATGTGGCCCTTGGTGAAAATGAGTTTGACACCCCTGGTCTATGGGATTCAACTTGTCTATGATTGATGACGTACTGGTGAGGGAGGCACACTGAAGCTGGCCTCCTCGTTTTTTTTATTGTTACAGTATCATTTAGATAGGCTGTCGTTACTTCTAGCCTACCATATAAGGCAGGGGTTTCATTTTGGCCCTGCGCAAATGAGCAAAATCACTCACTCAGTGAGGTTGTGCGCCCCCACCACATCAAATTATATGCGTCTACCGGTATGTTTTATGACACGAAATAAGCAAATAGTTCATGACCGAGAAAATTTTGCTTCCTTTTCGACCAGAAAATTGAGAAAATGTCTTATCAGGAGGTAGGCTAGGCTATTCCTGCGGAAATACTGCTCGTAGCAGGTATTTAAACTCACATGGTAAACGTACGTGACGGTTACAGGATAAAGCGCAGCAATTTTGCAAATCGGTGGCTTGATTTATAAGGTTTTAGACTGAAAATCTCAAAAAGTTTTTTTTATTTAAAAAAAAAACAACAACTTAGATTTAAATATCAACAAGCGTTTATAGAAAATTCAGTTTTAAAGGTCTGGATGTCGTGATTACGTCCGCATTTTCCGCATCGCGAAAATTATAGGGCCCTAGAACACTGTTTTTTTCCGTGTCTGCACACATATTGTGAAAGAAGAGGGAGTGGGGGTACACATCTATACTCTCATTCAAAGCCAAGGAGAAGTACTTGCAGTCACGCATGCCTTTTCTCAGTTTCATCTCGACATGATCGTGGATGTCAAAAATCCTGAGTGTCACCGAGCGTCAGGACAGAGACCATGGTATTTAACCATGTTACCGTCACCAAAAGCTTTGACCATTTCCAAATACGACAATTTCGTCATCCGGCAATAGCAATGAAAAGCCGCTGTTGTTGCCTTATATGTAATTTAAAGTCAGTTTCGAAAGCGACTTAAGTTGAAATATTTCATGACTCGTTCTCTTAGTGAACTAGACAACTGGGTGAGTTTTCGTGGCCATGGCTCTCTGTAATGCCCAGGACCCCGATATTGTTTGAACCGTAAGCGCCCACTATTGGTGAACAGTATAAATACAATGACGGACTGCTTGCGTGTTTTTTACATAAAAAAGATTTTTTTTTTGCGGTTAAAAAGAAAAAGTCAGCATTTTTCTGATATTAAAGAAATTATCTACGGGCCGCACTGAGTGAGGAGGCGGGCCGCCAGTTGCTCATCTCTGATAATAATAAAAACGATACCCCATCTAGGTATCATTATTAATAGTATTTTTGCCATGAGAAGGCCTACTTTTATTCTTACTTTGTATGATTAGGCTTGTAAACCTTTTATATATATTTTTTTTTCAGCCAATTCTTTGTTAATGTAGGCCTGTCACTTGTATTGTTCGTTGCTTTGGATAAAAGCGTCTGGGAAGTACTTATAAATATAACATAACATGACCTCCTGCTTAAAGGATCTCTCGATTAGGCAACTAGATGAAAAAAATAAATGTTACAACAACTTCTAGAGTCTATTCAAATTCTCAAGCAAGTTAGCACTGAAATCTCCCAGCCTTATGGGGTCATACATGTAGTTGGCTTGTCGATACATAGGGGTTTACAGTGTATCAACAGCTGGCCTGTCAATACCCTGCAGCCCCAACTGCTCAGTGAACTCAAAATATTTGTGGAAACTGATTATCACTAACATTTCAGTTTAAACTTTTTCAATATTTAAAGTTTTTTGAAAATTTAAAGTACTTTATACTTCAATACATCTGAGCTAATGATTGCTTAATTTGAGCACTAGTCAGCTTCTAAAATATTTTAATTGATGTCTTAAACAAAATTATGTCAGAGGAACCTGGACCAAAACCTTTACAACTAATCTTTTCTAGCCTGGTAATAAAACCAGACCCTTGTTCTACACTTTTGTTTTGTACAGAAGGTCTGGACATTAGGTAGTGAAATTCGATTGCTTGCTTGCAGTGTTTAAGTTGAATTAATTTTCATTGTTGCAAATGAAATTAAACTGATTTTCCCTCACTACAGGTCAGTTGTTCAGTACATACCTGGCTTGCGGTCCTATACATCACCCTACATCACCAGCACTAATAGGTGAGTTATTGGTGGAATGGTTTTAAGATATGTTTAAACAATCACCTGTTCACCTTTGACTTGGTGATTTATGGTTTTTGTTAGTATCAAAACTTTAAAATTTGATTTTATTATTATGATTATTTTACTGGATAATTTTATGTCATGTAAAAAAACTTTAACTGACATTGCCCCATATGCTCTCCTAAGGTTACATTCACATATGTTAAGAGAAGGCTCCAGGTTATCACACACACCAATGTTTCTCAAAAATCTTGGTAACCAAATATTTTAACATCCTTCTGGCAATGTTTTATTCGGTTGTTTTGTTTTAGAGGTATTCACTAGTCAATCAAAATATGTGATAACCACTTCTGATCAAGCTTAGAAAGAGCCATGCATCTGTGATGGAGGAATGAGAGGTAGAGGAGAGCATTTGTTTAGAATAAATGAGGACCAAAGCGCTGTTAAACTAACACCGTGAGTGGTCTTTTCCCAGTGTATAGACTGTTTTTAGATGTAGT